>JAFIDM010002131.1:70760143-70770439 GCA_023159025.1 Thereuonema tuberculata | reverse complement strand
CTGAGTCTGTCATCGGTGGAGTTTTGCTGGCTGATGAGTCTTAAAAAGGACGAAGCGGTCCATCCCAGTCTTTTCCTGGTGATAGCTCAGGGTGCGAATTCCTTCTCTTAGCGTTGTGCCTTTGTTTCTTGGCAGTTTCTGTAGAATTACTTGTACTCAGGCCCCCCACATCAAATTCCGGGTACCAAATACAATAGCGGGCCAAAAGCGGGACATCTGTTCACCTTAGTTGAGGGCGGCAACGAAAGAAATTAAAATTAAAATAAAGCCATGACAACTCTAATATTTACTTTTTACCCGAGATGAGCTTAAAAAAATACGGTCATTAATTTCCTTTATTTTTTTTTTTTTTTTACTTGGCTGTGTTGCATGAAAGTATAGTTATTTTATTTTTAGTTACTTGTCATTAATGAAGCAATCACACTGCCATTGAAACTAATTTTTTTAACTTGGCTAAGTTGCTTAAACGTCAGTCATTTTATTTTCACTTCTTTGTTGTAGTTCAAGATCACTGGTGAACTTGATTCAATTTTTAATGACAGATTTTCTTAACAATGTCAGCCATCTTGTATCCATGTCGTAGGAAGGGTTGGGGAAAACGTGGATGGGATGTTAAGCTCACTTTTCAATGTTTACTTGGGATGCCACTCCTATCCGGAGTCGTCGGCGAATTCTGTCTCTGTTAAAACACCAACTTCTCAGTCCAATTTAACTTTATTTCTTAAAAATTATCAATAAATAAATTATATGCTTTTCTTCTGTAAATATCTATCTATTGGGTGAGTGCAAAAGTTCTACCCGTTTTAGGATATGAAAATTGGCAATGGAATTGCCCTCACACATGATATTGTAATGACGCAAATCGCCTTCCAATCAAACGTGTGGATGCCTCACATATAAATGCATCGTGTCTCACAAAGTTAATCATCTCAAAAAAAATGTCAGAGAGTGTAACATGGAACGCGAGAAGGAGCATATAAGACATTGTTTGTTATACGAGTACGGCAGCCGCAGCATGTCGCAATGTTTGTCAAGTTTATGGGGAGGATGGAATAGACGAAATCACATGTCGTCGATGGTTTCGTAAATTTAGGGAAGGAGACAGAAGCTGCCAAGGTCAGGCTAGGAGTGAACGGCCATCACACGTTGGAGAGAACGATATTGACCAAGCCATAAGGAACAGTCCGAACCCAACTGTGCAAGAATTAGCGGAGACCTTCAACGTATACCGGACAACAGTCCAGAGACGACTGGTTAAGTTGGGTTTTACGAGAAAGTTGATCGTTGGGTTCCACATAACCGTACAGCTAAGCAACGGGATGACCGAATCGCCATCTGTGTTTCCTTGCTTTCCCGGTACAAAAATGACCCATTCTTGACACGAATTGTGACAGGAGATAAGTGGGTTATTTACCGTAACGTAAAGCGTCGTAGGACTGTGTCGCACTTCTGATCCGCCTGCATCGACTTCGAAAGCTGAACTTCATCCCAAGAAGGTGTTATTGAGTGTGTGGTGGGATGTTCAGGGAATAATTCACTGGGAGGTCCTGTCACTCAACCAAACCATCAAATCTGCCTTCTACTGCCTACAGTTAGACAGACAGCATTCAAATTTGGTAGCAAAGCGGCCAGGTCTCATCAATCGTCGCAGTGTTATCCTTCATCACGATAAAGCCATGCTGCTGTCATCACTCGCCAAAAGTTACTGGGCTTTGCTTGGGAGGTTTTACCCCACCCTCCCTATTCTCCTGACTTGGTACCAACTGACTATCACCTATTTCGTGCGTTGAACAATTCCTTCAGTCAGAAAATCTTTGATGATCTTGATGCTGTGAAAACTGCCATCCAAGACATTTTGACTCGAAACCGCCGGAATTTTACCGCCGTGGGATTCATCTCCTACCAGAAAGATAGCAAGAGGTCCTAGAAAGCAATGGGGATTATGCACAATAATAGGTACTGTTCATTTTGGGTTATTTTGCTCTTCTATATGGGTAATAAAAATGGGTAGAACTTTTGCACTCACCCAATATTTTAACGATTTTTTTTTCTTTTCAACAAAGCAATAGTTTAACAAAATAAATGATTTATTATTAAGAATTAAAACACCGATCAGATTTAGGCTAAACAATGATTCATTGAACATAATGAAATCTAAAGGAAAAATTTTTTTTTGTAGTTATAGTTCATTTAGGCTTATTATAAAACTAATGTCTTGTTTTTCTGTAGCTTTTAATTAATATTTTAAGTTCTGCAATTAGTTATTAATAATTAGCAAAATAAGTAGTTTATATTCTTTGGTTAGGCTGCGATTGCCCGTTAACCCTAGAACCCTATCCATCTAAAATCTTTCACTAACCCTACCCGGGGCACTGGTGTACCCCCAAGCAGAAAAAATAACTAATGAATAAGTGAATACAAACTTTCTTTATTCCTATTGATACAGCAGACTACATGATAGACTACTACTAGGAAGAATATTTTATGTTCTGTTGCCTTCTGTTGCGCATGCTGGACACACTTTCACCTGTTGATCTGCGCAGATGAACTTCTTGCAGACGTTGCACTTGTTCTGCTCTAACGGTCCCTGCAACGCGCGCAAAAGGTTGTGTTCTTCTGGTTTGGTAATTGGGGCTGTCTGGATAAACCCAGAATTCCTTCAATAGTTGACCGAAGATTTCTTGACAAAGTTGGAACGCTGATTCGAGCCAGAAGGTGTGGTCTTATAAAATCAGATACCAGTTTTTTTCAAGAAAGTGCGCCGGTTGGGCAGAGATTCCTTTGATTTTCAATCCGACCTCATCAGAAGTACCATACAGCTTATTCCAACAATGTTGAGCAGACCGTAAAACACACAGAGGGGCTACCGGCGAGTCTTCCTTGACACTGAATATGTGTGGCATAGTTTATCAAAACAATCAACTCCTCCTTTTGTTGCTTATAGAATTCAATTATTTCTGGAATTCTAACACTTTTATCTGTATTCATTCTATCATGTATTGTTGACAACATTGTAACAATTTTCTTTTTCTTCTTTGGAGGGCAGTAAGATAATAGGGTTTCCTCCCCACTAAAGGCAAACATTGCACTGTTTCTTTTTCGGTTTCGGAGCTCTGTGAATATTGAAGGAATTTCAGGTTTATTTCCTCTCATCGTTCCCACCATTGTCACTGAGTGTTCACTCAGTAATTTCTGCTGTAGGAATTGAAGTGAACCAGTTATCGAAAGTGCAGTTTCGATTAGTATCATGTATTGGTTTAGTCATCACTGTAGAGTAGTACTGTGCAACTGGAGTGCCTTTAGGTGTAGATTCTTTTCCGATGTACACTTCTGCGTTAATCATATAGAACGTCTTGGCATCACAACACATAATAATTTTATTCCGTATTTATCTGGCTTTGACGGAATGAACATTTTAAAAATGCACCGACCTCTAAAAGCAAGGAGTTGCTCGTCAACTGTGCAATGCTCAGATGGAATATAAAGTTCCTGACTTACTGTCATAATGTGGTCAAATAATTGCTGTATTGCAGCCAATCGATCAATCTCTCGACGTTCACTTCAAGTTGCACGATCATCAAATCGCAAACAGTTTGTCAAAAATTCAAATCTTGCTTGGGACATGGTCATAATATGCCACTCCTGTGTACCTATTAAACAGTTCACGAACTGTAATATTATTCATTTTCAAGACACCCGAGGGATAGTATAATCCAAAAAGAGCTTGATTTCTGTCACATTTGTATCTCAAATAAATGACGGTCTTACAGAAGCAGAAGGCTCGTCATCGTCATCAATGTTCTGTTGGCGATCATATGCATATTTTGCACACTGTGATGAAGAACTATGTTCCTGGCTGGGCGTCTCACATTCATGGGCTTTTTCCCACTCCACTTAGGCTATATTTATTTTTGCCGAAGAGCCTATCGGGACATTCGAAACAGAGAGTAGTTCACTGTCTGTGTTATGCTCTTGGACTTCAGTTGCCAAAGTGCTCTCTTCATCACTTTTTACTTCAGACCTGCAATCTTCTATTACCCCATCCGGTTCACTGTCAGATGCATTTTGATTTGTATCTGAAGTTTCATCATCCGAATTCATCAACATCTGTACTATTTCCTCCTCCGTAAGCGAACGTGAACATCTTCTAGCTTTCGAGTGATCCATTTTGTATTTTCTATTCTGGTATCTGAAAGTAAATATAGTTGAAATTATTCTGCAAGTTATTAACAAATGTGTAAATATAATACAGTAACGAATTCAAAGTATACCATCTTTAGAAATAATGAATGTAGAATAGATATAATGAAATAATGAAAGTACACTTACACTAACACTACCCAGGGGTGCTGATGTACGCCAACACTCTGGCAAACACGTGTTAACTGACTGCACATTGCTCAACGACTGACAACAGGAGATTCAAGGTCTAAAAAGAAGGTACAAGCCATAATGACTGGGAATGGCACACTGCCAAAATAATGGAACAAGCCGAAGCGTTGAATTACATTCTAAAAGTTTATTAAACATGTATTTCTTATTCTGTGTGTGTTTATTTTATTCTCGCGTTAATTTTAAACTGAATTTTGTGCAGTAATTTTTCACTTTATGCATCTCTCCTTTACACGTCGTTTGTTTCTGTTCTTGTCGGCACATACTCATCTCCCCTATTTTCACGCCGAGAAAGAGGTAGCAGCGACCAGTAAATCACGTGACCAGTCTCTTTCGTCAGGCTAAGCAGTATAGAGAAGGGATAGTCACTATTACCAACCTACTCAGAGAAACAACAAAATAAAAATTGGGCGGGGTACTGAAGTACCCCTGGTAGGTTTAAGGATCAGAACTGCCACCTGTGTGGCTATGGCTGTAGAGTTCCTTGATTATGAATTATCCCATAAGACAAAGTCACACGCCCTCTTTTTGTCATAGTTCTGATCACTGAGCCTATCATTGAAATTCTATGATCGTGTGATTTGCACCTATCAACATTTTCTATCACTCTACATGGCTGTTTTTTTTTTTTACACCATCATTAGTTGGTACGATTAATATCGGTGGTGCAACCAGCAACTTACGGGCACTTTTGTTCCCACAGCGGAAGTTAGAGTGCCCTCTCTTGATCTATCTTTTTGAACTGAATAGCTTTCTTCTGCTGTATGTTGAAACCAAAGAAATAGGAGATATTCTACTTATATTTCTTTCTTGAAGCGTCGAACAAGCAACTGAGTATTTTATTAAAATTAACGAGCCCATCCACCTGTCTCCCCCTGGTAAGTATGAGATAATCCAAGAAGAATCGATTCCAAGCGGTTATGGCAAAAAGTGATATTTTATTCCTTTTTGGATCCACTCATTATTTGATAGCGCGCGCCATTGTTGACGGAGAGAAGCTAAAAAATGAACATTGAAATTTAAATTTTAATCTAGTAGGCTAAAATTAATGAGTTATTTTCTTTTTTCTCTGGCTCTTCTCTCATTGCGCCACACTCATACACAAAGAGAGTGATAAGAAACAGTAATTTGAATGTAGTTCCCTAAAAACATGTTATTTTAGGCTTGAAAAAGAAAAGACGTGTAATCTTTTCGAAAATTTGCTTTGTCATATTAAATGTAGTCTTTACATTTAAATTTGGTGTGATGTTAAAAATATTTAATAATAGAAGAATTAGGAGAAAAGATCTACTAAAAAAATATGGGAACTTTACATATAAAACTGTAATAATGCTCGTAAATTATAAAACATTATAAAGTTATACACTTATAGAGACTTATTTGAACTTTAGTAGGACTATCAATTTCTATGCAATGCAATCGCCAGGTTAGCTTGATGCTATAGGTGGATGCCCAGTGTTTATAGAGAGCGCTACCCGTGTCCGGAGTCATCCACACATTATGTCCATAGAAACCTATGTTAATAACACCAACTTCTCAGAAAAATTGTACCTTCATTTCTTAAATATCATCAATAAATAAATTATATGGTTTTATTTACAAATATGCTGTCTATTTCAACGATTTTTTTTCTTTTCAGCAAATCAATAGTTTCGCAAAATAAATTATTTATTTTTAGGCTTTTTAGCAGCTGCGTGAATCATGGGCTTGTAAGGAACCCCATAGCAGACATCGCCACGAACTCAGTCAGCCTCATGTCGACATGGAAGCGTCGAACAGATGGCTAATAAGTGGTGAGCTGTTTGGGAAGACCGAAGGGTTCATGAAATACAGGACCAAGTCATCCCCACACGCAACTACAAGAAACACATTCTACACAACGCAAACACGCATGGCGACGCATGCAGGAAATGCCACACTACGCATGAGATGATCGACCACATAATATCAGGCTGTACCCTTCTGTCCCAAACAGACTACCTCCACCGACACAATCAGGTAGCGTCGATCGTTCATCAACAGCTAGCACACAAACACTCACTTATTAAGAACACGGTCCCTTACTACAAGTACACACCACAAAGCTATTAGAGTCATCCTCACATAAGCTGTACTGAGACCGTCCCATTCACACAGACAAAACCATACATCACAACAGACCTGACATCACACTTATTGATAAGGTCAACAAGCAGGCCTATCTCATTGATATTGCAGTGCCTATCAACAGAGCCGGCGTTAGGGGCTGGCGAATGGGGCGACCGCCCAAGGCCCCGCGCCTGGTTAGAAGAAAGAGGATAAAATAGATCGTCGTTTTTTTGGTTTTAAAGTAAGATTTCCTTTTTTTTTTTTTTTGTTTTTTTTTGGTTGTTAAAATAGGATTGGCAAGGGCCCCGCAAAATTCATCTCGCCTGAGGTCCCGCACCCTCCTAGCGCCGGCCCTGCTATCAGCAAGAACTTGCAGAAACCTCACGCGGACAAGAACAGTAAATACTGTGATCTAGCACACGAGCTCAAGAAGCAGTGGAGGCTGGAGCGAGTACGTGTTGTACTCATTGTCCTGTTCGCCACTGGTCTGGTGCCTCGCACATTGCACCACAGCCTCAGTACACTAGAACTTCACAAAAACACTTATGCACAACTCCAGAAGGCTATAGTACTCAACACAACACGCATAGTTAAAAATTTATGGACACAACCACACATCCCTAATCATTCTTGCACACGTCTTTACACTTAGTAATATGTGCTTGACCCGCCATTTTGTCTTTGCTAGGGAAACCAAAGGTTAAAATCTTTTACAATAATAATAAAAATTTCCTTCATTTTTTAAATACTTTTAATATTTTAAAAGTTTTAAAATATGATGCAGAACTTAAAATATTAATTAAAAGCTGCAGTAAATAAGACTTTATATATATATATAGGTGAGCTTGCCTGTGGAGCAGAATGACCTCACAGGTGAACTTGCCTGGGCGGTCATTCTGCTACACGACAATGCAAGGCCCCATATCATGGCACTCTTGCAGAAATTCAAATGGGAGGTTCTCGATCACCCTCCATACAGTCCAGACCTCTCTCCCTGCGATTACGCCATTTTTTTGGTCCCCTACAAAAGGCTCTGAGGGGCAGGAGATATAATAAGGTCACTTAATAAGGAAGACCCATACAAATACCTCGGTATTTTAGAAATGGACAACATACTGCATGATAGGGTCAAAAACCTTACTAGATCAGAGTATTTGAAAAGAGTTCGAAAGATCCTAAAATCTAAACTCAATGCTGGAAACACTATTCGTGCAATAAATACATGGGCAGTGCCCTTAATTCGATATCCAGCGGGAATTATTGACTGGACAATTGCTGAACTGGAGACACTCGATAAAAAAACACGAAAACTCCTAACTATACATCATTCATTACACCCTAAGAGTGACATTGATAGACTCTATTTACCACGCACCATTGGAGGTCGTGGTTTATTACAGATACAACAAACTGTTGAAGAGGAAAAATGTGGCCTCCGTGACTACATCAACAACAGTAATGAAAAACTGCTAAAAGCAGTTAAAACTGAAGATTTCCTGAAAGCCACCAAATCCAAAATAGAGTACAAAAAAGATCAGTACAATATTCGACTAGAAACCTGGAAAAACAAGCCCTTCATGGGGCTTTCTTCAAAGGAATCGAATATATTGACAAAAATATCATCTGGACTTGGCTAAAAAATGGTACATTGAGAAAGGAGACTGAGGGTCTGCTCCTTGCTGCACAGGAACAGGCCCTTCAGACCAATGTTATGAAGGCCAAAATACAAGGCACAAGCACCAACAGCCTCTGCAGACTGTGTAACAACCGAGAAGAAACTGTAAATCATATAATCTGTGAGTGCTCTACAATTGCTCACACAGAATATAAAAAGCGACATGATGATGTAGCCAAGAAAATACATTGGGCACTATGCCGTAAATTTGGATTCCATACATCAGAAAAACCCTGGCATCACAGTATAGAAAAGGTCTTGGACAACGGGCAAGTTAAAATCCTCTGGGATTTTCGTATCCAAACAAAGCAGTATGTAACAGCTAATACGCCCGATATTACATTAATTGAACAGCAAAATGTGACCCTAATTGACATCGCCATCCCTGGGGACTGTAGAGTCCAGGAAAAAGAACTGGAAAAAATCAACAAATACAGGGCTCTGGCACTTGAAATTACACGAATATGGAATAAAACAACTACAGTGCTGCCAATCATCATTGGTGCACTAGGAACACTATCACCTAAATTTATGGACTATTACACCAGACTTGGAGCACCAGCAATAACAACAGCTGAATTACAAAAGACAGCCATCATTGGCACTGCGAACATTTTACGATACCTTAGCAACACATAGGCCCTGGTTGAGGCCCGTCTTGCCTAAGAAAAGGCCAGTGATAAACGTGATTTTTTTGTTTGTTTGGGTGAACGTTTACACTGTGTAACTTTTTAAAAAGAGTAAAATTATGTATATTCTTTAGATTTTATTGTGTTCAATGAATCATTGTTTACATCTGATCAATTTTAATGCATAAAAAGAAATAATTTATTTTGATAAACTATTACTTTGTTGAAACGAAAAAAATCGTTGAAATAGATAGCATATTAATAGAATAAAAGCTTATAATTTATTTATTGATAATATTTAAGAAATAAAGGCAAAAGTGGACTGAGAAATTGATGTTTTTAACATAGATTTCTATGGACAAAATTCGCAGACGACTCCGGATACGAGTGGCGCCCCCAATAAACATTGGAAAGTGCGTTTATATCCCATTCAAATATATTAATCTTATAAACATATTTTTAACTTTTTTGTTTTATTTTTCTTCATTTATTTTCTCTTTTTATACACTACGAATTTTCCTTAAAATTCCTTTTTTTTTAAAGTATATGGTCGTCACACACACAGAACGCTAGTAACAATTAATTATCGCAAGAGTTCGTGTTGCGCATAGGTGTGTTGCGTATTCCTCGTTATTATTTAATTGTCGAGATTCTTATTTATTTATTTATTCCAGTAGCATTTCAGTCACAGTAGATTCAGTCACAGGAGATATTTATTCCAGTAGATTCGAGTCACATTTCAAAATGGACTTCAATAAAATGGCGGTAAGAATTCCTTCGGGTTTTTTTCTTAATTTTTCTAGTTGGCAGTTGAAATAATCTTTAAACATATTTTAAACTTCTTGTTTTATTTTTCTTCATTTATTTTCTCTTTAATATACTACGAAATTTCATTAAAATTCCTTGTTTTTAAAGTTTTTCGTCGTCGCACACAACCAAAAGCTTATAGAACGCTAGTAATATCGCAAGAGTTCGGTTTTGCACGTTCTTCTTTATTATTTAATTGTGGAGATTCTTATTAATTTACTTATTCCAGAAGCAATTCAGCATGGAAAGAGATAAGACAATGGTAAAAATTCCTTAGTTTTTTGGGGTTTTTTTTCTTAATTTTTCTAGTTGCCAGATGTAATAAATGTTATTTAATTTGAAGGAAAGATACTTTGGGTATTAGATTTGTTTTTTTTTTATGTTGTAAGAATTACTTATTTCACAGAAATCACAATAAGAACGATATGTAGGCCTATAGTGTTAGAATGTAACGATATACACGCAGATAAATATATCTGTATTTACAATTTGAGGTTATTAAGAGATGTTTTGTTCAATATGAAGAGACTTCGAAGTAGGCCTACATCCACGATGTTTAGCAAATTATAATTAACCCTAAAGTTACGAATATTTAGAATGTTTCTAGGCCTACATCAAGCAGTTCAATTATTGAAAACACAGGCGATTGACAGTGTTTATTGATTACGTTGGATTAGTTCATTAGAGAATAATGAAAAAATAAAA
>JAFIDM010002131.1:70729973-70760133 GCA_023159025.1 Thereuonema tuberculata | reverse complement strand
AAAAAATAAAATGGCATATAATTCAGTTGAAAACAATTAAAAGAAGAATAACGGAATTGTTTATTTTCATTCTTGTTTTAGAAGTGGAAATGATTTCATCTGTAATTATTAGACTAAGGCTTTGAAAAAATAATAGACTATTTGTAAATACAGTAAAACCTCGTTAAGTCATCACTCAAGGGACCAAACATTTTTGACGACTTAGGCCGAGTGACGACTTAGACGGAGTGGGAGTTTTTGAAAAAAACAAACAAAAAACCACTGAAATATAGTATTTTCATGAATTGCTGTAGGATTCGGTGAGAAAAACAAGATTTTCAGAAATCAATACATGCGAATGAATGAAAATAATAATAATAAAAAAACTTTTTATAGTTACCATATTTTAATCGTTTTGAAAGAAAGGCAATGTCTGTCTTTGAAACGTTCCAGCCAACCATTGCTGCCGCCGAAATCTTCAATGTTCAACTCCTTAGCAATTTCCATGGCTTTTTCTTTTAAAACCAGAAATCGGAGGAAATCGGCACATTTTGCGATCTGGCATGTTTTAGCCGTCGAACTAAAACCTCCTCGATCTCGTCAAACTTCGATTTCCTCATAATGATGTCTTTGCAGTCATCTTCTTCAATTACTTGTTTCGATGAAAGAATATCGTTTAATGTAGATGGCTTTCTTCAAGTGACTTTATCGTTGGCTTTCTTCAAGTGAAGGGGCGGGGCTGAAAAGACAACACGATGGCATACAAAATGGAGAAGAAAGATGCTTTTGGCCATTTTGAGGGTGACGAGTTATCCGGAGTAGAATTAAATTTGGTGACGGGTAAAGGAGGGTTATTTTACATTATTGTGTATGAGACCTTGTCGGGGCCAAAGGAAAACGACGACTTAAACGGAGTGACGACTTATCCGGGTGATGACTTAACGAGGTTTTACTGTATATTGTTAAAACTAATAGGTAAACCATAGTTGTTTATAAGCTATAAAAATATTTAAATCAATAAACAAATTTGATCTAAATGATAAATGCCGTAAACAATATCAAGAGTTTCAGGTCAAGTTTTTTACGTATTTGTAAAGTAAATTTCATGACATTCCAGTGGAGGTTACATTTGATTACAATTTGTTTCATTATTAATTTATATTTGAAAATTCAATGCTTAACCTTAACATAAATTAGTGCCATGCATGGAAGAGGTCTTGGACATTTAGGACCACACGTGATCAAGCATTGTCCTGCTGGAATATAGCGCCAGAAAAGATCTGAAGGAAAGGTATCATCTGTGGCTCTAAAGCTTCCCTGATGTATCGCAAGCTGTTGAGTTCCTTGAATTCGTATCAGGCAAGATCATGAATTGAACCCAATGACATTTGGCGTTTGGCTGACCTGATCCTCCAGCATGGACGCTGCAAACTGGCGTTCATCATGACGTCCATCATGATGCATCAAGTTGAATTGTGACTCATCAGAAAGCGTAATGTGTTGCCAATCAGCACTCCAGTGTCTGTGTGAGAGAACACTTTGCAGTCTGGGGTTGAGGGTCAAAGGAATTCGCAGTAATGAGCTGAGAGTGACCAGTCCTCGAAGCAGACGACATCAAGCTGTGCTGGAGGACAAAGCCTGGCCTGTAACATTGCTCCACTGCTGTGCTAACACTGATCTCGCTGCCATGTGACAGAGGTGTCGTCATCCCGTTTAAATTTGTAGTCCAGTTCCGGGGTTTCTGTGCATCTGAGTCTCGTCTATTGACGCCACTTCAGCATCGCTGTACTGTTTGTACAGTCCTGGACAATTGCACTTTCGTGGTAAGAAAGTCAGTTCCTCTCATCAGAACAATCCTTTCTCAAGTCCATCAGGTATTCATAATGTTTATACGTATTGCGAAATTATCATTGGTCCGCTTCTTGAATCGCCATTTTCTGTAGCGCTGCCAACGCTTTCTCTGATGCAAGGGAATCTCCTCTGGGATTGCGCTTCTCACAGCAGTCAACACATCCATAGGCAGTCACTGATCCTCTATGCAATACTGTCTCGATATAGCACAATAAAAGAGTTTTTTATTGATTGTTTGTTTTGTTTTTTCAACTAAAATGATCTCTTATTTAGTTTGTGCAAATGTGTTAAAATGTGTGCAAGCAGATTGCGACCCCGAGAGCTTCCACAGTCAATGGCAGTAAGCTTGCAGAAGCTATGTAGGGGGTCAAAATCTGCTATTCAAATAGTTAGAAAATACGTGTTTTTTTATAAACTCTTGATTTTTTTTTTCTTTAACAACAGTAAAATTTGTTTCCACAAGAAAATATTTCAGTAGCACTTTAGGAAGATTGAGTCTTTGAGAATGGTAGGAAATTCCAGTACAGTACTGTATTAAATCAAGTAAAAACTAAATAAAATAATATATATAACATATCGGTCATGCCGGAACGGCTAAAATAAATGAAATTGTACTATTTGTTCGCTAACTTCAGAATGCTTTTATCAGATATGTATGCAGATGATACCGAGAAATCAATGAAATATATGAAGCTAATGCTGTCTTGTCAAATAAAATAATCGCCATAAATGATGAAAAATACGACTGTTAAGTTGTCGATGTGTTCTGAAGTTTGTCCTTTTCGTTCAAAAAAAAAAAAAATAATTAAGCAGTAGAATTATAAAAATAAAATTAGCTCTAAAAATACAATTTAATATTGATTAATAAAATGATGCAACGGAAAATATACATTTTTAATTATTTATTTTGCTTTACAATATTACTCCTTACTTTTGAAAAAAAAAAAGGAATTGAATGAATAAAAGTTTAGAATTGTTTTTTTTTTTTACCATTAAATTACAATTTTAATTTTATTTTTATTTTACTATTTACCACGGTTTCAATAATTTTTTGATCTAAGACGTAAGTTGGAATTATTTATTTTATTTATTTCATCATTTTACACTTGGAGAGCAGTAAAATCGCACAGTTGCATTTTTTTACTTTTTGTATTTTCCTTGCGATTCGCAATTTTGTTTGAAACAAATTAATGCCAGTTTAAAGATCGTTTCATCACCTATCCGATGATACCACTGAAGTGTGTATTGCGTGGCAACAGTGTGCTTTTTGGAGGAATCTCCTAACCTACCAGAAAACCTCGTTTTCGTACAGCCTGGGAAATGGTGATTAAAACAAAATTCAGTACAAAATTAAAAAAACAATCTTTTTATTAATAACAGGTATTCCCTCCTCTAGCCTTAATTACTGGCCTCATTCGATTTTTCATCGATTTTTATCAATTTGGGATGTTCTATTGTGATCGTCTTGGTTTTGAAGGGAAAATACACTTCAGTGGTATCATTGGATAGGTGATGAAACGATCTTTAAATTGACATTATTTTGATTCAAACAAAATTGTGAATCGCGAGGAAAATAAAAAATGCAACTGTGCGATTTTTCTGCTTTAAGTGTATTTTAATTTATTTATTTTCAGTAATTTAACTAAGAGGATTAACAATTTCCAAAATACTTTTTCAAATTTGATATTGTAATAATATTCAATGTGATAACTTTTTTTAAAAGTTAGGAATATTCTTAATTGCAGAAAATTTTAACATGCGCTGTATAGTAATAATTAAAAGTTGCCGACGCACAAATTTAAAAATAAAAACATATATACAACAAATATATTTTATTGTACATATGTTTTTATTTTTAAATTTGTGCGTCGGCGTACAACTCTTAATTAATATTCTTAATTTGAAACATACATTCACTAGATGAGAAGTAGTTCCCTCAAATAAGCAGTAATAAATTTAGAAATTTAAGAAACAGATTGTTATAGATCAGAAGAAAAACCTAAAATTAATTATTCACTAAATAATTTTTACAAGTTCAACACGGCATTAGCAAGTATTGAAAAGGTTGCAAAGCTACGCATAAGATCCTCATTTTATGATGACGTAATTGATATCTTTGCAAGAAAAAAAAAACCTTATCCTAAGTAAGGTAGGATAAAATTTTGAAAAAAAAAAAAAAAAAAAAAAAAAAAAAAAAGTTATTTTATGTCATTTTAGTAACAATCTTAATCCCGAGAGAGTAATTATAAAAGGATAGAGGTCCAGATTTTTTGATTCACTTTTGTTTTAGTGATTATACATTTTACTGGCTTGCGCTTCCCCCTATTTCGGAACCCACCCTCACCACTGTAAACCACGTCACTTTTCACTGGCATTATAATCATTTGCATGTCCCAACCCTTGACAATGGCTGAGTGAAGTGAGCAGTGTTGTGCTCTTTTGTGTTCTCTAAGTGTATGTGTACACTTTTTTCGTGTAGGATGATGTTGACAGTCCTCAGCCTCCCTCCTTGCGGAGAAGTCAGCCTTTCCGTAGCGGACTTGGGGTAGTGCATATTGTGTTTCTTGATTGTAGTGCGTTTTAGTGCTTCGAGTTCAATGTTTGTCCATAGAATTATATCGAATGAACATGTTGGTGTGGGGACGGCAAAAGTGTTGATAGCTTTAATTTTATTTCTGGCGTTGAGTTGTGTTTTGAGAATGTTGTGTCTGCGAGCACAGTATGTGTTCTTGGATTGGATGGCCAACCCATGGTCCAGTTCAAACCCTCCAAATTCGTAGTCTTCCCGCGTGTTATATGTAGCTTGCGGTATTTGCGATTCCAAATTCCATCCCAATGTCTTTGGTGAACTGTGTTGTGACTTGTAGTAAATTAATAAGTTGTGCGTTGTTTGTGGCGTAGAGAGTTTAATATCATCCATGTAGAGTAAGTGTATGATTTTGTATGGTGTCAGTGTCTAAGGTAAGCCTATAACCATGTTTTGTGTTGCCTAGCATGTGGCTCAATGGATTCTAGGCGAGGCAGAACCAAAGAGGACTCAAGGGGTCTCCCTGGAAAATACCTCTCCTTATAGGAATGGGGACTGCAGTGACAGAGGTGTTGGAGGTGCATAGGTGTAATGCTGTGTTCAACTCTTCATCGTGGTATCCAAGAATGCCGTGATCTTGGGATGTATTTTGTAGAGATGAAGAGTGTGTAGGAGCCAGGAATGAGGGACCGAATCAAATACCTTCTTGTAGTCGATGTGATGTGTAGGTTCCTGCGCCTGCCGCAGGATTACCGAGTGAATAAGGAGTTTGCTCCTTACAACCCTTGGAATTCCTGCGACAGCCCTTCTGTTGTTCGGAAAGAATGTGGTGTCTTGATGTCTCGCCTCCTGCAAGGCACCTATGTGAGGAAAAGAGGCGTATGTTCTGGGTTTTGGATTATGTCAGTGAGTGTGAAAGCTAGCTTCCCATGCAGTTTCCATCCATGGGTTTCCCCAGCAAAGACAATATGGCGGGTCAAGGACCAAAACACGCATTGCCAAGTGTAAAAAAAAAAGTGTAGAAGAATGTTTTGTGTCGTTTCCATAAATTTCCTAACTATGCGTGTTGTGTTGAGTACCACAGCCTTCTGGAATTCTGCAAGTGTTTTTGTGAAGTCCTAGTGTGCTGAGGCTTTAGTGCAATGTGTGAGGCACCACACCAGTGGCGGTCAGGACGATAGGTATAACATGTGCTCGTCCTGCCTCCAGTGCTTCTGGAGCTCGTGTGCTAGGTCAGTGTATTTATTGATCTTGCCTGCGTAAGTTTTCTGCATATTCTTGCTGATAGGCACTGCAATATCAATGAGATAGGTCTGTTGATCTTAACAAGTGTGATGTCGGGTCTGTTGTGATGTATGGTTTTCTGTGTGAATGGGACGGTCCCAGTACAGTTTTTGTGAGTGACTCTAATACGCTTTGTGGTGTTTACTTGTAGTACGGGACCGTGTTCTTAATAAGTGTTTGTGTGCTACTTGTTGATAAACGATCGACGCTACCTGGTTGTGTCGATGGAGGTAGTCGGTTTGGGAAGGAAGGGGACAGCCTGATATTACGTGGTCGTTGTTAGGCTAGATAATTTTTAATGTCTGCAAACGAAATTACAAAGGTAGCTCGTAATAAACAAATAAACTTGGAAATAAATATTAGTATCTTAATAAGTTTGAAAGTCTGTGTACATTTTTTTAAAGGATTACATAGGCTATTATTTATATATGGAGATTAAAAAAAAAAAAGACCTTTTTTTCGGATTACACAAAGATATGATGTAAATATAAATAAAGATATGTTATCATAATTTCAATGAAATTTTCTGAAGCTAAAGAAAGAAAAAAAGAGCAGGGAGTGAAAGAAGTTATCTATTTTTCCAGAAAACAAATTTCCTTGAAGTAAATATGATTTTATAAATTAATTTGAATTATGTGGTTATTTAATCAGAAATTATATGTTCATTGATTTATTTATTTTCATTATTCAAGTGTCTTTATTCGTAATAAAACGAATAGAAATATAAACGTAACTTCAGGCTAAATACGGCTATTTTTTTCTCATTAATAGACACTATTCAGATGTACATTACTTACATTTTTAAGATATTAAGAAATAAAAGTTTTTAATTATTTATTGCAATTATGTAAGCTTCCTTTGTAACTGTCCTGCCAGCAATAAAATTATTTTGTAATTAGAAATACTAATAATTTCCTTAAACATTTCATTTTTTAATACTTTTAATATTTTTAAACTTTTAAAATATGATGGAGATCTTAAAATATTAAGTAAAAGCTACAGAAAAATAAGACTTTAGATTTACAATAATAAAAAATATAATTACAAAAAAAAATATTTTTTTTTCGATTTTATTGTGCTTAATGAATCATTTTTTTTACATCTGATCGGTGTTTTCATGCTTAAAAATAAATTTATTTTGATAAACTATTGGTTTGTTGAAAAGAAAAAAATCGTTGAAATAGATAGAATATTTATAGAATAAAAGCATATAATTTATTTATTGAAGATATTTAAGAAATAAAGGTAAAATTGGACTGAGAAGTTGGTGTTTTTAACATAGGTTTCTATAGACAGAATTCGCAGACGACGACTCATACGAGTGGCGCCCCTAGTAATTTGAGCAGCTTTCTTCTGCTTTGTTAAAGCCAAGATATTCTCCTTCTGTTTCTTTGTTGAAGCTTTCGAACAAGCAACTGAGTATTTTATTAAAATTAATTCATTGAAATTTTGTGTTCTATTTTTTTAAGAAACAAAACAAACAAAAAAAAAATCAAACTATTGTGTTGGTGCATAATTATTGAGGCTTTTTTTTCGCGAATTGTTTTTCTTTAAAAATTGGAGTTTTGTTTAATTTTTTTTTCATAAAAATGATCTCCTCTTTTCAGATAGTGAAAATGCGTGTCGTAAATCATATCCATATTCGCCATATTACGCTGTACCACTTCGAGAAAGGCAGGAAGGCAGCACAGTTATTTCGTGATCTCAACGAACTTTTTGGCAAAGGGACAATCAGCAAAAAAGCAAACTCCGTTCCTGAAGAATCTCGTCGCTGGGGATGAATCGTGGCTTCTCTTCAAAAACAAAAGAAAGAAGGTTTGCGTTTCGCCAGGTGTTGCACCCAAAGGAATACCGAAAAAATTCGGACACGTTCGGCTTTGTGCTCGGAGAGTTCGTGGGGGAACCATCCAGCCAATTTCTATACACTTTTTCCGAGGTTTTTGAGACTACGAACGATGGCTGAATGGTCCACATTGAAGTCTTCGGCCAACATTCTCGTTGTCAAAGCTTTCGTCCTCTTCCACGGCTGCCAAAAGTGCCTGGTCGTCGAAATTTGATGGTCGACCTCTTCCTCCTTTATTTGCGAGGTTGGTATCGCCCGGTCTAAACTTCTCGAACCATTTTTCAACGTTGGTTTTGCTGATTGTTCATTTGCCAAAAAGTTTCGTTGAGATCACGAAATGACTGTGCTGCCTTACAACCTTTCTGGAAGTGGTACAGCATAATACGGCGAATGTGGATATGATTGTCGACAGGCATTGTCACTCTCTGAAAAGAGGAGATTATTTTTATGAAAAAAATTAAGCAAAACTCCAATTTTGAAAGAAAAACAAGTCGCGGGAAAAAGCCTCAATAATTATGCACCAACCCAATATAAAAATGTTCGTAAATTGTAAAACATTATAAAGTCATACCCATACAGAGACTATAATTTTTAATTGTTTGAACTTTAGTAGGACTATCAATTCCTATGCGAAGCAATCGCCGAGTCAGTCGGAGCTATTATTTGCTGTGGGAAATGATAGTGGGTCATTCCACGTCAAATCAACAAATGCCTCTCAGGTGGCCCCCTCCGATTTTAATGAAATTTGGCATAAAGGTACTTTCACTCCTTACATGAAAGCCTGCCAAATATTATTGTCCTAACCTTAAACATTTCTGAGAAATAGCATTTAAAGTAAGGTCTGCAACCTGTAACTGGTTTTCCGTAAACTTTTCGGGCATTTCTAAAGCTGTATAAATAAAGAACTAGAATACTTGAGCCAGAAAAACTAGCTTTCATAAACTGCAAGTATTTATATACATCTCATAATAAATAATGCATCACAATTAGTTTGAGACTGTTTTTCTGAGATAGGCTTATAAATTAGGCATTTTGTATTGTTAACGAAATCAAAAAGTGAATTTTTAAACCTTCGTAGACAGAAAATAAAGCTGATACATATGAAATTTTTAACAAACTCAATAGGTACTGTTTGTTATATAAAATAAATATTATGCAATTCCGATAGCTTTACTGCCAATTTCAGAACCTCATTTTTTTTAAAGTGAAAAGTGGCAAATTTGGCTTATTTTCAATCGACTGTTTAGTAACGTAGACATTTGAATTTAAAGTTGAAATTTTGTACCAGAGTTTCATATTCATACAATGGCCATTCCGGCATGGCGAGCGGTCCAGACTGCAGTCTGCCGTGAGGCCAATGTGTCGGAACCTGGGTTCGAATCCCGGCGTCGGGAAGGATGGATGTTTCTTCGGTGTTTTGTCCTTTTCTGCGGGTATAGCGTGAGCTGCCTCCTATGGCGTTCCCTGGGCAACGATTCGTCGGCTAAATGCTCACATTTCTCGCCCCTTGTTAAGGCCAATAGTTTTACTAAGAGCCCGGGCGATCGCAAAAAAAAAAAAAAAAAAAAACGAAAAAATATTCATACAATGCAAATATGGTATAAAATTCAAAACCCTATCGAAATCCTTACCCTTTCAAACTTAAAAGAAATAGTTACTCTTTTGGGCGAAAAAAAAACACGTTGAAATGGTTTCAAACACAACAATTAAAATTATTTAATTATGGAGGTTCTTATTAATTTATTCCAGTAGCAATTCAGTATGGAGGCATATAAAGCAACGGTAAGAATTCCTTCGTTTTTCTTTTGATTTTTCTAGTTGCCAGATGAAATAAATGATGTTAATTTATAGAAACGATACTTTGAGTATTAGAATTTTGTTTTTGTATGTTGTAAGAATTACTTATTTCACCGAAATCACAATAAGAACGATATTAGGCCTATAGTGTTGTAGGCCTATAGTGTTTAAATGTAACGATATATATATGTAACGGTATATATACAGATAAATATGTCTGTATTTACAATTTGAGGCTTTTGAGGGATGTCTTGTTCAATGTGAAGAGACTTCGAAGTATATCCACGATGTTTAGCAAATTATAATTAACCCTAAAGTTACTAATTTTTAGAATGTTTGTAGGCCTACATCATGCAGTTCAATTATTGAAAACACAGGCGATTGACAGTGTTTATTGATTACGTTGGATTAGTTTATTAGAGAATAATTAAAAAACAAAATGACATGTAATTCAGTTGATAACAAGTAAAAGAAGAATAACGCGATTGTTTATTTTCAGTCGTTTTTTTTTAGTAGTGGAAATCAACCCTGAATTAGTTCTGGCCTCAGTTAGGTCTATAATAGAAAACACAGGCGATCGACAGTGTTTATTGATTACATTGGATTAGTTCATTAGACAATAATTAAAAAATAAAATGGATTTTTTTTTTGTCTGTTTTTAGAAGTGGAAATGATTTCTTCTGTAATTATGAGACTAAGGATTTGAAAAAATAGACAATTTGTAAATATATTGTAAAACTTAATAGGTAAACCATAATTGTTTATTGATTTAAATATTTTTATAGTTTATAAACAAATTTGATCTAAATGGTAAGTGCCTTAAACAATATCAAAGTTTTAGGTGAATGAAATGAAAGTTTTATTCTATTTGTAAAGAAAATTTTATGACATTTCAGTGATGCGGTAAAATCATTTTTTTTTTTAAATATTAATACTTGTTTCAATATTAATTTATATTTGAAAATTCAATGCTTAAACTTAACATAAATTACTGCATTTTCATAGCTTTTGTACCAACATTTACTACCAAAAATTAAAAAACTACCACTGGTATGCCCAGGCTTCTGGGTTGATGGGGAGGGTGGGTGTAACTCCAAATCATAGCATCCAAAAAAAACGGAAGGAACAAAAGTTTTTTTGACAGGATGGTTTGCTTTTGACAACTTTCCAGGTAACATTCAGACCCACACTCCCATTAAATATTACTGGAAACATGTTTAAAAGTCTAAAGCTTTTTGTATAGCATGAAAATGATTGGACACTACAATGTCGCAGAATTGAATGAAAGATGGTTTGTACATTTCATTTGATCTGAATGCTTCCAGTATTTTTTTTTACAAATTTCAAACAGAAATAAAAAAACTAAAACTGTTATTAGGTTTGGGAGAAATAAGAAATTCATTTCAAAAAACTTTTGTTTATTTTAAGGATGGTGAAGATTTTTCAAAAAAATCTTCATTTTCTGATTATCGAATTACAAAAACTAACGCCAAAGATAAGAAAGAGTTGAGACCCAACCTGAGTTCCAGCTCAGACGAAGAAGAAAAAGAAGTTTCAGATGAAGAAGTCAGTCTCTGTAAACGTATAAAAGAAAGCCATGCAGCTGCATCGGTTGACGAAGTAACATCTACAGAAATGGCGATGGAGTTTGAGGAGAGTACAAGAGATACTTCACATGCTGATGGACCATCAACTTCCAAGGTGAGAAAATTAAATTTATTTTTTTTTTTACTGAAAAAATACAGCTTATATTAGATGAAAAATGAACAAAATTAAAACTAATAAAGAAATTTGGTCGGGAGAGAAGTGTAACTTTTATAACATTTAATTTTTATTAAATCATCCTTTCAATAATTATAAACTTTTTATCCCAGCAGTTTCTTTTCTGAAATTGTATATATTAAAAATAGGTTTAGAAAATGAAAAATATGGAAAATGATTAACAAAATAAATTGTGCTTAATTTCTGATATTCTTGTAATTGAAATATTTATTTGCAGTCTTTCAAAGTATCTCTTCATAAAATCACAAAAAAAAAAAAAAAAAAAAATTGATTTTGTTGGATTAAAAATTAAATGCTTGTTAAACTGTAGTATTTATTAAGCATCAACATACTCAACATTTATAAATAAATGTAATTAATATAATATATAATTATAATACAATATATATACTTGAAGCAACTTGAAGCAAAACTTGAAGCAACCTCTTTCGAGTTTCGCAAAGCAAAGATTTCAATCAATCATTTGCAATTTTGAAATTTAGAATGTAAAGAATATAAGAATAAAATTAACTTACATTACTAAACAAAATTAAATTAAAATTTAAATTTATTTATTTTATTACATTTATTTATGTTTAGTATGTTGATGCTTAATATTAAGACTTCCAAAAGAGAGGAAATTAGAAAGAAGTATGGTGTAGTATTTATTATTAAAATTTGAAAGGTTTGAGTGTCTTAAGAGTAACCCACAAAATAGAAAATTTTGAGTTAACAATGTTGGAAATAGGTTTCAAGTTCATATGATTTAGTTATTTCAGAAAAATTGTAAATTATATTTTGGTATGGTGGGAAAAAATAATGTATATTTTTTAATGTATATTTTGGTATATAGATAAATTTAAAGATTCCTTTTTTTTTGGTTATTATATTACAATAATCATGATATATACAATGACTGATACTCTAGGAGAAAAAAATATTTAGATAAGATTGCAGTATTTTTTTGTTGAATAGTTCTGTTTATTAGTTTGCAGCTAATAAAAACTTTAATATTGGTAAAACGTTTCCTTTTTTTTTTTTTTTTTTTTGGTACAAGATTTTGTCACTTCAGAATTCATTATCTTCAGAATTCATTATCGTGTGAAGCCACCTCGAGCAGCAATAACAGATTCTACAATGCATGACATTGAATGAAAGAGGGTTTTGATATTGTTCTGAGGAACAGCCTGCCAGGGTGCTTGTATACATACAAGTCCAGAGTTCATTTGTGGTGGAGGAACTTGATGGGTCACTTGCTTTCCTACCATGCCCCAGACATGTTCGATCAGGAACATTTTAATCGAAATTTCAGGACAACGAAGAAACAATATCTGCCACGCATGGAAAAAGGTCTTGGACATTCAGGACCACAAGTAATCAAGCATTGTCCTGAATGCTGATCAGGAATATAGCTCCAGGACAGCTCTGAAGGTAAGGTATCATCTCTGGCTCTAAAGCTGCCCTGATGTATCCATGCTGTCCATAACAGGCAAGATCGTGAATTGAACCCCAATGACACTTGACGTTTGGCTGATATGATCCTCCACTTTCGCATCACTGTACTGTTTGTACAGTCCTGGACAAACATCAGTTTCTCTCATCCGAAGAATCCTTTCTAGTCCATCAGGTATTCATAATGTGACCTTCAGTGATACGGCATAATCAGACAAAAACGCCCTTTTGACTCAATGTCAGCTCTTTACTGATTGCAACACCTACTTATACCCAAGACCATATAGTTTAGAGGGTGCTGCTCCTTAAACCACATCACATTTTCACTGGCATTATCATTTGCATGTCCCAACCCGATGTCTTTATCCTGTAGGTTTCTAGCTAATACCATCAGTTCTGCATTACACTTATATTATGATGTAATTACGCTGTTCAACATGATTTTTGTCTCAAGAAAACTAATAGGTATCCTTAATGTCACTTCTTATGCTGAATTCAAATATATAATTAGAATTTCTCCATCACCCATAGATTTTCTGTGACAATGAATTTTTAAAAGTATGAGATTTTTTTGAGTTTTTCGTCATCTTTCTAGATGGCGATTCTCTATTTATTGTCAGTATTATGTGGATGTTAAAAAAAAAAAAAAAAAGTTTGTATTCATACTCAGTAATGGAGACATAACTGTGCAGGTTCATTCATTTCCGACAAGGAGGGACATAGTTTAGGGTGGCACTGTCCCATCAGTAAAAGCCAGTAGTGAATTGGATGTGAACGTGATAACACTACTTTGTAAGTGCTTTTTTTTTTGTTTTTTTGCTTTTTTCTGTGGATGATACAGTACGTTTTATAGTGTTGTAGTTCCAATCTGCCAAGAAAGTGCTTAAACCACCATGACAGTTTTGTTAAAAATTAATTCACTGTACACGTAAGTCCCGGAGGTGTAACTTTATTCCACTAATAAAACAGTGTTATAAACTTTATTTATTTTGGGTGTAAGTGGGGGACCAAGAAAGGGCATGGGCTGCTCACATTTGCTATGTATTGTGTGCTGCATTTCTCACTGCATGGAGAAATGTTTCATGCCACTTCATTTGCTTTCCCTTTGGTTTGAAGGGAACAAAAGACCACTCCTCTGGTTATTTCTGTTTAATAAACATTAAAGGGATTACATCTAAAGCAAAGTATACAGTGATTTCTCTTAATTTAAATTCTGCAATGAGGCCAGTTACACACAGTGAAATTCTACCTAAACCTTCAGAACATGTGACGTTTAGCGATATTAACTCTGATTCTGATGGAAGTTATGTAGAACAGGAAACAAACTCCTCATGTGGTGATCCAACATTTGAAGCAAGCTGTTCACCTGAACCACATTTATAACTCAAGATCTTAAAGATCCTATACGAGATTTGAATTTATCTAAAAAACAGTCTGAACTTCTAAGTTCCCTGCTAAACTCAGATACCAAAATATCTATTTTCGTAACCGTGACTCTGAATTTAAAGATAATTTCTCTGAAGAAAATGGTCTTAAGTGTTTTGTAAAGACTTGGTCATGAACAGCAGTTTGTTCATTGATTCACATTATAATACAACATCTTGAAATCCTTAATTTCAGCTATTACTGTGCATCTAGAATGTATAATTATGCAGCAAATGTAATCCTCTTCACTTGATTTGGTTGTAGTTTGTTTTCAATAGCAGATTTGAGGTGTTAAGAGCAGAGAATGACGAAACATGGGATCAGAAACATCGTTTTCCGGAAATATATGATTTTCAGAAGCTGATATTTCGAGAACGGTTGAAGATAGACACTTTTTATCAGAGTAAAAAATGTAAGAAATTTTGTCAGCTTTCAAACAGGTCAGGATACTTTTTTCTCCAGAACCTATAGTTTTCGAGTTTTAAGGGAAAAATCCAAAAAACCGCAAAATTTACGGCCTTCCGGGTGCCCCCACCCCTTTGACTCACCTCTCAGGGACGGGTACTTTTGGGATGTTTACCTCCCACGAACCCCAAACCCATCCCTGAAGTCAAAAATTCTGCCCCCCTTCATGCACTCTACACCCCTTTCTGAGCATTCATTGACTGGACTTTAAGCAACCATGATTTAAAATGTTTTTGGAGGCCATAGTAGCATTTTGTATTTTTCTGTTGATGTCATTTACCAAAAAATAAACCTTGTTACACAAAACTTGTCTCTTTTGAACTTATATCCACTAATATTAATATATGGTCCAACGACTGCAACTTTCTTATTACCATGTATTTACTTTTCGCTTCATTAATTTTTAATTTAGCTGCAGCATGTTTTTAAAGGGCAATAAAGTTTTTTATATCATTCTCAGTTCTTCCTTCCTTTCATCGACTTTGGCCAACAAGGGACCACGGGCTAGCCCTATCTGACAATGTCAGGGTGAGGCTAGGAAATTACAGAGAGGGGGACGAGATTCACATCCCGTCCTGAAATAACCCTGAGATAGTAAGTCCCAGGGGAGAAACGGATGAAGCACTGAAGAAGAAAGAGGAAACATCTATTCTCTCGAGCGGGATTTGCACCCGGCTAACAGGCCGCATGGCAGACCGACATCTGAGACAGCACTACTACGCCGGCATGGCCTCAGTTCTTCCATTAATGTCTGTCATCAGCATATCTGGATTGACTTATAGAATATAGTTCCTCTAGTATTGAATATTTTCTTCCCTTACTACTTTCTCCAGAGCAACATTAAATAGTAGGCAGGATAAAGAGTCTCCTTGTCTTAAAGCATTCTTAATTGGTAAGGTGCCTGATAACTCTGGATTGTACTTGGACTTGACACCAATTGTCATCCATTGTAGCTTTCACTAAACTGATTGGTTTATCCACGAATTTGAACTCTTTCATTGTAAGAAACAGTTGGCTCTGTTAATGCTATCATGGGCTTTGCTTAAATTAAGAAATGATGTGTCTTAATGTTTAAGTTCTGTTATCTTTCCAAAGATTTGTCTTAAGTGTATGGATCTAGTTTGTAGTGGATTCCAATGCGAAAAGCCACATTCTTCATTACCAACCACTTTTTCAGCATGTAGTAAAAGCCATGGGAATAGGATTTTTGAAAATATTTTATAAGTTGTATTCAATAATGTGATACTCTTATAATTTATGCATTCCATTGGTTTTCACCTTTTTTTTAACAGCAGGGAAAAAAATTCCAATCTTCCATTCATCTGGTAAAATTTTCCATCTTTATTATCTCGATTACTCTATGTATGAATAGAGCTAATACAGTACCACCATGCTTTAAAAGCTCTGTTTGAATCCTGTTTACTCCAGGCATGTTATTGATTTTTAGTGACCCATTTGGGAGCTATTGTAATAGTCACCAAATTCGGTAACTATTGTTTGTCCTGTCCTTCTGTCTGTGTCCACCCCTGACAACTTCTGAACGGAAGGTCGGATCGACAAACGGACTTAACCATCGTGCTCAGAGGAGTAGGGTATTTTCAGGGACCAATGTTCGAGATATTTGGCATTGTTTTCATTGGATTTCCTCTATTAGCTTAAATGTTAGAAATGCAACTATCTGATTTCAGTTGTCAGCTATAGCTTGATGCTTAAGGTCTTGGACTCATACACTGAGGGTTGTCGGTTCAAATTCGTATATCTATTTTTTTTTTTTTCTCTTAATCTTTTTTAATCTTTTTTTCTCATTGTCCGCATGTCTTTTTTCTTCATTTTTCCTTGCATTATTATACTTCCTTTTTTTATAATTTTTTTTTATTATTATTCTTATGGGTCGCCTTTAAATTTATGCTTTAGTAAAAAATTATATTCACTTGTTAACTTTCCAATTAATTCTTCAATTTTCCTTATGGTATGATAGGACTGTTATAATTCTTTATACATTAGAATTTCATAAAAAAAAAAACTCAGTCCATCTTTATTTTTAAATCAATGTCTTGTGTGTAATATTACCTTCGGTATTCATGCACGTGGTGGTCCTTGGTTTAAATGCCTTTCTTTCTCTATTGATCAGATTCTAAAATTTCTTACTTTTATTTACATTTCAATATTCCTCCAAATCCTTCAAATGTTGATTCTCAAATTTTCTTTTTTTCATCTATGAGCTTTTTTTTTCCTTCAATATATGCTTTTCTTGAATTCTTCGGTGGATTTCCTTGTATTATCTTTTTGCAGCATTTGCTTATACAGTGATACCTGGGCTCACGAACATAATCTGTTCCTTGACCCTGTTCGTGAACCGAAAAGTTCGTGATCCGAATCAATTTTTCCGAATTGCAATTAATGTAAATCCAAATAATACGTTTTTTCGAAATTTTTTTTTTAACATGTTATGACTGTGTGTGAAAATAACACAGAAAGGAAATAAATATAACAGCAATATTAGAAGAAAGCAGTTTCATTAACAAAATAAAACTAATTATACAGTATACATACAATTTACCTTTGTGGTTGATAATTGCTGGTACACGGGGATGGAGGAGGAAGATTACTCCTTCGAAGGAGAGGCAGTTGGTAATTGCATAAGATAACGATCCAGAGAAATTTGCCTTTTTCTTTGCTGGAGAATTCTGTGAAAATAAGCCATTACATTATATAAAATTTCCACTGCTTTGCTGGTAATAGTTTTGACAGGGTGATGTTTCTCAATAAAAGCCTGCACTTCACTTACTGCAAATGTCCTTTGAAGCACCTGGCACCTCTTGCTCTTCTGCTGAGTTCTCCTCCTCCATAGCTTTTACCTGCTCAATTTGCAATTCAATAAGTTCTTTTAGGGTGAGTTCTTGGCTATGATCCTCCAACATCTCCACCACATCATCCTCATTGACTTCCAACTCCAAACTTTTGCCAATGCTTACAGTGTCTTGTACAACATCTGCCTCTTCCTCAAAACCTTCAAAATGTCTGTCAGGCACAGAAGCTGGCCAAAGTTTCCTCCATGCTAACTGCAATGTGTGGTAAGAGACATTGTTCCTGGCTTTATCAATGAGATTTATGCATTGGAGGATATTAAAATGATCCTTCCAGAAATCTTGCAAGGTCAAATCTGTATAATTGGTGACCTTGGAAGCACATTGAAAAAAGGCTTTTGTATATATTTTAGTTAGAAATTACTCGCTGATCCATTGGCTGTAGTAAAAGTGGGGTATTAGGAGGCAGAAATTTGATCTTAATAAAGTCTATGTAGGATCAAGGTCTTCTTCCACATTTGGAGGATGAGTAGGAGTATTGTCCATAAGCAGCACACATTTAAGGGGCAATTTCTTTTCTTAAAGATATGTTTTGACAGAAGGAGCAAAAACATCATTCATGAACTACTCCCTAAAATATATTCTGGTATCCTAAGCCTTAGAATTTGATCTCGCATTACTGGAAGCTTACTTTTTATCACTTTATTGCGCTTTAAAACACTCTGATTTTCAGAGTGGTACAGTAAAAGGGGCTTAAATTTAAAATCTCCACTTGCATTTGCACACAGTCCTGGAGGCAGAATGTTTTTTATCTTTATGCAACGATTGATGCTAAGACAAAAAACTTTCTGCGGGTGCGGGCGTTTTTTTTCGTTTGTCCCGCAAAAAATGTTCATTCTATACCAGGGGTTGATAGATTTTTGTAAGGGAGTATACTTGAGGTAGCCCTTACAAGTGGCGCGGTCATCTTAAGACTAAAAAAGTGGAATCTCCAAATCGATAACCAAAATAAAACAAAAAAATAAACCCACCACTGTTCTATGATATCTTTCTGCAGCCCTCATTTTCATTCTGCGACGATGTCGTGCCGTCGCTTGATATTCTGCTTCTGGGCACACAGTAATAGTGTAAGCGTATCCTTCATTGGTTTGTGGTCAGGCAGTAACTTTTCCTCCTTGTTTGTGTGTCCTTTTCGGCATTTTTTCCCAGAATAGCATTCGTTTCATCGCAATTAAAAACTTGATTCGGGACGTAACCTAAGCCTAAAAACTTACCGAAACAACTCCATATATTTCTCAATGCCTTTTGATCTGAACTAGCTGCCTATCCATGCCTAACAACACTATGAATTCCAGTTCATTGACGAAATTTTTCAAACCATCCTCTATTTGCCTTAAATTCATTGACAGTTTCACTTGTACTTGGCTGGTTCGCCAATAAATATTGATAAAGCTCTAACTCCTTTGCACATATCAAAGCCTCGCTCACACAGGCTCCCTTAAGCCCCTTTTCATTAATCCAAAATAACAACAATTTCTCTACTTTTTGTAACACTTGAGGCCTTTGCTTCTAAACTTAGTCACTCCTTTTGATACATCAGCTTTCTTCAGCGCATCTTTATTCTTTAGAATAGTGCAGATTGTTGATTTTGCCATGTCTACTCCTTGGAAAGACAACACCACTCTCATTTTTAGCTATAATTTCCTTTTTTATATCAACAGTTAATATGTTTAGAATTCTTAACAACACCTTTACTAACACTTTCCATTTTTTGGGGAGCCATAAAAAGGGATAAATTTAAATTAAATAAAGAAACTAAAATATCAACACTTATTGTTGGAGACTTTACGGCTGTGTGCTGCAGTGGATGCATGTTCGTGAACCGAAGAAAATTTTGTTCGCAAATGGTGTTTGTAGACCGAGACGTTCGTGATCCGAGGTATCACTGTATAACTTTTTTTTTTCTTGTGTTACACCTTCACACTCATCAATCTTTGTTTTGTTTTTTCAACTCCCTAGTGTGTCTTCAGCTTGATGGTATTCCATTGTTCATTTATATTGCCTTAACTTTCAAAATGTCTATTTCCTGGTCAATCTTCTGTCTGTAATGTCTTTCTATCTCTGGATCTTCCAGTTTCTCAGTGCAGTATTTTTTAAGTATTTTCCACCTTTTCTTTGTTTGCAGATTGATAATCATAATCGGAGTTTAGAAATTACCAGAAAGATCTGAATTGATATTGGCCCTTCTGAAGGATCTTAAAAAAGTTTAAAAGATTGCCACAACAGGCCTGTGCAGGCCCAAGGGCTCGCGGGAGGTAAGGCTCCCGGCATTTCATGACCAACGGGACTAGGTTGAGGTCGGGAGGTCAGCCCGACGCCCGCCCACCTTTAACTCCCGGGAAAGAAACCCAGTACCATTCTAAGAGGACTGGGTATGCCCTAGGAGGAGAATGGAGCGTGGGAAAATTCCCACCTCCACAGAGGCCGGGAATCGAACCAGCCACCTCAAACCCGCAACCAAGTGCCCTTGCCAACGGCTACCGGGCTCACTCTGAAGGATCTTACATTATTAAATTAGATCTATTCCTTTTATCTATCAAGATAGGATCTTCTTTCTGACTGGAAGATTGGTTTTTCAGATTCCTCCATATTTATGTACACTGGCCATCAAAAGTTAATTATGAATCACATAAATTATAATAATTGTAAAAATACTTAGAGGAAATTTATTCAAATTGCAGAGGATGTTACATAAATGTGTTAGGTAGATACAGAAATGTCGGAACTTCTTTATGAGTGAGGAGTGAAAACTAACTTTGCTTTCATGCAAATTTACTTACATTCTTACTTTTAGTGCAATCTTTAAAGCTTATCTTAAGAATATAGTTACTTCATTCACCATCTCCGACTGCCATCAGAAAGTTTATTGAAGCTTCCAGATTTTTAATGACATTTGCTACTTTACTGTGATTAGTTAAAAGTTTTTCTTTCTTTCAAACCTTTCCATCAAAGACAATTTGATGGAAACGTCTTTTGGTGGGTTTTTAGCCTTAAACTCAATACTTTTGAGTCTTAATTTACCTCAAAATCAGTAGGGGCCTTTTCTTTTAAAAACCTAACTGTACATAAAGTTTCAACATTGTATGACAAATAAGATAGAAAATACATTCTCCATAAGATAGTAATGAGAAAGTATAGTAGCATTCTTTTTTATATATATATCTAATCAAACCTCGATGTTCTAAATGCTCTTGAAGTGGCTCATTTGTAATTATTTAAAAAGTTTGATTTTGAGAAGTGGTAATTCAAATTAACTGGTCTTTTAGCTTGTAGCTAATTTGTTCAATGATGAGTTTTTGATCAAAGTTATTTCACTTACTTTCTTTTATCCAGTAGCAATTATTTAATAATTTTATAGTTTATTTTATTTATTAATATCACTTACTCTTTATCTTGCTGCAGTTTTTTAACCTCTTCAGATATCAAGCAAAACTATTTTATGTTGCGCAACAAAGATGCATAACAAGTACAAAGGAGGAACATATGTATGCTTTACAAATGCAAAAATAAACAGATTATTTTTGAATGTGTAAATTTATTTTACATTCAAAGGTGTGATGTTTTATCTTAAAAGTTAGGATTATAATTGTTCTTGAAAAGAAATTTCAATTAAAAATAATTTTATTTTTATTGGTTATTGCTAGGAAGATGCAGATGTTTCAAATAAACGCCGATTTAACATCTGGGAAAATGTTTTGATGGAGCAGAGTTTAACAGACACAATTTATGAAGTTGGAGTAGAGCGTAATAGAGGTTCTGGAAGTAGAGAAGTGGAGACATATGAATATTGGCTGAAGAAGAGACCAACTCCAGCTAAGCATAAGACAGATTTCCCATCAGAAAATCCCCGAAAAAGAAAGAGATCCTGGGCTTTTAATTACCAGGAGGATGAGCCAGAAGAGAAGTTCGCAAAGCGTCTTGCAAGAAGATTGAAAGAGCCTAAGTACATTCTTATAGGTATGTAGTTGCAGATGAGTATTTTATTTTTATTCATTTATTTATTTTTTTAAGGAATGAAAATTTTTAAAAAATTAATAAACTATATAAGTATTACAAAATTTTGATAAAAGAATTTTAGATGAATGCTCTTAGTATCTATTTACATAGGTACTGTTTCTAATGTCTAATGCTCTTCAAATAAATTGTCATTATTTATTGACAATCATCAATAGTTTTCTAAAATTCGTCACTCTTCTAACACCTTCATGGTGAATGTAAACCCATCAAGTGAGGTTCATTAGCAAGCAAAATAAATGTCATTGGAATCTAAAAATTGGAAGCATTTTTTGTATTTCAAAATTGTTGCCGTATAATAGCTTATTTTTATTGTTTATACCTGCTTACAGTGGTACCATGATGACCTATTTTGTAATGAAAAACAGCAACATCTGAATGCAAAGTTTAATATGTTGGCATTATTTCACAATATATATATATACACCGGTAGCTTTAAGTTTTTTTTTTTTTAATTATCTGAGGGATGTGTGTGCCTCTTTTCCCATTGAAAATAAATTAAATTCTGTGAGAATGTTTTCTAACAAATTTTTTGAAATATTGAAACAAATGGCAATTTGGATTGATGGAAAATGTGGGTAACACATATCACCCAGACTGTTGTTAATGACCAACTTCATTATCTCACTCAATGTCATAAATATCATTATCTCATTATCTCACTCACTCAGATGTCATAAATACTAAATAAAGCAGTCTCTCATTTTGTTGATTGAGAAGATAATTTGAAAATACACTTCTTACATTGCAGTCCATAACAAGGCACAAAGAAATAAAAAATAAAATAAGCTTACTTTTGGAGGACAAGCAATATGATTTCAGAATGCCTTTTTGTGACTTTAGTTAAAAATTTATAATATTTTGTTTGCAAATTCATAATTTCATAATAATGATTTTTTTTTTTTATGATTTTTAATATCTTTGAAGAAAGTAATATGTTCAGTGTGGTCAGGCCCATAGCCAGAGTTTTCTTTCGTAGTGTACTTGATCCTAAACTATGCTATGGGGTGGTTGGCCATAGTAAGAATATCAAGACACCCTCTTCCCACGGATGTCGTAATAGGCAAAAAGCTTTCAAGAGTTAACTAGTCATATCATGTGAGATTTTTCTTTTAGATTCAGGAGAGCTTTCCCCTGGTTATGTGCCTGAGTGTTTTAATAAAAACTGATTTTCTTTTTTGTTAGAAGTACAAATTTTTAAAAGGTACACTTAGACTTTCAGACTCGTTTACAATTTTTTTGTCCCTCCTGTTTTATGATCCAGATAAGTTGCATTGCTTGAGTAAGGATGAACAAATTGAAAACTTTTTGGCAAGGGTAATTTTTCAGTTTGGATCCTGTTTAATTTTCAAAGCAACTGAATTCTCTCAGGACAATAAAACAAACTTCGACAAGAGATCATTAAAAACTTATTAAATTACTGTAACATCTATCTTCTTGGCGATATTTCGTCTTATTTATTTCAAAGACTTAATCACACCATAAATAAAATTCTTAGGGAAAAAATAGAGAGAGATTCTTTTTTCCTAACTATGGAATCCAAAATAATACAAAAACAAGAATTACAATAATGGTGATTGATATGACGTTCACCATTATTGTAATTAATTCGTTTTTGTATTATTTTGGATTCTGTAGTTTGGGAAAAGGAGAGCGATTCTCTTTTCCCAAGAATTTTATTTATGGTATGATTAAGACTTTGAAATAAATAAGACAAAATATCCAAGAAGATAAGATGATAACAGTAATTTAATAAGTTTTTAATGATTGGATTATGGCATTTTAAGTATATTGACAAAAGAGATGCTTGCATGGACATATACAGTCAGATAGTTACTAGATCTATACTGTTTATATACTATTATCAGCTATTTATAGTAATTACAATTAAATTTTATTATGTGAAAGTTTCAAACCTTGGGTTTCTTCAGTAAAGACAACATAGAGGGTCAATGACCAAAGCACATATTGCCAAGTGTAAGAAAGTGTGCAAGAATGGTTAGGAATGTGTGGTTGTGTCCATGAATTTTCTACCTATACTTCTGGAGCGCTGCATAAGTTTTTTGTGAAGTCCTAGTGTACTGAGGCTGTGATGTAATGTGTGAGGCACCAGACCAGTGGTGGACAGGACGATGGGTACAACACTTACTGAGTCCTGCGTCCACTGCTTCTGGAGCTCCTGGAGCTCATGTGCTACATCGTGTATTTACTGATCTTGTCTGTGAGTTTTCTGCATGTTCTTGCTGATAGACACTGCAATATCAATGAGATAGGTCTGATTGTTGACCTTATCAAGTGATATTGGGTCTGTTGTGTGTATGGTTTTGTCTGTGTGAATGAGCTGTCCCAGTATAGCTGAGAGTGACTAATACTTGTAGTACAGGACAGTGTTCTTAATAAGTGAGTGCTTGTGTGCTAGCTGTTATCATTATTATGTATAAAGTTTATTATAATATATATTAATTTTAATTTTACCTGTGATTTTTTTTGTTGGTTTTTTTTTTTTTTTTTTTTTTTGATCATTCACTTGATTTTCCAAATACTGTCCCATTAGAGAAGTTATTTTTCTTGTCAACAAATATTATGTTTTAACAGAAACAGATATACATGTAAAACTTTGAAAATTTGTATTAATGAGAAATGTAAAAAATTTTTGCCTAGATGAATCAGAACAACATTTACTAATAATGAAGATAAGAAAATTGGTGAAAATAAGAATGTGATAAAAAAGAAAGTTTTAAATTGTACTATAAATTTATTTAACTTTTCTTTTTTTTTTTTTTTTTTTAAACTGTTAGGAGATAATTAGCAACATAAATTTATAAAATATATATATATATATATATATATATATATATACCCCCTTGTTATAACTATTAAAGAATTATTCTTTAAAAGAGTAAAGCAATATTGGCAAAGAGTCTTTCTAACAAATAATAATCTTTTTTTTTAATTTCATAAAATCTACTGGTTACATAAATCCTAAAAAAAATTAAAAAAAAAAAAATCATTTTTTATTTTTTGTAAGGATCAAATAATATTCAGCTAACTTGCTAATAGTAGTTAATGTAAGTAGTTTACATTATTAAGTAATTGCAAATGTGGTTTTTTTTTCGAAAATTATTATTATATGATAATTTTAATGAATTTAAAATTAAGTAAATTTTTTTTTTAATAAATAAAAAAAAATTACATAATACAAAATACTACTACTTATATATTCTTTAATTAATGTTGAAAGCATAAGTATAGATTGTAACAAAACAAAAGTTATATTTGTTGTGAACATGCTTACAGTTGAATAAATATTAACTTTGATTTATATGAGAGATATCAATAATTAATGGTAATATATTTAAGTGCAAACAGGATTTGACAGGTAGATGGACAGATAAGAAGAGTCAATAAGATTCTCTTTCATTTAAAGTTTTATGAAAACATTTATTTTATCCCAAAAAGTATGTAAATTTATAAATAAAAGTATAAACACATAAGCAGGGCGAAGCACCAATTGTTTTATAACAAGTACGCGAGATTGTATGCATATGCCAATTTACAGCCCAGTTTATAAAATCTCTGAGGGAAAACAGTTTGACTGCAACATCTCAAAACTGCATTTCTAGAATTAAAAATTTAATTCTGTTTTGAATCGAATAACTCAGTTACGTACATTTTATTTTATTAACAAAAGTACTGAATTTGTATTGAATCCAATTCTGAGTTCGTAATTTTTATTTTATTTATTTATTTATTTATTTATTTATTTATAGGTAATATTGTTAAACGCATTGGAAAGAAATTGGCGGCTGAAATTCTACATAATGTAGAAGAAATAGAAGCTTCAGGGGGAATGATGACATTGGTAAGATTTGCTGACAAGTATTTTGTCTGTTGTTATTTTACGTATAATGTTCATGTCTGTAACAAATTAAGAGTATTTCTTTTCTTTTCCCGTGTGCAATTATAAAATTAAATTTCACTATTTTCAATCATTCTACAAAAATAAATAAAAAATGGGCTTCCTTTAAGGGGAATTGCTATTCCCTTTGTTTTGGATTGTACTGCTGAAATTTGGATACTAAAAATTACAATTAGTGATTTTAAAAAGGGCTTTGTTGGATGATGGTTATTTTACAAAGGAATGGGTAAATTGGAAGCATCTGACTATCTTGGAAGTTACACTAATATAACATGAAACTTGCTCACTTAGGAATTGTGTAATTAAACATATGTTTTGGAAATCCAGCTTTCATTGCAGTGCTTTCTAGTCACTTCTATTAAAAATATAATTGACTTCTCGGATGAGAGTGAATATTCCCTCGCTACCTCATAACACCTATCCTACATCTCCTTGACTGTTTTGTGACTTAGAATTTCAGATTCACATTTTTGACTTAACAGCTAAAAAAAATTATTGTTTTTACCTATAATTTATCCTTTTATTTGTTCAATAGTTACTGAAAGCCAAGTTTCTTTTATTTATCTCCTTTATTATTGCAGTTTCATGATTTGTTGGTTTTTAATGTAATTGTTACCAATGTCAGTCGAGTACGCCAAGCATGTACCAGAACACAGTTACCAGAACTTGCGTCTTGTGTTCTGTGACTCACTCAAATAATTCGCTGATTGGGTGACTTTGAATTTCTTCGGTGGTGGAGACCCAAAATGTTTCCATACCATACTCACCTGCTTTGTTTTAGGCGTGTAGTGGTATGCCTGAGATTCATCACCAGTTGCTACACCTTCCAGAAAGTCATGACCTTCAGCGTAACACTCCAAGTGGTCCAAGCAGGACGTCGTTGTCTGGCCCTTCTGCACATCTGACAGATCTTTGGGTACCCAGCGCACACTGACTTTGTGCATGACAGATTGAGATTTCTCAATGTCATTCACTGCGCCATAAGAAATGTTGAGTTGTTGTGTCAAGGTCCGCAGATTGATGCGCCGATCGTTTTGAATTGCCACTTCAGTGCCTGTGACATTGGGTGGTGTTGCAGCAGTCACTGATAGGCCCTGAACATGTTTATCAGTAAGGTTTATTCCGGCCCTCTTTGAAGAACCTGCACAATATGGAGATGTTGCTACGAACCAGATAGTCAGCACCATACACCTCCAACATTTCTCTGTAGATTTGTGGATTTCTCTCTATTTTGCCCACAAAAAAACAAGTACACCTCGCTGCTCTTCACAAGTGGACGCTAGCAAACCCCCCATCTTTACTAGTAGTTCACGCTTATTCTGCCAGGGTGACACCTGATCAAGCAATTGCTCTCTGTACCGCAAAATTCAAACTAACTATCTTCCACAATTTGAATGTCCGACCAAAATAATATTCTGTAAAAAAATTCATTACTTTTCGATCTCCCCTTGTATTTTATTTTAGTAGGAGATACATTTTTACAAGAGTTCTTGAATAAGTTGATGTTAGACAGGATATTCTGCTGCACCTTTTTGTTTAACCTTGCCAATCTAGAAATTCTTCTGTAATTTATCTTCTGCTTGAGTACATTGTAATACTACAAGCTAAAGCTGGCTCTTTTCAGGTTTTTAGCTACAATTCTTGCTAAACTGTCAGAATAAACAATAGCTGTTCTATGGTGTCTGCTCAATGATTATATTGAAGAAAGCATCTTGTTTCGTATCCCACTATTTCATGACTCATTTTTCATTCTAAATATTCCAGCAAACTCTTTAATCTTCAACCAAGGCTTTTGATAAAGCCAAGAGATAAAAAAAGTCATTGAACTGTATTGAGTTTCTTAATGGTACAATATCTTCTGATTCATTTGTATAGGATATCAGGGATTAATCTCCTTGCTGAATGTTATTAATCATACTTCTCCAGTAATAGGTCACTGTTACTATTCTTCCATTTCTGGTCCAAAAAAGCAATTCATTCCTTAATACTGTATTTCCTTTTCCCATTGAAATTCTCCCTTCCATTTACCTGTCTTGCATCACATAGGACATAAAAGTTTAGGATATCCTTTATTCCTTTCCATTTTGGTTCTTTTTTGACCTCTGTATAGTTCCATATGTCTTCAATAGGATCATGAACTCAAGTCACTTTTGGAACTTTTATCTTAGCACTAGTAAAGACAGTTCATAAGTTTGCTTCTTTTTTCCCCGTAAGAACTAACTAGTCATTGTGTAAGCCTGGCTTGTAGATTTCAAAAGTTACAAACTTTACCAGTATTAAAAAGGGAAGAAAAATCAATAACATGCACAAATTCATTGGAATTGTTTGCTTTTAACGCATTGAGCCATTATCAATAGCAATCTGGGATAGCTATTTCGTCCTTATTAGGACTCATCAGCCAGATTTAGCTTTGATAATGGAACCCGGAATGCGTACATTATCAAAGCTAAATCTGGCTGATGAGTCCTAATAAGGACGAAATAGCTATCCCAGATTGCTATTGATAATGGCTCAATGCGTTAAAAGCAAACAATTCCAATGAATTTGTGCATGTTATTGATTTTTCTTCCCTTTTCATATTACATTATGCACGTTAAACCTTCTGTGTTTACCAGTATTGTTGCGAAGATATACATAATGATATTGCCTAGCTACTTCTCTTTAAAAATTTGCATCTTTAATTATGCATGTACAGTTTTTGAAAAAGGAAAAAAAAAAAAAAACGTTGGCTTTCTGTTCTTCCCAAAATACAGAGTAAAATTATTAAAATCATGTTTTTGAGGTGATATTATAAGAAGTGAGGGAATTGTTATTTTGGAAATGAAATGAAATACTTATGCTTTATTTTATAAATTTCTCAGTTTCTGATTATTTTCAAAAATTATATTTATAAGTCATGTTTATTAGTTTTAAGATCAGGTCTGGGAAATGAATTGGAGTTAGACTCATGGAGTCCTATTTTATTTTTCTTTTCTCAGCGTCAAGAGTTGGTTACAGCCTTCTTTACTCCATTTTGTTAAAATAGAAAGTGTGATCTATTGGATGGATAATGCGAGATAATTTTTTTCCCTTCTTTTGGTTGCATGGAATGAATAAAATATGATATTTGTGTATTAATACATAACTAAGTTAAAATTAAACTCTAAATTATTGGGATCAGAGTCAAAAAATACTATTCTGTTTCCACAACATAGTTTAAGACCATGTTTTGCAATTTTAGAAACCTGTTTGCCAGTAAAGGAGCCTACATAAAATAAAAACTACTGGGTAATTGAAATGTTTCTACATACAGCGATTCATTCTGATTTTTCAGTGATACACTGAAGTGACTTTGTCCTAAAAGCATATAGTGATATCATGGCAGGATCAGAAAGGTACTCCAAGGTTGCTGAGGAGTTGGAGGGGCGACATGTCCCTTGGAAATACCATTATCAAATTCATAAGAAGTTCTGGAAAACTGCAATTGTGTAGATCAATTGAAAAGTGACCACATCAAACAACAGTATTCGTCCCGAAAACAGCACATGACAGAATCGGTGGAATTCAGTATTATCGAATTGAGTATCATCACATTAAGAAAGAATGAATACTATGCATATAGAATGAAACATTGCAATTATATCAGTGATGAATTTCTAGCTGAGATGAACGAGAGGCAAAATGAATGAAGAGGCACAGAACTTTACTGCCATTCTGTGAAGCCAACTGTTCATAGAGAGGTTTAACTTCTCAATTTATATTGAGCAGTGTGTAGTTTTAATGTAATACTAATTCATTTTAACACATACAGTAGCATACTTTGCTTTTTTTTTTTTTTTTTTTTTTTTTAAAATAAAAAAGAGCAGTTTTTTTTTTTTTTTTATATATGGAAGTATTATTTTAAAAGCTTGTTACAGTGACTCACTCTACAAAGTAATAGGGTCGTTTAGGATGTAGGGAACAAAATTAATGCACGTTTGCTATGAGTGGGAGGAATGCATCTAGAAATGCATAGTTTGATGCAGCAGCATATAGCATATTTATGATTAGGAATGAATGAATAATTAAACATTTTGTCTGGGTATGAAGACTTTCATCTTACCCTGCATTACATTTTGTCAGATGTTCACTTTCTTTAGGCTAGTGAAAGGTGTCTGTGTGAATATAAAAAAATGACCAGAGCAATATCTCTTACATTTACATTATATATGGTTTTAAGCAGTTACGGAAATCTTTTTTTCCCTGTAATTGGTTTGAAATACAAGTAATCCCTCTCATGATTATATTTTAACTTAAATTTTTAAAAAGAATTTATGTTTTAATAATGTTACACAGCAAAAAATTTCGTTGAAAATTGGTTGCAGGATTCTAAAGTTTCTGCTGAAAGTATTTCTAACAAATCATATTCATCCCCTGTCAGCTGTTGATTTAAGGTAATTTGCTTTACCTTTAGGGGAAAAAATGAGTTTCTTATAAACAATCAATAATTTTTAATGTAATATTGCAGATTGAACAACATTATTTTCCTAGTTTCCTTTAGGCCTGATCTTGACACGCATAATTTTCTGTCAGAGGTAACTGAAATTTAGATAAGTTTTATTTCCATAAGCCTCTTTCTGAAATCATCACTAGTTGAAATTTTCACAGGTCTCACAATCAAAAATATTGAATTAAATTGCCATTAAAAGGAAACTTATTTACAATTTGTTTCAGGATCATTCGAGACGCAGAACACCAGGTGGTGTTTTTCTTCATCTTTTAAAAAGTCATCCTAGCGTTTCAAAAGAACAGCTTAATGCTGTTTTTGCAGAAGACAAGAAACTGATTGAAGAGAATAGAAACAGAAGAAAATTTAAGAATCTTACAAGGAAAAGATTTGTGCCAAAGGAGGTGGAAGTTGTGCCAAAGGAGGTGGAAGTAGTAGTGCCAAAGGAGGTGGAAGATGTGCCAAAGGAAGTGGAAGATGTGCCAAAGGAAGTGGAAGATGTGCCAAAGGA
>JAFIDM010002131.1:70670662-70728544 GCA_023159025.1 Thereuonema tuberculata | reverse complement strand
TCACTTTATGTAATATAAATTCATAATCGGTTAAACTTTCACTTTATGTAATATAAATTCATAATCAGTTGAACTTTCACTTTATGTAATATAAATCCATAATCATATTTAGATAATTAAACTTTCACTTTTTTGAAAATTTTTAATCTTTTTATTTATTACAATTCAGATTATTTCTATTACGATATGTTCAATACATCCAGTTTTGCTAAAATGTACAAAAATTTATTTCTGTTAATTATCTATGTTTTTATGAAATTGTGTTGAAAGGAATTTTCATTAACCTGGTTTTTATACATATTTTATTTCAAAAGTTTCTACATTGACATCACAAGATCCATCTCAATAGCTTGTGTGGTGGTCTTTGGTTACTACAATACAAAGATCCACTTTGGTAAATTTGCCATCAGCAAATGTTAGACTGTAGTCAGTATATCTTTGCCATTTACTCCTGTAGAACACCAGTTCAGTTACCAGTTGGGATCAGTTTGTGGTGCACAAGTAAAAGGGGGAATAAGTCACCAAAACTAAAAGTTGAGAATAAAGCAATAGAACATTAAAAAAACCCAGTAACTTACACATGTAACAACTGTTTGCAGGCCGTGAATTACTTCACCTTCTGTCACACAGCTGGAGATTGAATTCCAAGACATGCTGTTGACTTCACTTCTATCAAAACTTGATTTATTCCATTTTGTTCACATCCATAAATTAACAGTGAACCTATAGGAGGAATTGTAAACATTATTGTTCATTCCACTGCTAGCATTCAATTCCATTTATTCAAGCTATTCCAACTTCTGTATATCTATCAAAACAAATCTGGCATTTAAAGGATAAACAGATGAAGACAGGCTTTGGCATTTGGCATCCATCGTGGTAAGATGCATTGGATTGTGAAAATGTAGGTGTCATAATATTTTCTGAAGGATAGTAGATTTTTTTTGTTTTTGAAATAGTGTTGGTAAAAGGAATATATTAGGTTTCAAATAAGTATTTAATTCATTAATTTTTTTTTTTTTTTGCTAAAGGTCCTTAGCAAGAAGTTAAAAGTAAAAGATTAAAAAAATACATAAACATTTCCACAGTCAAGAAGTAAGAAGCAATAATATTAAAGGATGTTAAGACTTCATTTAATGTTTTCAAGCTTTTCACTGAAAAATTATAAATCAATTCACTAAGCATGTATTTAATCTTTATCATATCCTATGTTTTCATGTTCTGGCATTAAATTTTTAATTCATTTTGCCACTCATTATTAAGGCGTTCTTTTTTCAATACCTGAACCTTTCCTTCCGTGATATACTAAGACTTCTGAAATGATGGGATATTTCTGCTGATGACCTAGTTCACCAATAAATTCATAGAAACTCATTAGATGGCAGAGTCCATACATTTCTTATTTCCTGAACATTTTTACAAGTTTTCATTATTTTAGAAACTGGGAATGCTTTGTTTCCTGTGTAGTAATGAACACAGTTCATTCTGATACTTCAGCTGCTAGTTTGTAAATCATCTGGAAACGCTTAATTTCTATATTTTTATCAAGTTATGGTTACTGTTTTTCCTACTGCAATCTCATACAGTTTCACATTCAAACTAACCTAGCTGATCAGCTTTTTGTTGGAAATAAAATTTTCCCTGTGAATTTTAATACGTCAAACAATCTTGAAGCACCAAAAATTAGCAATAATTTGTTCACTTTGTTTTTATCATTAATCATCAGCACCCATCTAACCACTTATTTTATCTCAGAAAAACAGCTGGTCTGATGACTGGGAGTGTTGGTAAAAAAAAGTTTCAAAATATTCCACCTATCTTTTGATCCAGAAAAAAAATGTATACTGGCTTTTGGTTAACTGTTTGTTAATTAAACATTTTTAATAATTTTAATAGTAGTATAGAAGTAATGCTAAGGAACAGAAACGGAAGCAAGACAAAAATACAAAAACTGAAAATGAAGGTTTTCTGTTTAACTAATGGCATAAAATGGCAGCAGTGCCACTCTGTCTGGGGGCACAGTGGATACAATAGTCAAGTGAGGGCACCTTTCCATCATGGTTTTTGTGCTTTACAAAAATTCATAGGGGGTGGAACACCATAGAAATGTCTTGCATCAGGGCAACAAAAATCTTAGGTGCAATTCTGAATGGTGAAGAGAAGAACTAGGCCTTTCGTATCCCACATCATGAATCATATTCAAGAAGTCAATTCTCAACGTGAGATTATCTGTCTTCTCCATCATTTGAGTTATTTCACAGAAATTCTTCAATTTTAACTGTACTCACAGCAACATTGAGACTGCCATCGCAAACATAAAAGCCAGCTCTGAGGCTTGAAGCCAGGTTCAGACATATCAGTCACTTGGGAGGCCATCGCCTTAATTGTGCTCTTAAAGGTTTTGTCCTCTTGCAAAGAAACTGATGCACATTTCATTGGTATAACCGGAACGCATGTATGCCTCCACAATGGCCATCCTTTCTTCCAGGGAATGAGAACCAAAATTTGATGAGCTGGGAAACAGGTGAGTATGCTGTGGAAGATACTAAAACCAAATTTTCCATTGCCTAATGGATGTCTTTTCAGTATTCAGATGAAAGTTAGAAAATAGAAAGGCTTTATTGTCAGAAGAAATGAAGGACAATAGCAGCATTTCTGTTCTCTTTTTGATTGTTTAGCTATGTGACAGCAACCCAGATCACATTTTAAAAATCAGTTAACTACTGGTAAAGCTTTTAACAAGAAATGAAGCCCATTCCGTAGCTAAACATCCCTTTATAATTATAAATTTATTTGTTGTTGTTTGTTTGATATATTAATTGTCGTCAATCCTGTAAAAAAATAATTACAATCGATAGTCTGATATTAATTTTGCAGGGAACAACCTTAAAAATACAACAGAAATTAAAACTTAATAGAATATCGATGATTTGGTCTAAAAAGAAAGCAAAAAAACTTTAAGGAGATCTTTGAAATATTTCTCATTTTAAACCTATAAGAAATTAAAAGAAAACTCATATGAAAATTCAAATGAACCAATAGATTATCCTGAAAGAAAGTTTGAGATATTTGCTCTGAAAAAAGCGAAACCAAGTTAGTTTTAATGTACGATGTTGATATATGTAAATATTCTGTTTTTTAATATATGTAATACATAAGTAGGTATTAATCCTTATATATTATTTCTCAAAGGAGTTTTAGTGTCGGTACGGCATAACTCCCTTAATACTTCATCAAAATCAATGTTTCAGACATCATTTTGAAGATTATGTTCCCCGCTAATGACTAAAAATAAACAATTTGTTTAAAATTAATGTTTTCGTTAAAAAAAAAAAAAAATTTAATTCTTTTTATAAAAATTTAGAAGGCGCCAAATAAATGTAATGGTAATGTAGTCATTTATTTATTTCTACATTACCATTCGGTGATTGATCAAGATACCAGGCGAATTATTCGCACGGGTCAACCTTTTTATAAAAATGGAGAAGGCGCCATCCATTGACAATATGTTTAACTAACATGCACGACAGCTGTTGGATTTGTTTATTTCTTCTCAAAGGTGTTTTTTTTGTTGCGAATTATTCGCACGGGTCAACTAGTCATTTTCTTAATTTTTAAAATTTGTTATTCAACACAAATAACACTTCACTTTAATTTGTCAAAATATGTATATCATTGTTTCCAGAATTAATCTTTTGTAACTACGTAGCTCTATATTCCTTATTTGAAATAAAATATTTGTTTTAAAATGTGTAAAGGTGTATTTAAAACATTGTTTGATTTTGATTGGGGGTGGCAAAGCGGCATTCACCCAGAGGTGGCATATACTTTTAAGGCAGCCCTGGGCCTAAATAATGTGCTGCCAATCAGCGCCCTTTAGCACATTTGGGTGTTTGTGGGCTTACCCTCACTATGAATATGATTTGTTTTTGTATTCCTGACCTACCTTTAAAGTTTGTACAGGGAAATTTGAATCGCCCTGTATATTTATTTATAGGTAGTCAATCTGAATTATTCTTAGGTTGTTGGCAAATTAAAAAAAAATAATAAAGTTGAAAGTAGTTCTTTTTAAAATTTGAGATATAACCTCCCCAAAAGCTTCCATGAAAATCGGCAATTATGGGTTAATAATCAAATATGGCATTTAAACATTTGTATACAAAAAAGTGCAAACAAATGAAAATAAATAAAATGCTTGGCCAGAATTGCAAATTCCCCGTTCTTCGTTTGTGTTACAATATGGATGAAAAAAAAATTGGAGAGATCCCCTCGATTGCTACAAAAATCAATTGATAAGTATAAAGTAGTTATTTTCTCCGAGTTATAAAATTGAAATATAAGATTTCCCACCCCTTTTCTTCCTTCCCCACACCCCTAGCACTTAAAAGCTCCCCCCGTTTGTAAAAAATCGTCTGATAAATGTATCTATCCCGCAAAACCCCGTAGGAGTATCCTTCAGTAATGTTTGCCCATCCACTCGCCTCCCTTCTGTTTATATCCCATAGTTCTAGTTTCTGCCTCCGGGGTTCCAATTGTCGCCACCAGGTTAATCTGTGGCGCTTTTATGCACAATATTTTAGTTTCAATTGTTAAAAAAAAATATTTTTATATGTTAATTTCCAGAAAGTTCCCCCCACCCTCGTTTACACCCCTTCGGACGCCAATATCAAAAATTCGTCGAATACGGGTCTTTTTGTTTTGACAAATAATTCGTGTTTCTTACTAAAACGGTTTCCAAGATATGCATAATCTTCTTCAGCTCCCCCCCCCCCCCCGCCCCACATTTATACCCTTTAGGGGCGGTATTTTAAAAAATTCTTAGTGAGCGCCTACGTCATAAGGTGAACCCATTCCGATAATTTCAAGTTCCTGGATTCGGCGGTTTTGACTGCATTATGGCCGCGCGGTTGTAGTTGTCGCTGTGACATTGCCCCCACCCCCTTAAACCGGGGTTCGGTTCTCACGTGATGGTGGACGATCCGCGCTGGGCAGGTTTTCTCGGGGTTCTCCCATTTCCACTGCACTTCTCCCACTACACATTCTCAGTCTTTCTCTCAATCTGTCTGTGCTTCTGTGAGTTAGTACAATAGACCTCCGGTCGCAGTGCTTGGCTTCCCTGCCATCCACATTTACCACATAACATAGCTTTGGATGTGCGTTGATGAGTGTTGATCAGTCAGTGGTTTTGCCTTCTATAAATATATAGATTATGCAAATTTTCGGAAGTGTTTTTTTTTTCTTCCAATACTTGTACAACGTCGTGGCATTTAGTCACTTTTAAATATCTTCAATTTTACCTACAATTTCAAAATGAATAAAAAGACTATTGTAATAGTGCTGGAGTCTACTCAAAAGTCCGACTTTTTGCTAGTAAACTTTACATGAATGTTACGACAATATTTGCATTATGTAACTCAGAATTAGGAAAGGATTATCCATCCATAGTATAGAGGAAACAAATACAGTGGAGCACCGTTTATACGTTTCTCGTTTATACGTTTTATTCATTTATACGTTTTTTTGAATGGTCCCGGCAAAATCCAATGCATATTAATGCTAAATAATTTCATTTATACGTTTTCCTGAAATCACAAATTTCATTTATACGTTTTTTTAAGAACTCAAGAAGAGAGAAAATGCGCATTTCAACCTCAGATTCCCATCTGCCGATTGTCCAGTCTTAGAAAAGGCATGCAGTATTAGAAAATTACACTGAAAAACCTCTGCCAAGTTTTCAAAAAGCTTTGGCGGGTTTTAACACCATGCAAAAATACCTCATTAGCAGAGATTTAAATGATAAAGTTAAAATGTCACTTTTAACTGTGCACAATAAACTTTTTTCTGTGCATTCCAAAAAAGCCCTACAACCTAAAATAAAAAAATATTTTGTAAATGCTGACTGAATATGAATAGTAGTACTAGTTTTCCGGAATAAAAAGTTTTGTATTACATACCTCTTGTTTTCATGTAATATTTTAATTTACCTCTGATTTTTAATTATTGGTTATTACGAAATTGTTCGTAACTTTAGTGAATTTCGTTTATACGTTTTTTCATTTATACGTTTTTTTTCCTCAGTCCCTTGAAAAACGTATAAACGGTGCTCCACTGTATTTTCTTTAAACGAATTGAGTAAATTCTTAGATAAGGACTTCATCCACTCATAATATATTTAAAAAATATATTTAATAATCAAACGAATTTTCGAAAGATACTGTATTACTTTCTTCCTTCTTCTGTCAACATGCTTAAAATATTAACTTTTTATATTTTTTGTTTTTGATGTATTAACTAAAAAGTTCTAGAAATTTGTAGTTTTCTATCTAGTATATAAATATACATATGAACTATAAAAAAAAATAAAAAATAATGTTCACAGCTGGCTGCTACACACGATCAAACATGCAGTTTTAGCACGCTTGTCATGCATGCTTGATCGTATGTAGCAAAAATTTCGTGCTTGATCAAGCTGTTTGTTGCAGTCTGAAGATTCAGACTGCATGCATGTATGTATGTATGTATGTTTATAGGGATATGCTTTAAAACGCACTTCCTGTTCAGACAGGATACCCTAAGGATTTATTAGAGTTTCTCTCTTAATCCAAGCAAGTTTTAAGAAGTTTTTAATTTTATTCAGATCTAATTTTCCCTTGAATCCTAATATGTGATCCAGTAATTCATCCTCTTCCCAGTTATTTGGGTTTATGTTAATATTTTTTAAGAGTTCGGTTCTCTCTTTTCCGAAGCATGGACATCTTAAGATGAAATGTTTTAGAGATTCCTCTTCATTTTTATCGCAATTTAAACATATTGGCCCCTTTTCAGACCATTTTTCTGTTCTTTTATTTAGCGCCAATGATCCCGTTCTGCACTGGAAAAGTAAAGAACTTCCATAGGAATTATCATAAATATCCTGATATAGGGGAGCCCTTTTATTTTTAAACCCTAATGGTAAAGTTTTGTAATTATTAATAGAATCAACGAATAGTTCTAATTTTGTACTTTTTACACATTTATTAATAAGATGGTGCCATTTTTTTTCCGATTCAATGTTTATTCTAATTTCTTCTGTTTCGTAATATTCTGCTAAATATTCTAATTTATCTACCCATTTGCTTTTTTCTGTTGTATTTTCAAACACCTTTCTAGACCATCTATTTTTATTCATGAAAGTCAACCTCCCCAGATATTTTAATTTGCTTGAAGCTTCTCTGCTAAAGAACGATGACCACCCCATTTCACTTTGAACTGCGGTAGTAGGTGTCAAATTGTTCCCTCCTATTAGTTTTCTTCCAAATGTGTTTTGGATATTTGTCAAATTTTGAAGTTCGGTTTCTGTATTAATTATAGTTTCGTTACCATATGTTAGAACAGGCACAGCCAATGATTTCCATAATATTCTACCTAGTTCTACTTTATTGTAGCTTTTATTACATATGCTCCTTATCCATCCACTTAGTTTATTTGCTTTAGCTATTGTGTTGTTTGTATGTTTTTTAAAGATTTGTCCCTCATTTGTTATTAATATTCCTAGGTATTGGTACTCATTGTTTTCTTTAATTTCCCGATTATTAATTTGCCAGTAGTTTTTCTCAACTACATTAAAGTTTATTACTTCGCTTTTGTTGCAATTGAATTCCATTTGAAAATCTTTTGCGAAGCTTCCTGCCGTATTTAGTAGGCTCTGTAAATCCTTTTTATTATCTGAGAATAGAACAATGTCATCCGCAAATAATAAGCCTGGCAGGGTTTCATTCCCAACTGGGATACCCAAGTTGCTCTTTTCAAGTCTAAACGTTAATTCACTCATTATTATGTTGAATAGTTTTGGTGACAAAGTACACCCTTGTTTCATTCCTATTTCCGATTGTATCCAATTTGATTCCCAATTATGGAGTTTGTATTTCAACTTGCTGTCTTTATAAATATTTTGAATCAATCTAATAAATTTGCCATCAAGATTTTTCTTTTGTAATATGTTCCAGAGCCCTTCTCTACTTACCGTATCGTAAGCTTTTTTGATATCCAAGAAGGCAATATAAAGCGGTTTTTTTGAATTTTTATATTTATCTATGGTTTCAGTGAGTACAAATAAATTGTCTGAAGCTCTTCTATCTTTTCTGAATCCATTCTGTAATTCTCCTAATATGTTGTTGTTTTCCATTATTGTATCCAATCTGTTGGTTAGTATTTTGGTGAACAGTTTACAGAGATTACTAATGATCGTTATAGGTCTATAGTTTTCCAATTTTTCCAGTTCCTTTTTTTTGTCCTTTATGGATTAATTTTACTTCGCTTTGTTTCCATTCCTGTGGAATGATTTCTGTTTCTATTATTTTGTTATATAATATTTTAATCCATTTGTTTAGTTTTTCTCCTCCATATTTAATGAATTCATTAGCTATTAGGTCTAGCCCAGTTGCTTTATTGTTTTTTAAATCTTTTATGTTTTGTTCTAACTCTTTTATACTTATTTTTGAGGTTATTTTACCTTTTTTAATTTTTTGATCATTTTTTATTATTGGAGTTATATTTTGTTTTGACTTATTAGCCTCTTCCCAGAATGATGTCATTAGATTATTTATATCTACAGTGTCTTCTATCATTATGTTTTTGTCATTTACTAGTCCTTCTGGTATTACTTCATTTTCCCTACCCATATTTTTTACATATTTCCAGAGAACTTTGGATGCATCTTTACCTGAATTTTTAATTGTGGTTTTTAAGTTTTCATTATATTTTTTTATTAATTCATTCACGAGGTTGTGTGCATCTTGTTTCTTTTGTAGATAATCTTGACTCAAAATGTTTTGTTTTTCAGTTGTTTCCCCTTTTTTTCTGGAACTTCTCCATTGTCTATTTGCTTCTTTTCTGTTTTTTATTGCCAATTTAATGTCTTTATTCCACCAGGCGACTAATTTATTTCTGCTAATATTTTCTAAATCCTATTTGGTTTTTAGCTGTTTCAATGATTGTTTCCGATAATAATTTGTTTAATGTTTCTGGTTGATTTGCGACTTTCTCTAGCATTAATTCTTTCTGTTCTATATTATTCGTTAGGTGTGTTTTGAATTTTTCCCAATCGGTTTTTTCCGTTATGTTCCATTTATTCTGTTTGTTTCGTTTATTCCATTTATTCTGTTTGCAAGCTTGAAGCCACGGCTTTGCGCATGCGTTTTGCAAAACAACGTCATTTGCGACCCAGCTCTCGGCCGAGACACATCTCTCCGTAGTTTCCTTTCCAACAAGGCTAGTGATCTGCGGAAAGGACACAGAAATATTGGAAGAAAGAAACAGCATATAATATATTATTAAGAATATATAAAAACATTTTTTCAAACGTCGACCGGGATATCACTGTGAAGAAAATAAATAAAAAAAATAGAGATACAGCATTGAAAGAATTGAACATTTCAAACATTTCTTAACCAATTTTGATACTACATGGATCTGTAATTATATTTCTTTGTTATTTTTGTTTTTAATTTTTTAATAAGTTACTATACTAATGAGCGATTTTTTTTTATAGGAGTGACAAAAGATTCAAATAGGTTTCTTCGTTCATTCGCAGATAATTATGCCAATCATTAGGATATATTTTCAATTCACTCAGTAAGTTAGTGTGAGAATAGGTTTTTCTTTTCAGTAACCAGTCTTTACATCAAATGCCACGTTTCTTATTTCGTGTTTTTCTTTTTAAAATCAGGACACACGCAGCCAAAGCAAGCAAAGCGTCGTCGTCCGAACTCGACAGAACTCAAGCACAAAATGATGCTTGTCAATATGCAGTACCGTGTGGTGGCGAGGGGGTATTTGTGCATGCTTGATCAAGCATGATGCTTGTTTTGCATGCTTGATCGTGTGTAGCAGTAGTAACAGTTCGGAAAAATGAAGCATAATTATGTTAACTTAATAATGCTTTATATTAAAAAAGCCACCAAGAAACTCTTGAGAGAATTTGAGGTGTATTGCTATAAAAATAAAAAACAGCATCTTGCTTATTTTCTTTTTTTTAAATCGTAAAAATAATACAAACGAATCGTCTTTTTTGTTTAATTGTAATATCTCCCGAATACATTTTTACAATTCTTGAAAAATTAAATTTAATCGCATGCATTAATATTAAAAAAGGTTTAATATTCATTTTTTTTAGGACATCCGTTCACTGTTCGGTTTTTAATGCTTTTCTATTATAACTAGCCGGGTATCGTCGCTTCACTCCGGAATCCTTGCATATATAGCATTAAAAAAAACTATTTAGCAAATTAATATTGAGATCGGAGAATATACGACTTCCCAGCCCATACGAGTTTCTTGAGTGGTTTACTTCAAAATGCAGAAGGCTACTGACAAACCACGGCCCTCTGAACTACCTGTGTTCAGAGGGCTGTGGACAAACCATAGATTAAGTAAGAATCTTACTTAATCTATGGGACAAACACAGTTAGCAGTTAGTTATAAATTCGAACTTTCATTTGAAACAAAGATACCTAGTAAAAAGTAATTTTGTAAGAAACTTAAAAAAAAAAAAAAAAAAACTTTCAACTTTTTATAATATATACATTTAAAAAACGCAAATTACTACTGCGAACTTACAATTCTTTTGTTTGCGGTGACGTCATTGTAACCAACCCGAGGCCAACGAGAACCCTTCGTAAAGAATTGCCTTGTAGATGCATGGAAGTGGAAAGTATTTGAAGTAAACTAACTAGGCATATATACATTGAGAATTGATTGTATTAAAAAAGCTATAGATAATGTAATAAAAATTGTAAAACTTAAAGAAGAAAGATTACCAAAGCTAATTTTAGAAAATATGGTAGATTATGCAAAGAAAGGTTACAAATGTAATTACCTAAAGGTGATTGAAGGAATATTTAATGAAGCAGGATTGAGGATAGAATTAGACAAGATAATGGATTGTAAATACTGGATTGATTGTAAAAAAAATAATTATTCAAAAATTGATTGAGGTAAATATGCAATGCAATTATAATAAAATACAGAAATCGAATTTTAACACTTATTATTGTAAATTAGATGTACAAATTTGATGAAAGGGGCCATTTATTTATCTAAGAATCCTCCTATTAGAGAGAAATATATTAAAATTAGATGTAATATTTAGAATTCGTGTAAATATTGGCTAACTAAAGAAGAAAGAGGTTGCAGGTTATGATGCAATCTATATTACTAAAATCTTTTATTTCTCTGTCTGTCTGGCGCAATTTTCTGAGAGAATGGAAAATATAAATAATTTTCACAATGAAACATCCGCGACAGGAATCGAACCTGCAACCTTCTGATCCGAAGTTAGATGCCTTATCCATTAGGCCATAGGGACTACGACTCTCTTCATATGGTTTTTTGACTTATATCTCCTTTCCTTTCCCCCATCAATAAGGAATGTATTCAATCTTTTTTTTGAATCTCAAGATTGTTTATTTATTTCACATCAGTCAGTTTATTTGTAATTCGAAACTGACAATTAGAACGATAATTGCCGAAACGTTGCAATATTTTAAATATTCTTACTTAACCAAATCCTATGTGATATTGAAAAATATGTGGGTGTACACGCCAGATGTTGGAGTAAAGAAAACAGAGTCAAGAAAGAGAGAAGCACTCTTTTTTTGAGGTGGAATACCGAAAAAAATCACTAATTGCAACTCAAAAACCATCAATAAATGTAACTCAAACGTCACTGAAAAGTGACAATTATAATTAAAATGAGAGTCAAAAAAGAATGAAGCGATACTTCTATTAGATAGAATACTGAAAAATCACTATCTGTAACTCAGAAACCACTGAAAAGTATCATTTGGAATAAAAAAAAAAAAAAAAGAGTCAAGAAATAAGAAGCAGTATTTTATTAGGTAGAATACTGAAAAATCACTGTTTGTAACTCAAAAACCATCTCTATTTCTAACTCGAAAACCCCTGAAAAGTATCAATAGGAATAATAAAAAAAGATAGTCAAGAAAGAAAGATGCACTATTTTTATTAGGTAGAATACTGCTCAGAAGTTCGACGTCTTAGCCATTAGACCACTAGGCCTACATTCTAATCTCTGTAAAAAATAAAAATATATCATAGATATATGATTTACAAGGTGGTTCTAAAAGCAGTCGTAGATTGAGAGAATATAGACATCAAAAATTAAATTAAAAAAAAAAGCTTTTAAAAAATTTTAGTTTTAGTTTCCTTGATGTAATTTGTGTGTGTGTGTGTGTTGTTTTTTTTCAATAAATAAAAAATTGTTTTTTGTTACATAAGGGAGGCTTCCGGAGCGAAGCGACGGGTAGCCGACTAGTAGTTTAGAAGACTGGAATCATGTAATTTTTGAATGCGAAAAAATGAAGGAGGAAAGAAATATGTTAGAAATTGAAAAAAATTACCAATAGGGGAGGATGGTACATCATTCAGATAATTCAAAATTGGATTAATATTATATTATGTAAATACATTAAAATGTTTCTAGAAGAAATTCAATAGACAGAATATGTAACAAAATAAAATTATTATAATTATTATTAATTGTTCTTTTTATTAATTATTATTAATTTTTTTCTTTTCCGTTTTTATGACTATTAAATAAACAATCTGTATTACAAAAATCTTTTATTTCTCTGTCTGTCCGACGCAATTGTTAATTATTAGTTTCCTTTGCTGAGAAAGTCAGATTGTAAAATTTTCTTTTTTTGTTTCACCTGCATGGGATTCGAACCCAGAACCTTCGTCCTCGCAGTCAGGAACGCTAACCATTGGACTACTGCTGGCCCCAAATATCCAATCCTACTTTTATTCTATTTGTTCGCACTCTATCAAATAATGAGTTCATTCAAAAAGGAATAAAATATCACTTTTTGCCACAACCGCTTGGAATTGATTCTTCTTGGATTATCGCATACTTACCAGAGAAGACGGGGGATGGCCTAGTTATATTGAAAATATAATACTAATATTGTATATGTAAAAAGGTAATCGAATCCCACTTGTAAAGGAATTTATTCCCACATCAAATATAATAAAATGTATTATTATTATTATGTTTGTATGTTTCAAACCTTGGGTTTCCCCAGCAAAAACAATATGGCGGGTCAAGGACCAAAGCACATATTGCCAAGTGTAAAGACGTCTGCGTGAATGATTAGGGATGTGTGGTTGTGTCCATAAATTTTCTAACTATGCGTGTTGTGTTGAGTAGCACAGCCTTCTGCAGTTGTGCATAAGTGTTTTTGTGAAGTCCTAGTGTGCTGAGACTGTGGTGCAATGTGTTAGGCACCAGACCAGCGGCAGACAGAACGATGGGTACAACACGTACTCGGTCCTGTCTCCACTGCTTCTGGAGCTCGTGTGCTAGATTGGTGTATTTACTGATCTTGTCTGTGTGAGTTTACTGCATGTTCTTGCTGATAGGCACTGCAAAATCAATGAGATAGGTCTGTTTGTTGACCTTATCAACAAGTGTGATGTCAGGTCTGTTGTGATGTATGGTTGTGATGTATGCATGTATGTATCCCAGTACAGCTTATGTGAAGATGACTAATACGCTTTGTGGTATGTACTTGTAATATGGGACCGTGTTCTTAATAAGTGAGTGTTTGTGTGCTAGCTGTTGATGAACAATCGATGCTACCTGATTGTGTCGGTGGAGATAATCTGTTTGGCAGAGAAGGGGACAGCCTGATATTATATGGTCGATCGTCTCATGCATAGTGTGGCATTTCCTTCATCTGTCGTCATGTGTGTTTGCGTCGTGTAGGATGTGTTTCTTGTAGTTGATTGTGGGGATGACTTGGTCCTGTATCGCGACCATGAACCCTTCGGTCTCCCCAAACAGCTCGCCACTTGTCAGCCATCTGTTCGACGCTTCCATGTCGACGTGAGGCTGGCTGAGTTCGTGGTGATGTCTGCCATGGAGTTCCTTGTGAGCCCATGATTCACGCAGCTGCTGAGTGTGGGTGTTACGGGTGGTGAGTGTTGGAGAAGGGTTTTCGAGGTCCAGGGGTGTGAGGTGTGTGTCAGCCTTGACAATGGCTGAGTGGAGTGAGGAGTGTTGTGCTCTTTGGTGGAAATGTTCCCTAAGTGTGTGCACTTGTTTTGCATGAAGGGTGATGAGGCTGCGAAGTCCTCGGCCTCCCTCCTTGCGGGGAAGAGTCATCCTTTCCGTAGCGGACTTGGGGTGGTGCATGTTGTGTTTCGTGAATGTAGTGCGTGTTACACGTTGTAGGGCTTCGAGTTCGGTGTTTGTCCATGGAATTTTGCCGAACGAATATGTTAGCGTGGGGATGTTCTAATGCCATACTTCCTCTTCAATTCACATCTTAATATATTTGCAAAAATAAATACTTCATCTACGCTTCATATTATATAAAAACATATTTTAATTCCGAATTTTCGGAGGAACTTTTTCTTTCTTTCTTTTTCAAGTTTGTTGCTTATAATAATATACATCCAGGTGATATTATACATGTACACTTCTTAGATATAGTTGGTAACAAACATATTTATCCCTTTAAATGCTACAAACATTATTATTTCAGTTACAATTTTATTCTCCGAACTTAATGTCTTCAGCATCATAGGGTTATGAATCCTCAATGGTCTGGGGATCCAGTCCTCCGACGAACATTTGTCTAAGAAATCTTTGTGTTCTTCCCATCGTGCCAGTTTACTCACCTTCTTTTGATGGCCCACAATCCATTCATAAGTTCTAATGCCATACTTCCTCTTCAATTCACATCTTAACATATTTGCAAAAATAAATACTTCATCTTAACTTAAGCAATTTTAATTCATTAAATGTAATAATTTAAAATAAATTTCCCGTAAAATTGGTGAAAATCATATACTTTTTATATTCATTTTTATTTTCTAATGGAGATAATTCTTAGATCGGAATAAATATTTCAATTTCCCTGGTGTTAATTTTTATATATCAAATCCCCCCAAAAAGACTGATATAAGAATTTCGAAAGCAGGTGCAGGTTCTGCAAATTTTTATTTTTATGTTTAAAAGAAAAGAATATTAAAAATAATCTCCAAAAAGTTTTACAGAAAATAATTTAACAAGTACATAAATTGTGAAGTATACGCGATAAGCAAATAAACTTTAAATAAAAACTGGAGTTATTTAACTTTAAAAACGTCATGCTTTTAACTTCTACAAATATGAAACGTTATTTGTATTTTCAATCAAATTACTTATTCTTCTATTCTGTTGCAATTTATTTTGCTGTTAAAACTTTAATAGTAAATAATAATTATATCATAAACAGTTATCTACGTATTTTTTTCATTAATAACGATAGTTAGGGTTATTAATTTTAGTAACAACATATGTACATTGAACGAATTAAACAGCAACTAGCTGTACAATTCATGATGTAAGATGATGAAACCATATGGTTTATTCACAAATCTAAATTGATTTCTGAAATTAGAATTCATTACATATAAGCCAATAAGCACAATTTCAAAAATATTAAGGATTATGAACAATCAGTTTTTCTTTAAGTTTTACAACTTTGAAGTAATCCTGACAAGCATTGCTTCGAACTAAAAATATTTTCACCTTGAAGCTTTAATAATAAATCCTAGAAATTAAAGCGGTAGGATTTTATCGCTTTAATAATAAATCCTAACTTATTAATCATCAAATGTAACAAAATAATTTATTATATTTATTTCATTTTTTGATATTTAATTTTAAAAGTACAGTTGATAGGTCATTAATTTTTTTTTCTGCATGATCCATGATGTAAACGAGAAAGGTGATCCGTCGATTGTAGATTTCGTTACATGAACTAATGATTAATGATTATATATTTATATAATAATTCTAAAAGTAATAAATATCGTTATTATTCAAGTTATTCATTTTCCATAGTTTTAGTTTTAAGCTTTAGGTTTTAGTTTACTTGATGTAATTTGTTTTTGTGAATAAATTTCCGACTGTTACAAATGGACTTCAATATTCTATTGCATGTATTTTTTATTAATTTATTTTTAGTTTGAAGTTTTAGGCTTTAGTTTACTTAATGCATTTTTTTTTTGAATAAATAAATAAAATGTTTTTTTTTTAATTGCATCTGCGAGGCGTCCGGACCGAAGCGACGGGTAGCCGTCTAGTTATTAATAAAAAATTCATATTTAATTTTATAACATATAATAAATACGTTTACAGCCTGCAATATATTTCCTCTTGATTATTTATTTAAAATTATTTCATTTTCTAAGGTTGCTTCAGTTACGTCGTTTCTGCATAGTTAATTTTGTTACATGGCTATTGCTGTTTAAACATCAATGATACGAAGTGACATCCTATCTCTTTATCGTTGGTTTTTTTAAGTTTTGGTGGAACCGTATTGATTCTCATCGTTGCTGTTTAAATACAATATTTTAATAGCCGTGATTTCTTTTATAATAATTCTATTTTATACATTGAGTTCTATTGCAATGTAATATTTTAGAGATAATTGTTCATTTAAAAAAAAAAAATAATTAATGAGTTTCCATTTTTTCCCTAAGCCCTTGGTATTTCTTTTGTCTAACTATAAGATGGCAGCAGCTCTGAAGTTAAGGGACACATGTTGTTGTATTGAGTAGGTCATCTAGGTTTTTTATAGAGATCAGGATCCCATCCACCGACATTCATGAGAGGGAGCCACAGTCGCAACCGGAAATTCAAGTGCTTTTCCGAAGGGAAACGTGTTCTGTAAATGTATAGTGAATTTTTAACGTGACAGCTGTCTTACCCAAAGATCCTTTAATTCATTTTAATATAATCAAAATGTATGAAGAAAGAGTACAAGAAGAAGGGGGCTATGGAGAAACCGAGGTATTTCTTTTGGATTCCACAATGGAATTTTGGAAATAATTTTAACCGATAAACCCAAATCAGACCATTGTAACAAATATCACCGTTACTTTTTTAATTTGTACATACACTTATAGAATATTATTAGTTATTTAATCTAATATTTATTTCATGCGTTATTTATCAAATGTTGAAGATATAAGAACCGTCATATTATGATGATTTCTGTTTCTTCATTTTATTTTCACTTCTTGAAGTCCTTTCATAATTTTGAATGATCTCAAAATCATAGCGAAGTCATTTATCTTTAAATGATCTGGTTTACTTTAAAAAGTCTCTGTTCCGCTGTATTGTGTTTCTATTAAGCAAATGATTGAAAATGAAATGTAAAAGAAAAAAAAATTGGCCTTAATTCGCCAGTTGCGGATCCTTCATTGAAGGATTTTCATAAGTTTAGATTCAGTTTGCTTGTGTTTCCTTCATTGAATTGTTTTCAGATCTTGATTTGGTTATATACTGAATGTTTATTATTTTAAATTAACGGATTAGATTAAAGATGGTTGTTTTCTTTACATGATGAAAATTGTTAGTTCACACTTTGAGAACCAGTGCAAGAATCGCAATAATAATTGGCATTAATTACAGTACAATCCATTTTTATACCCTCCCCCGAAAGGATGTAAATTTATAATGGTTAATAAATGCTCCGAGGAAATCATTGATCAAATTTTACTAAGGAAGAACGATTATTAATATCCCATGCACTAAATATTTATATTAAAGAAAAATTAAAGCAACTTATTAACTGTGAATTAACTTAACAGATGTACATTCAAGAAATCTATAGAAAGCTATAATCCACACGTTATCTTGTTATCTATAGTCAGTAACTTCTGACTATTATTGATGTGGCTCTCTTGGGGGAAATACCATTTCTTTTTGCCTTCCACATACTATAATGGCTGTTAGAATTAAGATTTGAGCTCAAAGGAAATCAAGAAGTTATTATTCCAAGTCATCATCTTTACATAAAAAAGAAGACAATGACACACTGAACTAAAAGATTAAGAAATGTATATTACACATTAAAACGACCAGATTCGCTACGTATACAATAGCATTCTCAACTAAAATAACAAGAACACATTTAGTGCTTAAATACATTTTCAAATCAGCGAAGGAATTATATAAACCAATCAGAATTTAGAAATTTCCAATCAATCAGCCATTTAATAGGATTCACGAGGGAGGCAAGCAAGGCTTACTTGATGGTTGAGGTCATCATCAGTGAATCCTATTAAGTGGCTGATTGATTGTAAATTTCTAAATTCTGATTAGTTTATATAATTCCTTCACTGATTTGAAAATATATTTAAGAAAAATTGTTCTTGTTATTTTAGTTCAATGTGTCATTGTCTTCATTTTTTAAGTTATAATCTGCACACGTTAAAATTGAATTCTCATCATCTTTATATGTAATACTAAATTAAAAGTTAAATATTTCTTACTGCAGAGGCAGATTTACATTTACTGGCAACAAATCACACTTATTTTGCAGTCTTTGACTTCTTAACAAATAACAGATATGTGATAAAATTTGATGGATGATACCGTGTGCTAATTCACTGACTTTAAAAAGTGTAATTAGATTGCTTCCCAATTTGTGTTGAAAATGAGCAAGACCTTTTACATAACTACAAACATTCTTGACAAGACTGACAAAAGTAGAAAATTATCAGCAGAGGGAAACAGTTAGGAGAGGAATGAAGGAGGGAGTAGGAACAGAATTTAGGTCACCTAGCTAGCAGACTTTACATGATATGTTTGATATAGAGGCAGAAGAAAATTGATTCGGTTTGTAATTATAAGTTTTAAGGTAAAACTATGCCATCCTTTTTTTGTCTGAGGCAATAGGTAAAAAGTTATTGAAAGAACCAAATTGGATCATCACTTAAAAGAAAGGTTGGATTTTATTTCAGAAGGCATTATTTTATTTGACAAATTCTTCATGGCATTTGATGACTTTTGAAGTTCATGTTGCAGAAAAGAAAGTAATAATTGGCTAAAGGCTGTCAGATGACGGTCTGACCATTTGACCTCAACTAGTTCTGTTGGTCGAGAATGACTGGGAGCCTAAACCTCCCACACACCCAAGGGCTTGCATGGCATGTAACTGTATAGCTTTTTATTTTTTTAATGGACATTATCTTTACTCGCACACACACATATATATAGATATATACATATACATTCACAAAACCGAATAAATTATCTCTGTATGTGTGTATGACATAATTCATTTAGTTTAAAAAAATTGAAACCCAAAGACTTTAATGGGGGGGGGGGGGAGATTTGTACGGAATAAATTCTACATTCATTATTTTTTTAAATTTTAGCTATAGCGTTTCATCTTCCAGCATTAGCAAATTTTTCTTGAATCCAACATATTTAACTTGCAAAATGTCTGATAGCAGATAAAGTTATTTAGTTTTTTACTTTCTCTAATTTATTCTTATTAGGATGCTTTTTAAGAAAGATAAACATTCCATTCACAAAATATGTAGTGCAAAAGGTCAGGTGTAGATCAGTAGTCCGCAAACTGTGGTTCCTGAGCTGCATATGACTCTTTTAAGAGAAAACATCTTTGGCAGTCCTCAAAGCCAAGATAGATAAACCCCAGATTTTTTAGAAACCCGAGAGTAATTTGAAACTTTGACTGCCTTGGATTTGTCAACCTGTGATGATAACCGGAAGAATAACTACAGTCATTCCAGCACATTCCTGCCATAACACAGTCTTCCGGTCTACCACTTTTGTAACATATAACTGAAAATGGGAAAAGGAGAACATAGAACAGACAGCAATTTTTGAAACTGCTACATTCAGGAAAGTAAAATAATAGCTTATTGCCCAATTGTTACAATAAGTAATCAGTTGAATGTAAAATAAATTTAAGTTTTGTTCAAAAATCTCTTTACTATCATAGTTATGTAGACTTACTGAGGCAGCTGAATGGGTAAGCTTAGAGCCAAACGGACATAATAAGACAGATACATTCATAAATTCATTGATACTCTTATTGCTATAATGTGAAAACTTTTTTTTTTTTTTTTTTTAATATCCCTTAAAATAGCTTCATCTGATTGTAAAATGCCACTGATAATGTCATACAGAGATTTTCAATTTGTTTTAAGAAATATTCTCATAGTAAAGAATTATCTGGAATATTGTTAATTATACAGCTTTTTGATTTGGATAATTGAGGTTGATAATATCTTGAAATTTATTTTTTTAGTGAATAAAGTTTACAAATTGTATTCATTTTTAATTGTATACAATTGACTCATGCTTTATTTTATTTTTTATTTTTTTTAGTATGCGGAGTATGGCCAGTATTCAGAATATGAATTGCATACAGGTTAGTTATAGTTCTCCTTCATTTCAGTTTCTGTCATATAACATTTCTCCACTTTCTGTGATTCATATAATATTTACATTTAATAGCAAAAGGAAATGGCTGAATCTTATATGCTTTTATTACTAGACAGAAACTGATCTTTATTCCATCATTCTTTATTTGAATCGTTTCTAAGAATAGTTGCTAAATGTTACTTGTCATGTTGGGCAACCACTTAACCTTCATTCTTTTAATTTTTTTCGTTGTAAAAAGTGAGAGAGGACTTTCACATTGCATTTACAACCAGCTTAACTACTATGGGAACTAGTCAATTGCAAAGGGTATTAAATTTGGCAATAATATTATGATGACATTTGATGCTTATTTTGTGAAATGCCATTAAAATCTGTTTTCAAAATGGGAAAAGTAGCAGTCAGATAATGAAAGAAAAAAAAAAAAACATTAAAATTTATCACTGCTAAGAATCATTTATGAGTGTAAACTGAAGAGGATAAAAACTGCTCTTAATGGATACCGTATTTACTCGCATAATTTCCCCTTTTTTTTCATCAATATTTTGAGAAAAAAAAGGGGGTGGGGAAATTACGTGATGTTTTTCAATTTGAGGAAAAAAAATATGGTGAAAGTGTAAGGAAAACCATGTTAAATATTGATTTTTAAAGCAAGAAATGTAATTAACAACAATTTTATTAACACGCAACATTTAAAATACAGTAATACCTTGAGATACGAATGCCCCAACATACGAATTTTTTGATATACGAAGAAAATTTTCATATAATTTACGCCTCGAAATACGAAGATATTTTTGAGATACGAATAGCTAGTTCAGCTAGATGTTGTGGATCTGCTGCAGAAGCATGCAGAAGAACTCACGACGGAGGAGCTGAAGAAGTTACAAGAGATGACGCACTCAGAGGTGATGCAGGAACTCAGCAGTGAGGAGGGGGTCCAGAAAGAGGAGGTGCTATCTTCACGTGAAATTCGTGATATCCTTGCTAAGTAGCAAGAAGTATCCGATTTTGTTGAAAAGAGACACCCGGAGAAATTGTCTACAGGGAGAGCCAGTGCATTGTTCAATGACACGTGCCTTGCGCATTTTAGAAACATTCTAAAAAAGAGACAGAAACAGATCTCTCTTGATCATTTCCTTTGGAAAAGACCACGTCTTAGTGGCGATACACCCACTGCAAGAGAGGCCAAAAGGGCCAGACGTGAGAGTGGCAGTGATAGTGATTAGTCTTAGTGTAAGTAAAAAAATAGTACATTTAATAAAAAATTGTAGTACATTTATATCATGCATACAATAAACATTGTATTAATCTTATATTAAATCTATATTTGGTTGGTATTTAAAGCAAGTTAATTATTTTTTTGCGGGGGTAAATTCCTGTCACTGGAGCAAATTAATTCTATTTCCATTAATTTCTATGGGAAAAATTGATTTGATATACGAATATCGTCACGGAACGAATTAAATTCGTATGTCGAGGTACCACTGTATAAGAAATCACATCTCAACATTTGTTTTTTCTTCAAAGTACAGTTATTGTTGTACTGATTCAGAAGGAGTCTGCTCTTGTACTGACCGGGGTGGGGGTGGAATCTTACCCTAAAGTAGCGTGGGATAGAGAAATGCGGAAGTAACGGTACATTGTCGCGTCGTCGTGAGTTGACCGCCAGTCAAGATCATGTTGGAAACGCGTTGAAGTAGAGGTGGGGAAATTATGCGATAAAAATAAAAATTGAATTTTTTAATCCACAAAAACTGGGGTGGGGAAAATACGCGATGGGGGAAATTATGCGAGTAAATACGGTATTATTGTGACCATTTAAGAATGACAAGTACAACTCTGAATGAATCGGACCTTAGATTTTTATACAAAATGAAAGTTTCTGTGAATTATAGTATTCTAATATTTGTATGGCCGAGAACTTTACCTGCCTGGCAATAAATAGCCTCAATTTCCAAGGCTTGGATTACTGAAGCTGCAGTCAGAAGTGGCATAGTAACTTAAAAGTAATTTAATAGATAGCTTTCTCAATACATTTTTTTGCTCTTTTCATCTTATTGACCCATTTTGTTTCTTTGATATTTGACTATTGAATTTGTCAAAACTCAGATACTCATTCATCTCTGTTTCAATGATGACTGGTTGAATTATCTTCAGTATTCACTGAATTCGAAATTTCTGACATGTATTTAAAAGCATTTTCTATTAATTCTGAAAAATATTAAAGCACTAAAAAAAAAAATCCCATTAATTTACATCAGTGAATAAATTGGTGTAGTTTCCAGTATTCTTTCTTAATAATGTATTATGTTTAGTTACACATATTGGTAATATTAATTTGGGTGGGTGAGGGCACAATGCTAGTGGCTTGTCAAGGGCACCAACATCTGTTACTAAGGCCCTGACAGCTTTGTATTAATTTTATAAATGACAATTGTAACCAATTTCAGCAATTGTCTTAGGCAGTCATGATTAGTACATATCATCAAAATATCACCTGGTTTCCAACATTAACTTAAATATAAATTCAGCTTTCAATCCAATCTACTCTAAAAAGTACATCCTAGTATTACTTATAGTTGTGCTGTCTGACTTACTGTTACAACTAAAACGTCCTGTTTACAGACAATTTTTCACTAATATCTAATTTTTCGTGCATCTCCGTTGCTATTTTCCCCAATTTGAAGCAGAACTTAATGGTGTGTCATTGGTCTATTGCTGTGTGACGCCACCTCTCTCATAGACTGCGTTCAAATGACTGCTGCGCCACCACACTTTTGGCTATGGTTACTCCACAGTAGGAGACGCGTCTAGACATGTCCCTGGCTGTTCGTGCTCATGCTCGACCTTGCCGCAGTTTATGCATGCAAGATATTCAAACTTTTTAGACACATATAAGAATAAACATAAAAATAATTAAATATTCCATACAGTCTAAACTGTATACTAATTTTATAAACGTGTTTAGTAAAATTGTATTTACTTAAAAAAAAAAAAAAAAAAAAAAAAACCCTGTCAACTATTTGAAATCCTTTATTTAGCAGATCTAGGATTTAAAAAGAACTGATCAATAGAAGACAAACATATACTAAGCTTATTCAGTATTTAAGAATCCAGTGTCAAGATAAGATTGAGTCCTACTTTTTTTATTTATTTTCATATGTTTAAATATGACATCCATTTAAAAATAATTCAGAATTGGATAATAAACTGGCAAAAATCAGTAGTAAATTGTTACTTTTAAAATTATGTAGTAAAGTTGATGTGCTGTCAGAGGTGATTGATGGATGTTAAATTTTAATGTCTAAAATTTCATGCACCACATGAACATTTCTAAAATGTAAGTTTATGAACCATAGTATTATAAAATGTAATGTATGTAATAAAACTTTATACCTTTTTTGTTATTTATTTCCATAACGATGACATTTTGGGCTTAAGGAAAAAAAAAATCATGAAAATTTAACAAACTTTAAACTACTGGAACATCCTTTTTCTCCTATTTGTTAAATATGGAGGAAAAAAAATTGATTATTTACAAATCATGAGCAATGGTTTTAGGAAACCATGGTGTGGTTTTTCTTTTTTTTTTTTTTAATCAATAACTGCCTGAATTTGTGATTTTAAAAAAAAAAAGGCTTTAGCTACCAAAAATGGTCGACTGCCATTTTGTTTAAGTTATGGCATCATTCTGTAGTGAAATTTGGGATGTCATACGCCTTTGGATTAACTTCTAGGAAAGAAACAAGGTTTTATGATTAGTTCAATAAAATCAATGGAAGTAAATTATAACAGTGAAAATTTACAAAGTTACAAATAGTGCATCATATCTTTCTGTAAGAGTACAACACCTGCTACACCACAAAAAGCATCCAATAGACCCAACAAGCTGTTTAAGCACGGATAGATATTTTACTTAGAGAAAAGGTAGAGTCTATAGTATACACTATTTGTCTATCAAGATCATTTCAGTATAAGTAAAATCAATAACTTGGATGTTTATAATCCATACTTTTTGGAATTATTTATTTAATTAATAAATAGCAAAATCTTTGAGAGATCACCTGTCTTTGAAATTGTATTTTCATCAACATGGATAGAAAGAATGAATTAAATTTGAAGCATGTTTGAAATTCAGTATCCATAAATGAAATATATACTCTATAAACTTTCAATATTAGTAGATAGAAATATGCACAAATAGTGAGAATGAAGGAATGAGTTCTCTAGTCAAGAGACTACTAATTGTTTGAATAGAAGAAAAAAAAAGTGTATACATAATGGAAAAAGCTCTACAACTTCATAAAGATTTGTGAACAGTACATAAGCAATTCTTATTGTGACCCCAAGAATTATCAGTTACCCAACGAAGAACTGCAAGAATTCTTTTGCTCTTTTAAACCTAGATATGTACTATCTTTGTTTGGTATCTCTTATATATGAATAAACTCATTTTCTTGTATTTAATGAGATGTATGAAATTAGGATTCTTAGCTATCTGATGATATTAAAAAATGTATATATATATACAGTCGAACCACGCTATAGTGAACACGGCTTATAATGAACTCCCGGATATAATGAACGAAATGTTTGGTCCCATACCGTACAATGCACGTATAATGTTATTTTTTTGTGGATATAATGAACCAAAAAAAATGATGAGGTTGGATATAATGAACTTTTTTCTGTCTTTGACTGAATTTATTTTTCATTTTTTTGTAATAATTTAGAAATTGCTACTTCAAAATAAATACATATACCGATTTTTAAAACCATCACAACACAACATTTCCAAATTTGATATGGAGCTATTCGAAACGTGCAATCATGAGGTCATTATCAGTGGCGCACCAACGCCTTTGGGGGCCCGGGGCGGGAGTTCCATTATTCCACAACCAAAAAAAAAAATATAGAGCCGAGAGTGATGGAAACGTTTTGGTCCTTCGACAAATATATGGATAAATTTTTTCTTGAATCAGCCTCTCATCAGCTAAAGATTACTAATTTTTTTTTGTACGCAAGAGTAAAAAACATTAAAAGTAAGTTAACATGTTTTTTGTTATTATTTTTCAGTCATTCTGTATTTCATTTTATTGGTCATTTATTTAAATAATGTGTATTTTGAGGCAGGAGTTCAGAACCGTTTAGTTAAAATTGAAAAGGATATAGTGAAATTTCGGTCCCTTGAAGTTCACTATAGCGGGGTTTGACTGTATATACAGTAAAACCCCGTTATTACGCTCGTCAAGGGACCATGAACTACAAGCGTAATAAGCGGGATAGCGCTATAGACGGGAAATGATTTATTAGATGGGGAAACATTTAGACACCATTTTACAGGAAACATACTTGATTCTGCAGTAGATATAGTGCAAATATGAGCTTATTTCCTGTTAAAAAAATCTTTGATTGTGGTTTGCCGTGTGTCTGTGCTACTGTTATGAATTATGACATTTTCAATGCGGTTCAAGTAACTATTAACATCAATTGATACACCACTAGGAGCAACATAATATATTTTGGAGCAGATTTAGTGCACTGCCCGCTATTTCACGCGCCTTGTCTTGTATGATTGGGCCACTTAATGGCACTGATGCATCACGGGACTGATGAATCCATTCAATTAGAATTTCCTCGGCATCCTAATATTTTCCATACTACTTTTTTACGTTTGCAACCACCCTTCGCTGCATTGGTAATTCCATTCTTATTTTTTATTATTGTTCTCAGACTGGATGAGGGAATTCCTAGAGATTCTTAGAATCCTTCTGGCTTAGTGTAGAATTCTCGTCGAACTTACGAAGAATTTCCAATTTATCACTTATAGAAAGGGATTTCCGCTTCGAAATTTTGCACTAACTTACTGTATCACAGACCCGCATTTCAAAGAGTTCAAAGATTCCCTCCTACCAGGGAAAGCAAAGAATCTTTAGTGTTACATTTCTTTTCGATACAAAATTTCCGATATAAAAAAAGTGCTACAAGTGGGATTTGAAGCGTTATAAGAGGGTAAAAGTATACAGAGATATATAGAAAATTCCAGGGACCGTATAAAAGGAGCGTAAAGAATGGGATAGTGCTATAAGCGGGAGCGTAATAACTGGGTTTTAGTATATATATATATAGGTGTTTGTGTGTGCGCACACATGCATAAATACCTGTACATTCAGGATATCGATATTATCTGAAGAATGGGAAGAAATTGAAAATTCATTGGCTTTTCTGATTTTGGAATTTTATACATTGATTGTAACGAGTATAAACATATCAAAGAGAATTAATAAATACATAAAAAAATATCTGGAAAAGAATTTTAGAAACCATGTGACAAATTATCTCTTCCTCTTCAAGCATTTACTGCCAGTATTTGTGCATTTTCTTATTATGGGATTATTTCTTTTTAAAATACCTAAGATTTTTTTTGTGGTACAAATCCCAATGAAGCATGTAGATATTACATTATTTTTTTTTGTTTCAAAGGAACTATTGATTTATGGCAGTGTAGTTGTTTGTCGCTCTTTACTAAACCTATGTTGTAATAAATTAAATATTTATTAATTTATTTATTGGAATTGGATATTTTATTTGTTTCAAAACTTCTAATGAAATAAATAACCAGAAAACACACATTTAAAATTAATTAATTATAATTCATAATTTATTTATTTATTTATTTTATTTTTTTATAGGAGATCCAAATCGGGACCTTGAATATGATAGACAGTACAACCAATTCAAAATGCCCGATTCTGTGCAGACCTTTGTTGTCCAACTTTGTAAAGCAATTAATGACCAAAATGTGTACGAAATCCAAAATGCTTATGAAAATCGGTAAGATGATAAACTACAATAGAATTTTAAAAAGAATTAGATAATATTATGAAAGAAACCAATTTTATTCCTGTGATATCACTTTAACTTAGTTTCAAGAATATTTACCTTCATTAAAAGAATTGTCTAAATTGAATAATGAACCATAATTTAGCTTAAATAAGGTTTAATGTGGAAATACAATAGATAAATAAATAGTGCAATCACACACATTCGTGAAACATGTAATGACATTTAATATTAAAAAAAAAAACACACACTATTAATTTCGACAGCCAGCCATCTGTCATTTTCAAGTTAAATATAATAGAAAATCCTCTCTAAAATATAAAACGATAGCCTAATTACATCCAAACAAAATAAAGTTATTTCCTAGCTTTGGGTTGTTTCTCGTATCATTATGTTTGGATGTAATTAGGCAATCATTTTATATTATTGAGAGAATTTTCTGCTATTATATTTCACTTGAAAGTGACAAGACAGCTGATTGTTGAAATTAATAGTGTTTTTTTTTTTTTTATATTAAATGTCTTTACATGTTTCACAAATGGATGTGATTGCACTATCATATAATTTAGCTTATTTATTAATTATGAACTTGAATTTAGAAAACTGCTCAGATGACTGTATTGAAGGAACTTAATAAAAATTTGCCTTGTGTTTCCTAAGTAGTATATAGTTGCCATTAATAATCTTCAATCCAGTTGCCAAGTATAGAACTGTAAAAATGAAAAGCGATTTTTCTGGCAGAAACATCAGCCTTAAAAGTTCTAGGGGGAAAAAAGTAATATCTAAAGCTTCTTACATAGTTGTATCAGCAGTAATTAGGGTATTTAAATGTGCATCCTTTTAAAGAATGCCTGTCATGAGTTTAGTGAGCTTTTTCCACTATGATCATATTTATTTTTTTTCTCTAGTCCTTTTGTTTTGTAGGCTGTCCATTGATATCAGATAAATAATTGGTAAAATGGTCAGTTAGTGCTCTGTAACTGTACAGGAACAGTTCTTTTAATCTGCAACCAAAATATTTATAAAAGGGCAGAAAAAATGCAGTTTGAAATATGTAAACAAAAATGGCTTCACTAAAGTAATAAAAGAAGAAAAATGGTTTTATAGTCTACTGTGTGACTGAGCTCCTGTTGGATGATGAGTAGTGCAATGAAGGGATGACTGACAAATAGGGAATGTGTTGATTTATTGAAGACTGGAGGAATAAGTCATATGAAAATTATTGTTCATAAGTGTCATATTTAGATAGGGAAAAAAAAAAGTTACTTGTGAAATGCAGAAACAAAAATGGCATGAAGATGGGAAAAAAATTCATTAATGAATAAACTGTCAATCCTCCACTTTTAATCTAAGAGTCAGTTGATGAGATTGATTTTAGAATATATTCATTTTAAAAACTGTAAACAAAGAAACTTGAATGCAAGATATAATAATCAAAATAATACTTCTTTGGTTTCAAAATTTTTATTTTTAAATTAAATACATACGTTAATAATATTACAATGTTATTTAAACTCAACAAATTGAAAAAGGATTTTTTTTTTTTTTTTTGTAAGTAAAAATTTTAATCAGTTAAAGTTTTATATTAGGAAAAAAATAATTCCCTTTATTTAAATGTAATACTTATTAAAATCAATATTATTTAAAAAAAAAAAATCATTGATACACTTCAGATTACACAACCAGATCGTGCTCATATGCCTTATTCTTCCTGCCTTCAGCAATTCAGCACATCCGTATTTGCTAGCCACTGCTATAAAACCAGAAAGAAACATACTTGGCTGCATCAGCATCCCTTGGCAACACCGTTGACTATAAAACTTTTTTTTTTGTGTGTGTGTGTGTCTTTATTTTTGGGAGCCATTTTCAATACTTATATTTTTATGTCATTTTTGAAAATATATTTCCTAAAAATATTTTGGTTTACAGGTAAAAAAACTGACCTTTTTTGGCTCTCGGGCAACTCCAGTAATGAAACTATGAAAGTAATAGTTTTGTGTAGGAGAGAAAATTTAAGTTTGGCTAATGTCACATATAGAAATGTCAAAAGTATGACAGATGTGGGAATTTTTCATATTACAATTGTAAAATTCTGTAACATGTAGGAAGTGTGAATATCATATATAAGAGTAAATACATAATAAGAAAATAAAAAAAAAACACAACCTGATTAAAGCTTTTGGTAAATAATACAGGGTGTTTCAAAAATACACGGCATAATTTCAGGTATGTATTTCCCACATGTAGACAATCAAAATAGTTCATTACAACATATGTCCGGAAATGCTTCATTTCCGAGTTATGGCCTTCACAACATTGAAAATCACCGGAACGTTTTTCGTATTTACAGATGAAGCACAGGTCACACGAGATGGCATAACAAATTTCCACAATCAGCATGTATGGGCGTATGAAAACCCAAATGCAACTGTTGTATCTCATCACCAGGTGCGGTTCTCCCTCAACATGTGGGCCGGTATCATTGGTGATCGATTAGTTGGACCCCATGTACTTGTAAACAGACTTACGGGGCAGGCGTACACAAACTTCCTGGAAAACACCATACCTCATGTTTATGACGACACTCCACTGATCGATCGTCAGCACGCTCACTTCTTGCATGACGGCGCTCCTGCACACTTCAGTCGTACGGCTCGCCGGTACTTGGATCGAACGTTTCCTGATCGATGGATAGGTAGAGGTGGCCCAATTGCTTGGCCTCCACGCTCACCTGATCTGAACCCTCTCGATTTCTACTTGTGGGGCCATTTAAAATCATTGGTTTATTCGTCTCCGGTGCCTGATTTGGAATCCCTTCGGAATCGAATTGTGGCACGTTCTGAGGACATACGCAACATTCCTGGAGTGTGGGATCGTGTTCGCAGGTCATTGAGACATCGATGTGAGGTCTGTATTCAAGCAGGAGGTGGTCATTTTGAACATCTTCTGTAATGGCAACGACCGGCGGAACGAAAAACGTTCCGGTGATTTTCAATGTTGTGAAGGCCATAACTCGGAAATGAAGCATTTCCGGACATATGTTGTAATGAACTATTTTGATTGTCTACATGTGGGAAATACATACCTGAAATTATGCCGTGTATTTTTGAAACACCCTGTATAAATAGCATCTGGCTTGGCATAAAATACAACAACTAGTTCCTTTTAATCAATTATTAAAATCTTGTAATTTTTCCTTTCAATTCTAATACCCTAGAATTGGAATAGTATTAATAAAACAGTTTAATCTTTCTTTTATAATCAGTTTAGAGAAAGCATAAATTTTTGCCATTTGCACTTGTTAAAATTTTTGTACTCCAATCTCTCAATCCCTGAAGAATTCAATGCTGCAACTGATCAGAACCAGATTTTAGCAATGGCTAGAAATTTTTATTTTTTTATTTTTTTAGATGAATGATGGATAAACAAAAAGAAACTTGAGATTAAGAATTAATTTCTTTTTAGCTTTGTGAAACTGACTGAGAAGTATTTCAAAAATTGTCCTTGGCCAGACGCAGAAGAAGTTAGTCCCTATGTACAGGATGGTATGTATAATTATATATATATATATATATATATATATACTAATATTATAAAGCTGAAGAGCTTGTATGTTTGAACACGCTAATCTCAGGAACTACCAGTCCGATTTGAAAATTTTTTTTGCATTAGATAGCCCGTTTATTGGCTATTTAACATCATGCTACGACCAATAGGAGTGGAGCAGTAAACATAAACGAACCAGCGGCGGCGGTGACGCGCTGGGTCAGGGGTGGGTTGGACGCACAATGAGAACCGAACTGTGAATGCCCAGGTCAGCAAGCGAGGTTCCATGCCGTACCCCTCAGTCATGTGGTCGGCTCCTTATGCAGCAGTTGTGCTTCAGCGAACTAATTTTTGTGGATGTTTTTGGTTAATTTAATTGAATAATTCTGTTTCCTATATAATAGGTATGCGTATAATATATATAAATTTTAGGTTTTAGTTAGGTTTAATAAAATCAATTTGAGATAGTTTTTTTAATTGATTGCTAGGAATAAGTAAATACCATACGTTGGTTTAGTTATGTATCCATAATCTGTATGAGTGGCTTTCTATCAATAAAATCCATAAGAAAAAGCTCATGACATCTTAAAAGAAAAATTTGGAGAATAACATTGGAATGGCATTATAGCCAGACTCAATAAAGAAATCTTCAGTATTCATTCTATTCTTAGAATGCTTCTTGATTGCCAATTCAGTTTTTATTTTATTGTTAAAACATCCTTCCTAGTGAAAGTAGAAATTTATGTCACTTGTTTGTGAATTACAAGAATGTTGCTAATGATACTTATATAAACCGACTGTCTTTTAACCTTTTTTGTGTGGCAGAAGAATTGGCAAGTACCCTTTAACAAATGCATTTTATGCATAAAATTTAAAATTACTAAATGGAGGGGAAGTACTGCCATCAACTATTATATTAATGTGGGGCAATGGCAAGGCAGGGCATTATTGAGTTGTAGTTATGGCTGCAATCATTAGGAAATCCTGAAACAATTCCATCAATGCAATATCTATAATCATAATTGCTGACACAACCAAATGTAAATAACACACATTTCTAGTTTATGCTTGGTTTTAGCTGTTTTAGTCAAGTGCAGATTTCAAAATGGGTATGTAGTAACATTATTTTAAATGAAATAAAATAAAAGTTATTAAAAGATCCGAGTAACAATTGTATACCTACAAAAATACCTAAAATTTTAGAAAAATATATTTATCTGTTGGAATGCCTAATATATTCATAGAACACCCAGAAATTGCTCATGAAATACTGGTTCCACAGAACTATGATTGAAAAACATTGTTTTCGTTAACTTATTTTAATAAGTTGACACAGCTCTAATTCTAAAATAGATCATTCAATGTCAAATGACCTACATGAAGACTAAAAAAGTCTAACCTGTGCAGTAATTTCTGCTTGGTCCATAACCTTATTAGTAGAGTAAATAAATTACTCAGTGAATGGTTCCAAATTTATATTCTGAAATTAAACTAAAAAAAAAAAAAGGAAGGCATCTTAATACTACGTACAATGGTACATACTCTCACTAAGGCTGTGTTTTGGATATGCACAGTTGACATTAAGCAGCTGAAGGGTTGATCAACTGGTCATTTGGATATTACAGTTGATCAACTGCACTGTTGTTCAGATATGCTGTTTAATGTTGGTTGTCAACTACATGAACTGTCAAGAGAGCAGTTTAATCCTGTTAACCAAGATAGCGACGTACACACAGCATATGTCTATATTGTAGTTGTCGTGATACTCAAGAGAGAACGCTTTTTCTCAGTTTGCTGTTTGATTACATTGTTTGGATGATGATAACTTATGATAACAACAGCAATGGACATAAAGAGACAGAAGTAGAGGAATTAGTACATCTACTAATATCCTCTAGTGACTAAAATAAAAGTAACATATCAGTGCATATCTATTTTCCCAAATATTTGACAGACTGTAACATTGGATAGCGGCATGATCCACAAAATTAAACGCAGAGGTTCTGCTTGATACAGGTAGTAGTACTGATTAAAAACTTTTTAGCTGCTCTCCTTTTGAAATAAGGATTTAATATTACAATTTGCAGTTTTTGAAAACATTGCCACTTGAAGTAAAGAAAGGGCAGGAAGGGCTTCCAGTTTGACTTGATTTCCTTATGGTTGCCTAACTGTTCTAGCCAAAAGTTGTCAGTCTTTAATTTCACTCCCTTTTCCTTTTACAGCCTTTAATTTCCTCCCTTTAAAATGACAATTTTGCTTATTTAAGCAAAAAGCTAAATTTAAGTCAATTAAAATAAAGTCTTGGTTACTGAATACCTTTGTACATCTTCTTGAAAGGTCAGAATCTCTTCTTTAGAACAGTGGAAACCAGAACATGATATCTTTCCCAGAAGCCACACAGGCTGCCTTTTTTCAAAATCCTTGCAAACCCTCATTTTTGCTTCCCTCATCAAAGAAAAAAAGATATGCTTTATATATAAGATGGCAGCAGGTGGGGAGATAGGCTACTCGATAGTAGGGACACCTATAATGAAAAAATATTAAAAAAAAATTAATAAAAATGGTCAAGCAGCTACTTAAGATAAAATTGGGCAATGAAACACTTGAGGTTTATGCCCCATCGATGTCACGTATGACGTGTTAAGCACATGGTGAGAAAGCAGTTTCATAATTTGTATATATTTGCAAAGATAAATTAAAACTCTGCAAAACACAATAATGTTTAGGTCTTGAGGATCGCTTTTTATAATTCCATAATACAGTAGACTTCCTCTTAAACGACCTCAGATCAACCGGCAAAAAAAAACCATGCAAAATAATAAGAAGAATATATTACATATTCCTTTAAGTAATTGTTTTTCCTTAAATGTACAGCACTATACAGTTTCTTTCATTACTTCAGAAAATGTGTATGTATGTTTTGTAAATTTATATCTAAGACGAAAAAAAAAATTGTTTTGGTTATTGTGATATGTGCTTGTGACAACAAGTATATGAGTGTATACTGTAACTTGTACGTACTGTAAATATATACATTTTTATTTTCTAAAATTATATAAACTTTGTCTCTTTTATTGATCTTTTTTATATAATTAAACAGCAGAACTTCTTTAATTCAGTTAAAAGCTAATTTAAAAGGAAATTTTGGTTTAACTGCCCTAGGGTCCAGTCCCAAACTAAACGGTTAAGAGGGAGTCTACTGTAGTTTATTTTTCAGAAGAAATGTTTTATTGAATTACTACTGTATTATAATAACTTCGGCAATTGATTTTTTTTATATATGTAAGAATACAGTGATTATGTCTGTTTCTATAAAAATGACATTTTTATTCAAACCTAAATTACAAAGCTGAATTTGCAATAAAGTAGAGATTTTTTTTTTTTATTTCTATTGAAATATACAATTAAAAATTTATTTGCAATTGAATTATCAAATTATTTAGTACATTTTTTAATCAATATGCTCTAAATTTCGTAGATTGGCAAAATAATTAACTGAAAATATAGTGGATAATCAAAGTTATAAATACAGTTAAACCCCGCTTTAGTGAACACGGCTTATAATGAACGAAATGTTTGGTCCCTTGCCATGCAATGCACGTATAACGGAACGGATATAGTGAACCGAAATTTCAGTCCCTTGAAGTTCACTATAGCAGGGTTTGACTGTATATAAAAAAAATTATATAATTTTCTAGAATTTTTTTTTTAGTTTATGCTTTCTGAAATTATGACAAAATTGACTGTTACAAATTGTCCAGAATTAAGAAATACTATTATAAGAGAGAAATGGGGAAAAAAAAAAACAACACATACAATGTGATGATTATCTATGCCATAAATATAAAAGAAATTAACAGCAAAACTTAAAAAATTTACCCTTCACAAATCATTCCCTCAGAATTAAAGACAAAATTCGACAGAGTAAGGAATGATGTCGAATTACTGTAACGTCATGCTGAATTGCCTCAGGAATTAAGAATGTGACAATCCATATCTTAAATAGCATAGTTTAATTTATGAGTACTAATTAACACATAATGTAATAAAAATGTTTAATGTACTTTACAGCCACAGAATGCTGCCGTCACTTGGAATCTGCTATCGGTATTTCTTCCTTTAAAATACACACATCTTAATGCTTCAGTTTTTTTGTTGTCTTAATAGCGATAAACCTTTACAAAAGCAAATGTGCTATCGATGCTATCCATACTTATTTGTAACATTTAAAAATAAATAAATTTATATCCTTCTTTTGACAATATTTTGCTGCAGTGTTCTTCAATATAATAACTCCACATCTGATATGAAAATTTTGGAAGGCTGACAAACGATTCATCCAAATAAAATCTGTTAATTCATCCTCTATATCTATACCCTCTAATACAAAGCACAAGGCACAAGTCCAGCAGGAGCCTGATGATGTACTTTTTTAACTATGAAGCCTTTCCTATGCTCAAGCGGTCCATTTTGCATGAAATGACCCAAACAGAATTGTCTTTATTACCAAAACTTCTATACATTTCAAATCGATTTTATTAATATTACATCTTGTTGATTAAGATCTGTTTTATGTTTAAATGAATAATACTATTATAATAAGAAATCATTGCATTAATCTTTTTAATTATTTTCATAGATCGTGCCTTCCTGATTTTATACAAGGAATTATATTATCGTCACATTTATGCTAAGGTTGCTGTAAGTATTTTATTTAATAGTAATAATTCTGAAATTTAAATGTTTATGGCAGTTGCTTTGTGATTGATTGTGTAACAATACACAATCCCTGCCAATTTATTTAATTTCCAATATAGATATATATATATATATATATATATATTTTTAGCAAAGTACAATCGTCTTACTTTTTAATAATAGCTTCTTTTGTTTAGTTTTCTTTTGTCTTCAGTAAATGGTAGCTTCGCATTATGTAATTTGTTGAATTTACTTTTGCCCTTTATTTTATCTTTGATTTGTCTTGTTTTCACATTTAACAGTTGTAAGGTTTTTGCTTCAGCTCTTTGCTAGATTTAGTGATAATACCTTAAGTAAATGTTGCTAGATTTTCATTAAAGAGTGAGGCTTGCCAACTAGATGAAATTCTGGAAGATATTTAATCAGGCAATGTCGGCAAGTTTCAAAGTGAACTAAAAAAGCCTGCATTTTTTCAAGTCTGAATAAAATTTAACAAACTGCTTGATGGTGAAAACTATTGAAAATTGTTATTAAATTGTAAAGTATGATATCAATCATCAAATCAGAGCAGTGTTGGGATCAGAATTGGTGTGGGATATGAAAATCAGTTATGAAAGCAAACCTAGCCTAAAGTCCGCCAAACCAAAGAACGACCGTGGCCACCAGATGTCGCAGTAGTAGAATTTGAATCGATTGTATATGTCAGTGTTTATGGCGGGAAAGTTTATGGCTTCTGATTGGCGACTCTCAAGCGAGGCAAACCTTTGTCAATAGTTTCTCTCGACGAACTTAAGTCCTGGAATGATTAAGAGATCATAGGTGCATTTCAAGGTCAAAGTCGTTGTTTCATTTGGCCGATAGTAGTATTGATTCACACTATCATTAGCACTGTTGGTAATCCATAATATCTTCCATAATACTTAAATTACTGTTTAATGATTAATTCGTGCACATTAGAAATTTTTTTCTAATCTTCCAAATATTTCAGCAGCACAGGGCAAGGCCCCATTGCATCACTACCATTGTGGAATGCCCTCTTTACTCAGGCATCAAAATTGTACAGAATTTAGTCCAACATAAGGTTCAGCAATACTCGCATATCTAATGAATAAAGACAAAGTTTTGGCAAACGTGAATATTGGACTCTATGCTGTACCTTCTACATTATGTTGGGTTGCACATAATCATTATTAAACGGCTTAATTGTCTTGATGTTGTAATCATTCATTACTACAATAGCGCTATAACAAACTAGAATGAAAATGTTCCAATTAATTATTATTGATCATTGTTAACACATTAAAGGTCGCTGCCCATAGGTTTTATGGGTGGCTATATATTTCCTAAATTTACGTTGCTCGGCAATTCTCCGAGCGCGAATTTCCCATTGCTTTGCTTCACTATATGGCATTTATTCGAGTGACGATCACTCGAGATTGTTTATATACTATTGTAATTCAAAAATAAACCAATAGGTGGGCTTTACTGTCATAAAGGATTGTCTGTCATTGACTAAGCTTGATTTGCTTATGCCATTCTATCATTCATTTGTTCTATCTCATTTCTTATTGCTGTTTAAGCTTGATAACTGACCATAACATAGTGTTGTTCCATCTTCTGTTCACCATTTAGTCTTCTCTTTATGGTCCTTTCTTGTTTGCTAGTCTTACAGTGGCCCCTATCCCATTTTGGAGTGTTTGCAACTTTATATATGATGGCTATTTTCCTTCTCTTCAGAATGAGATGAATGCTGGTACCAGTCCATCCATTCACAAAATTCCATTAGGCCAAGTAACCAAGGCAATCTTGATCCATGCACCCATTTGTTCCTATGCCAACTATTATGTTATCTGTTGTTATAACATTTTCATTTTGCCACTTATACCTTCCATTTTAATTTTAAAATTATGAATGCCGTTCTTCCATTACAGCGATCAGTCTTTATAAGGATTTCATTTATCATCCAGCCAACACCTAATGTGTCTGCATGACTCTTCACTAATTATATCAGCATATCTGATCCGTGCACTCACGCTGCATTCGTTCCTTTCTTACTGTAAATCCTATGTTACTATTGCCTTTTCAACAGGTTAATTTTATTCTTATTTCACTTGTCTCTGGCAATTACATTTCCAAATTCCTTGTTCTCACAGTGGTGGTAGATGTATTTTCTACTCACTTCAGACAAATGCAGTTTTACAATCTTCTGAAGGCTTCCTTTATTAGATCCCATTTTCCTTTGCAACTACTTTGACATATTTTATTATTAATGAGCATCTTTGTCTGATTTTTTTTTCCCCCCTCCTGATCAAGTTGGCTCATCACTACCTGAGCCATATGGCTTCAGTTGTATAGCCTGTTTCTCTGAACTTAATCATATATGAGATTTCTGCTTCCACAGTTGTCTTGAATGTATTTTCATGCTATTCAGTGTTCTTCCTCTGGTGTTGTAAGTCCTTTATAGATCTCCTCAGGTGAAACTCGCACTTGTCTGCCATTTCTGCTATTGCTGCTGCTTTGACACCTTATCCCTTGCATTCAATTTGGGCTTTTGCTGGTCTCTTGTCACATTCCTTTGGAAGATCTCCAGCATGTTTTTACTGGATCTTCCTTATCATTTATCTTTTGACTGTATTTGCCATTTATCTTGAATCTTCCTTTTGCTTTTGTTATTCTTTCTGTGACCTGGTGTATTTTATTGCCACTCTGAAAGTCGATGCCATATAATTTATCTCTGTTATCTCAAAGTCAAGGTAGGACATTGTAAGGTATCTAGGTTCTGTTACTGTTTCAAAAGTTAGTAATCTGCAAAATATTTTTTTTCTTTTTGAAGTTATTTGTAAAAGAAAAATACAGGCACGAGTTAATATATTGCTCAAGAAAATGTTAATTTTACTAATTAAATTAATAACAAAATTTATTTATTTAATAGGGTGGACCTTCAGTTAATCAAAGATTTGAGTCTTATATTAATTACTGCAACCTATTTAACTTAATTCTCAGTAAGTAACAATTTTTCTATTATAATTTCATTTTAAACTCTTTTTTTTTCTTCCCGTTCACTTAATTTACATACATAAACATATAATTATATTGTTCACTAAGTCCTATGGCAGTTTATACAACCCTTCCTTAAAATTTACTGGCTTAAAATTATTATAATCTCAGAAATATTTGGTAAATATGTTATAAATATTTATCTTATCTTGCATATCAAAAGATATTTGTCAAAGACAATACTGATTATATCAGAATTTGTAATATGAATGAGGCATTAAATCGGATTGCTGAATTATTAGATATAAGATAACTTTAAAAGCTAAAATAAATGCCTTTAGATGTAGCAAATTGCTTGATTTAGAGGGCATACCATTCTTGTTCCTAATCAGGGTTCCCACGGTCCTTGAAAAACCTTGAAAAGTCCTTGAATTTCACTTTAGTAACTCGGGGCCCCGGAAAGTCCTTGAAAAATTTCTCAGGGTCCTTGAAAAGTCCTTGATTTTTAGATACGAGGACCGCTAAGTAAAATTTCGCGCAACATTTCCCCCGGTAGAAAATTCACTTCGTGAAGGAACGAACTTTTTCTCCCTTCTCCGCGTGTAGGAAACTAGGTCAAGGTCAATTGAGAATCGCTCCGCTATTGGTCGATTTTTACCCCTTTCCCATTGGGACCGGTGCAAGCTGTGTCATTAACAGTCAAGGGTCAAAGCGTATTTCTAAGCACGTGCAGATTTGTAGAAGTAGGTTTGAGATTACGCGCGTTGGACGAGAAGATAAGTGTTTGCTACAAAATGCCTGGAAAATGCATTTTTAACGCAGCATGGGTTGAAAACGACTGCTACAAAATTTGGCTTGCTTCCGTGGTCGACAAACATAAAGCGTACTGCAAGATTAAATAATAAGATTAGTTATTTTGATGTTTTTTTTAGCTGAGTAATTAAAATATATGGATATTATAAAAATAGATTCAGTCATGTTATTTTATGCGGGTGTATCTTAAATTGTATACCAAACAAGGTCCTTGAAAATTTTCATTTGGGTCCTTGAAAGTCCTTGAAAAGTCCTTGAATTTTTTTCTGAGAAATGAGTGGGAACCTTGCTAATTAACCTGTTTAATGTTATATAATGCTGGGATTGGAACTAACAATCTTTTTCTACTAATAATTAATAACGATGTTAATTTTTTTTTTAAAAAAAGTAACTACAACTCAGTTACATTTAATGGTAATGGAGTGACATAGTTTTCAGTTACTTTCATCATCTGTCACAGAACATATTTACGAAGTTTTTTTTAATTGGATGCAAATAGGGATAAGGCCTTATCTGGATTATCCATTATTATCCATGCAAGATACATAGTGTATGACAATTTTGCATGTTGTCATTAGCACAAAGCTAGCATCCCCGCCCAATGATTTGAACTTTGAAAGTATGACCAATCAGATTTACGTTTTTATGTGAAGAAGTTGCATCTAGTCATAGTAAAGCATGCTGTGAACTTACTTACTTCCCACTGTGGATTCATGGGACATTGATTCATTGTGTGAAATGAAGTTTTAGTTATGTCACAAAACTATACAAAGAGGGTCTGTGGCAATTAATTAATTATTCTGATATCTCGGAAACATCTATTATTAAAAGTTAAACTGTTGTAAATTATTCATGAATGAATGTACAAATAATGCAGTATTGTATATTGTCATAATTCCTTGTACATGCCCTTATTAGATGAAACATCTAAGATTTACCACTGTACCAGTTTATTGTTAAACATTTAAATTCCCTTGAATACTTTTTAAGCAACTTTAATGTGAATTAATATTTTATTATCCTTAATTATTAGAACGAAACAGAATATAGTTCGTATTTCTGTTTTGCCCTGATTATTTGATATCTAGATTTTATTCTTGATACAAGCATTTGGGTAGTGTGAAGCTAAATGTTGATTACAAATGCACACTCAAAATTTTGTAGTGATGCACCAAAGACATCCTCATGGCAAAGTGATTAAGAAACTGTGCTTTGGTGTTTAAAGATTTGATGTGAATGTGTTCATTCGTTATGAAATAAATTAAAATTTGATTTAGAAATCCATTGTTTAATCTTCTGAATTTTCAACAGATACAGAAATTCCTGTTCCTATCGAGCTACCAAATCAATGGCTGTGGGAAATTATTGACGAGTTCATTTATCAGGTAAGCCTCTGATATTTATTTACTAGATTACTATGAACTATTTGTTTACTAAAATTACAAATCACATGGTAGACAAATTCAACATGGTAGAAGGCTATTCAAATATCAGCATAACAGTGCTTGCTAATTCATAGAACAAATTTTACAAAATATTGAATGCATGAAATATTCAAGAATATACATATTTGTTAAATCCCATAGTAAAAATTTAGATGTGTAAATACAGTATATACATATATACACTCGTACATTTACAAATATATTTTCTTTTATAATTGTAGTATCAACATTTTTTTGTTGATATTAGATCAAGTGTTATGTAACATTGCTAACATTTTCCTTTTTTATTCAGTTCCAATCTTTTAGTCAATATCAGAGTAAGATGAACAATAAACCTGAAACAGATATTGAAATGCTGCGCCGAAACCCAACAGTAAGTTAAAACTAAAAATATATTTTATTTCACTGTTATTTTCTTTGATATCAAATTACTAAGATATAAACTTAATATAATCAACATAATAAAAATCACATCTTTTTTTTTTCTTAATAGGTTTGGAATGTTCATAGTGTCCTGAATGTTCTTCATTCACTTGTGGATAAATCAAATATTAATCGTCAGTTGGAAGTTTACACTAATGGAGGTAATTAAGAAATGTTTAAACAGGACGAATAAGTATTCTGACAATATAATGAAGTGTTTCTTAATGAGTATTCCATCTACACATAAATGATATGTCTTCACATTGCTGAGTTTTTTGTAAACTCCAGCAAAGATTACCAAAATTAAATTTTAGCTCCTGTTATTCCTATTATGAATCATGTTAAAAGCTAGTCCCATCTTCTGCTACAACCTCCACAAGCTGTTGCAGCTTGTAAAAATATTTTCCTCATTTACATAGAAAATCATCTAATAGCGAAAAAGTTTTGCTTATCTAATGATTTCCTTTGAAATTGAAATTTCATGTCAGAGTGCATGATCATCTATATTTTAGATAACAGTCTCTTTTCTTATGTTTATTTTATTTATTATACTGATCAAGTAAAATATCCTGGTACAAAGAACTTGATTACAAGCCCCCTGATGTATTTGATTATTTTCTGCAAGATTTTGAGTGAAGTATTCATGCAATTAATAGGGAACTAATAGAAGCATACAGCAAAGTGATTTGGCATGTTGCTTCATTGTAGCTGTCTATATGTATATTTTACATATAGTTTTTGTGAAGAATAATTAATTGTTGCAATATTTCTGAGATTCTATTTTATTTAATATAAATAATATATTACTTCTGATGAATTAGTATAAGTTATATTTTGCTTTATTTTGAGTTTTAAGTGCTAATTATTAGCATTGAGAATAGATACTGTTTATTTATTCGTTACTATTTAAAGAAGTTTGGTTATTTTAACTGGCATTTTTTATTTTGTTTATCAAGTTAAAAAACACTGAACGTATGTAATTTTTTTTTGCAAACCAATTTAATGGACCACTTGAGGTTAATGTCCCCACTGACTTAACATACAATGTGATTACAAGGCAAAAGCTCATGCAAACTGAAAATGATAGGGCAAGTATAATACTGGCATTCTGTATTATACAACCAATCTATTTCTGATTTTGTTTTCAAGAATACAAAAATCACTGGCAATTCTATAATTGTGATGTTGTAATTCAAACCTGAATTACGAAATTTAATTTAAAATCAATCAGAATTGGGTTTTTTTCCTTTAAAAGTATATAATTATTTATATATGCAATTAAATTGTTGAATTTATTTAAGCTTAGTACAATTTTTACCTAGTATGTGCAGAATTCGTTAGATTAGGAAACTAATTAACTAAAAAGATAGCAGATAATCAAAACTTATATCTTTAAAATTTGTATCTCATTTTTTTAATTTCATTTATTTATTTTTTTATTTTAAGTTATTCTTTCTAAAACTTTGTTACAGAATCAACAGTTACAATTGCTAAAACTGTTAAGAAATGAACAAATCAAAATGTGATTATTATTAGCAAGATAGATGTAATTTTTTTACAGTTTGCACCGAAGTGCAATCTTCGTATCCGAAGGTCCATGTTTTTTTATGTATCTCTAGTGTTCCCAACATTGTGAACACCTAGAAGAATCCGTACAATTTCAAGGGAAAGATACCAAGGTGGTTTCCTGTTGCCTTTCTCGGGAAATCATTAAAGAATGATTTCAGACTTGAGAGAAAGATGAAGAAGCAGATAAACATCCCACGCCAGGATTTGAACCCAGGTTCCAACGTCTCTGCCTCATGCAAGGCCGCTGCCCTGTGCACAAGACCACGCCGGAGCGGCATAGTTGTAATAGCCAGTTTTTAAAGAAAATCACAGACAAAAAAAATTCGTACTGAATGATGCCGAACTCTTGTAGCATTATACCGAATTGCAACTGGAAGTAAACAAAGCAGCGATCCATATATGAAATAGTGTAGTGTAACTTATATGTACAAATTAGTATCCTAAAACTAAGGTAATGACATTGCATACCCTGCTTTACAGTCACAGAATGCTGTTGTCACTTGGAATCTGCTCTTTGTGTTTCTTCTTTTAAAATACAAGTCTCGCTGCTTATTTTTTTCGGTTATCTTGGATAGCAATAAGCCTTTACGAAAGCAGCACATTGTCAATTGCCATCCCATATACAAACTCCTTTGTGATATCTTGAAATAAATAAATTATATCCTTTAGATTATAACCTACCTACTACTTCCAAGTTCCTCAATATAATGGATTCCACATCCAATATCAAAATTTTATAAGGCTGAATAAAGATTTGTCCAAACCAAATCTTTTAGTTCAGCTTTCATATCTATTAAGATTAACATAAGCTAGCACATAATTTTGCTGCCCCTATATTGTTAACTCTTTTAGCAACCATTAGCCATGGCTTAGATTTTCTGCTTAGCTTGTACTTGATGGATTCCTGTTTAAAATTCTCAAAGCAGTTATTGCAGTCCAATTTCTTTGATATTCTACTGGCTAAACTATCAGAATATTATTGTTTGTACATTAGTGCACACTTGATCTTATTTTTCTATATCTCCACTCCTTTAAAAGTATTACTTTTAATATCTAAAATTAATCCTGTCAGGTCATTCTTCAATTTTTTGCATTCCTCCCCATTCTGAGCCCTGAATTTCAGATTGTAGATGTGTACTTGAGTTCCTCATTTATTTTATCACATGTTTCAGTCTCAAATCTCATGGCATCCAGTTGAGGAAAGGGAGAAGAAGGAAAATAAAATAAAATTGAATGTTAATTAAGAACGTTTAGGCAAAAGCCTTTGAAGCAAACATTACTGATGTTGAGGTTTGTGTTTATGAACTGAAAACTAATTTAGGTATGGTTGTTTGTTTGTTTGTTTGATTGTTAATCAAATTTATAAGTAAAAATTTGTTTGTTCCTTTTTATTTAGGAAATCCTGACAGTGTTGCTGGAGAATTTGGCCGACACTCTCTGTATAAAATGCTGGGTTATTTCAGTTTGGTAGGATTACTTCGACTCCATTCATTGTTAGGAGATTACTATCAAGCTATAAAAGTTTTGGAAAACATTGAGCTTAACAGAAAGGTAGGTTATATCATCCTTACTATTGATATTTTTCTTTTGAAATTGATGATGCTATTTTACCATTATTACTGATCATATCTCAGATCTTTTGAACTTTCACATCTGACAAATGCAATGTCTTGAACCTTGTAATATACTTGGGATATTGATAAGATTGGAAACTCAAGATTCTTGGGTTTCACTGTTGAGAATTGAAAATTCTAATTTAGCCTACAAATGCATTTGCAGCGATGTTCCTTAGCCGGTGGCTAAAACCGCAAGAATCTACCCTTTTAAAGCCCTCCTCAAGCAATCTAATAATCGTTTCCATTGTTATGATCCCCTTGTTGTCGTGCACAGGAATAGGTTTCGTTGCAATGGTAAAAGACCCGAGGGTTCTCTTAATGGACTTTGTCCCCTTTTCTAATGAACTTCTCCCCCTGTTTTACGACATCAATGCCAAACGCAAGCAAGTGCGTTGCTAGGCTAACACTTTGATTCATTAATTTAATCAATTAAAAGTGTGTAAATAAATTTTATTGAGTGGTGACTAGTAAATTTATTTGATAAAAACCACTAGTGCCAAGGAGAACGGTAGCCTTCAGAAAAGCATAAATCTTGGTACAAACAAACTATGAAAGTATTTCTGTATAGCTGCAGGTTAAATAGAAAAAAGGATTTAATTGCCATTTAAATTTTATATATACATTTATCTGTATTTCAATAATTAAGAGAATTGATTAGAAATTATAGGAGATTGAAGAAATAAGGACCATATAAATTAAACACGATGGTAAAATTAAAAAAAAAAATCATATTGTTAATTTACTGTATAAAAATTGATGATTACTTAAAAATATCCAAACTTTTTTATTTTATATAGAAATTATCATTAATATTGATCATTTTGTAACATTTGTATTACAAATCTGGAAAGAAAAAAAAAAAGAATAAAATTTAGTCTCTTTTAATATGACATGTAAGGCATTGCACAACCTACAGAGTAAAATGTCTGTCATATCAATTCTTTGTATGTTTATTCAACAAAAATACATGTGGTAGAGTTATTTTTTTTTATATATATATTTTGAGTTAAAATTTGTAGTTTTCAGCATGTTTTACGACTATGATTTAATAGAATTTTTTTTTGCCCTTATCATTATTCTTTTGCCACTTTTTCTTTTAGTATTGTGCATTATAACATATGTAGTTACATTTGGAATTTTTATAAATTTTTTAAGTTTTGTTTTGTTAACCTATTCTAATGTAGCATGGCCATAGCTGCTATTGCACCATTAAACCCAATTATTCAATGAGTAATTCATATCATTCCAAGTACAGCTTATGATATTGATTTCCATAAAGGAAAGACAGATCAGTTTCCTCGTTCCATTTCTAAAGCTGTTTGTTATTACTTATATTTTTTTGAGTAGATGACACTTTTCTGCAATCTCCCTGGACTTTCAGGCTTATTTATTTATTGGGTGAGTGCAAAAGTTCTACCCGTTTTTGGATATGTAAATTTGCAATGGAATTGCCCTCACACATGACATTGTAATGACGCAAATCATCTGCCAATCAAACGTGTGGATGCCTCACATATAAATGCATCGTATCTCACAAAGTTAATCATCTCAAAAAAAATATCAGAGGGTGTAATATGGAACGCGAGAAGGAGCATATAAGACATTGTTTGTTATACGAGTTCGATAAAAAGAGTACGGCAGCCGCAGCATGTCACAATGTTTGTCAAGTTTATGGGGAGGATGCAATAGACGAAAGCACATGTCGTCGATGGTTTCATAAATTTAGGGAAGGAGACAGAAGCTGCCCAGTTCAGGCTAGGAGTGGACGGCCATCACACGTTGGAGAGGACGATATTGACCAAGCCATCAGGAACAGCCCGAAGCCAACCGTGCAAGAATTAGCGGAGACCTTCAACTTACACCGGACAATGGTCGAGAGACGGCTGGTTAAGTTGGGTTTTACGAGAAAGTTGGATCGTTGGCTTCCACATAATCTGACAGCTAAGCAACGGGATGACCGAATCACCATCTGTGTTTCCTTGCTTTCCCGATACAAAAATGGCCCATTCTTGACACGAATTGTGACAGAAGATGAGAAGTGGCTTATGTACCGTAACTTAAAGCGTTGTAGGACTGTTTCACCCTTCTGATCCATCTGCATCGACTTCGAAAGCTGAACTTCATCCCAAGAAGGTGTTATTGAGTGTGTAGTGGGATGTGCTGGGAATAATTAACTGGGAGGTCCTGCCACGCAAACAAACCATCAACGCTGCCTTCTACTGTCTACAGTTAGACAGGCTGCATTCAAATTTGGTAGCAAAGCGGCCAGGTCTCATCAATCGTCGCAGTGTTATCCTTCATCACGATAACGCCAGGCCACACGCTGCTGTCATCACTCGCCAAAAGTTACTGGGCTTTGGTTGGGAGATTTTACCCCACCCTTCCTATTCTCCTGACTTGGCACCAACTGACTATCACCTATTTCGTGCGTTGAACAATTCCTTTAGTCAGAAAATCTTTGATGATCTTGATGCTGTGAAAACTGCCTTCAAGAATTTTTTGACTTGAAACCGCTGGAATTTTACCGCCGTGGGATTCATCTCCTACCAGAAAGATGGCAAGAGGTCCTAGATAGCAATGGGGATTATGCACAATAATAGGTACTGTTCATTTTGCGTTTATTTGCTCTTCTTTATGGGTAATAAAAACGGGTAGAACTTTTGCAGTCATCCAATATTTTGTTAAGTTTGTCACTCTTCCATTAAGATTATGACTATCAAAATCAACTTCTGAGATTACCGTGGAACTTAGATGTGGAGTCCCATCATTCAAGTGTTGTATGGCATTTAAGGTGAACTTGGAAAGGTCAAGTTTGTATTATAAGTGAAAATAACAAAAGTTTTATTTGCAGGAAATTGTAGGCTTTCTGTTTTTATAGCATGATAATGAACGTAATTCTGAGCTGGATAAGACTAAAAAATGGTTCCAGTGATATCCTAAGTTGTGCTGCATAGTGAGTTGACGAATTAGAAGTCCCAAAATATTTACAAAAGCTGACCCTTCCTTTAAAGAAATTAAAAGAAGATCAAAAATGAATTAAGATCAAAATGAATTTTATGACATGGTAATTTGATAAATTCAGGAAACTACTGTTCAGAACTGAATATATTCCTACATATTGGCAGAAAAACAGCCATCTTATGCAAGAAGAAAAATGTTTGTTCTTCTCCATGATAATTCTTAGTTAAGATTAGTGTTAACGATTTATCACCAATTTCTGTAGATTAAAATTTGAAGAAATTCCTCATCCAGCATGTTTTCATTACCCTCTTACCTATGGACTTTTATCTGTTCCAACTTCTCAGATCATTGTATATATGGCAGGAAATTAGCCAACAAATAGCCATCAAAAAAAGGCATCCCAGATTTCATTGATTCTGGGAGTCCATAGTTGTATTTTTTTTTTATTTTTTTTTTTAATGAGATTTAAAATTTGTGTCTCGATGAAAAAATCTACTGAAACCAATGGTGACTACATTGATTAGCAAACCATGCTTTATAAAAGTGTTTTCAACTTTATTTGACAAATACCAACCTTCTTTCTTTTGCACCAACCTAATATTTGGGCTTTGTTCCTGTCTTGAATTGTGACAGTATCTAAAATTCTTTGAATATTATGTAAAGGTAATTACATATGTTCCTGATTTTTGATATTCTGAGGAAGTATTTAAATTAATTTATATACTGTCCATTGACCCACAGCATATAAGCTAGTCAATTTTTTTTTTTTTTAATTAGATGATGACTATTAATTGTTTAAAATGGTTTTCATGAATAATAATTATAATCTACTGATAAAAGAAGAGTGAAGAATCTGAAAAGTAACTATATTGAGATTTACTTTGTTAGTAATAAATTATGGTATATTAAGAAAATACTTTTGACTTTTATTATAGAGTTTGTATTCCCGTGTGCCAGCTTGCCAGATCACTACAAATTATTATGTAGGCTTTGCCTATCTAATGATGAGACGTTACGCTGATGCAATTCGCACTTTCTCAAATATTTTATTATATATTCAACGAACAAAGCAGATGTTTCAGCAGAGAACATATCAGAATGATCAAGTAAGTTACTGTTGTTTGCTTTTTCTTTCGTTTTATAAATTGTATATTAACAAATTCCCTATATTTGAATTAGTGGTAAATGTTTTTAAACATACAAAATACTAAAAAAATATTATATAGATGTTAACTGACATTTGGATTCTTAATGAAAACATTATAATAAACAAATAACATTACAAATAAATATGAGTTTTAATAAAGATAAAAAATTTTGTATGGAATCTTCAACATAGGAGGATGTCATAAGTGTGTTCTATTATCTTTTGTAAGCGATTCCCATCACCTTCCATTCAAAACATTTCTACAGTGGTGATATGAAAAGAGTCATCACATCCATAAATAAGGCTTTACGTTATGGGAAAATAATAGTAAGTTGAATATGATTTCAGTATCAAATGTTACTGAGGAATAAATTAAACATAAGTCTCCCTCAAGTGAATAAAAAGTATTGACAGAGATAAGAGAAAGGCTCCTCTACTTCAATTTCAGCTTGAAATAGTGGGATTACTAATCTCCGATGATGTTTTGAAGTTATTCTACTAGGAATGGCTGAAACAAACTGAAGCACTGTATGATTTTGAATGCCAAACTCTTGCCTGTAAGAACAACAGTAAATTGTCCATTGGCTAAAGGATTTCAAATTGTCTTATGCCTTCAATCACAAATCTTAAAGGAAGGTTTAATGAAGATATCACCAAAGAAAAAAACCAGTGAATAAACAAGTGAAGGGAATATCTTCGCTTTCCAATTGAAATTACCAATTTGAAGATGTTATTATATGGTGAAATAGATTAGGGAATTATTAAACTATTTAATAACTTCAAATTTAGTTGAATGTATCTATCTTATTTATTTATGCATAAACTGGTGCTGAAAAAGTTAAGCAACAGATTCAAAAATGTTGTATCTTTGCATAGCTGAAACAAAAGCATATATGTCATAAATGTTGCATAACCAACCTAGACAATGTGAAGTCTGTAAATGGAAATTTGCATAGAAGTAGTCCTTGCTTGAACTACTTGGTATAAAAGTTAGCTATTTCCTAAATGATAGTTCTGTTAGGCGGAACTAATAGCTTTTCAGTGTTCCAGTGATATCCTAGACCAATTTGTTCATCCATTTTGCAGTCACGGATCCTGATTATCTTGGACAATAATGTCTGTCCCTATATAGCTCACTTGGTTGACCAGTACCTAAGCGGAAATCAATCTTTTTGTATCGATCAGTCATCCAGATCAACTGAGAGCAAATGATAAGGGTATGATTAGGACATTTTAGGAAGATGTTTTGCAGGTCTCAGCATATATTCCTGTAACCTTCAGGAGCTACAAGAATGGCAGTATGCAAAATGTTGTAGACAATCTATTATCAGCGTAAATCGTTTATATTGAGACTGTAATTCAGTCTGAGTACATTAAACACCTTAATAATAAAATTTCATCATTGAACTGCCAATTGTAACTACTACAGGTTTGTTGCATATTTCATGACTTTGTCTACTGAATTCTCTCCTCTTTCAATCATTACTGCACTTTATTACAATTTTACCTGTAAAATTTCATTTACTGTCACTCTGTTATCAGAAAAGTTGATCCCATTTTGATTTAGCCACATTATTTTATTATTTATTTTTTAACAAAATTAACAATTTTTCTTTCTTTTTTTTTCAAAAAAAAAAATAATAATGATGATAGTTATTTCATAGCTGGTGTCTGTGGCAGTCACTCATAGTTGACAATCAACTTGTTAAAGGATTTTTTTTTTCTTGATTTTTTTATTTGTTGTTCAACTTTTGAGCACCAATATTATAATCATCGTTTGGTATGGATTGACCCTTTAGTTATAGTGTGTAATGCCTCCCAGTCTGGTCTTCTCTTTTATACAAACATTTGATTTATAGTTTGCTAATTCTTAAATGCATTTTAGCATTCTTCTTTGTATAATCTTTAATTTCTGCATTGCTTTCCTGGATAATGTTCTTTTCTGTGCACCATGTATATTATATAAGAAATTTTCCAACATGTTCTGAATTTTCTTCTTTGTTTCCCACCTTTTCTCCCCACCAAATGATTCTGTATTTTTATATAAAGTTATGTTTCTTTAAAATTATTAATTTTTTTACTTCTTAATTATATAATTGTTGATTATCAATTTCTAATGTTTTCATAATGTTTTGATAATATCTGAATGTTTTAATTTTAAGATCAATAAACAGACTGAGCAGATGTACACACTGCTTGCAATTTGCTTGGTATTACATCCTCAGCGTATTGATGAGAGCGTCCATTCACAGCTGAGGGACAAATTTGGAGAGAGAATGCTGAAAATGCAAAGAGGGTAAGTTTTTGTAACTTCTGTCGATTCATTCAACAGTATTTAGTGTTGAGGGGAGGAGCAAATGTATCTGTGGGTGAGGGCAGACGGAGAATTTAAAAAATTAAAAATACTGAATCAAATAATTGATACAGTAAAACACTGAATTACATTGCTTACATTTAAACTCAAAAATCACCAAAAGTCCTGAAAAATCTTAACTAAGACAAATTTTTGCATGAGCTTCAGAGATTTATAAATTCTCATATCCTTTGATATTGCCAAGAACTATTCTTTGTTTCTCATTGAGCAAAAAATAGTGATGATTTTATTATTTAATTAAAGGTTATTATTGTGATTCATGGCATTGTTTTCTCTGATAATACTGTCTGAACAACTTTATTTCTGAATGAGCAGTCACTGTAATATAAGCAGAATGTATAATCTTCATTATCCACGCAGAAATGTTATGATAGAGTTTAATATGAGGTTCTTTCTACAACCATCTCAATAACAGAATAATCCAGATCAAGATTTCTGTGCCTAAAGATTTGTGGGAATTTATAAGAAAGGGCATGCTTTTTGTCATTACAGTCTATTTAAAACTGAAAGAAATATTGGTTTAGGTTGTTTTTGAACAAAAAATGCAGATCTGATTTGAATTTTGGCATTCATGTAAAAAAAAAAAAAAAAAAAAACGCCTTTTGGCATTGCAAAAAAATTAAATATTGTACGAAAGTTTATTTAGTAAAATATTTTAGTTTAGTAATATATATAAACTTTATGATAAGCCTAAGCCTCCGCAGTTCTGTTAAATTGTGTAATGTAAATTACAGTAGATTACAATGTAATTAGACAGATTTTAATGCCATTTAATTTTTAAGAACATAAGATTTACATAATATTCATGGGTTCTGCAATATTCCCTGATCTTTCTTAAGCTGTCTTGCTTTTTTTGCCATGTATTCTGAAACATTGAACTTGTTTATGGTCTTCTGAATTGAGCGACTAGCAGGCTTACGGGTTAACACTTTCGGGTCATACCCTTTGCTCCCCAGGTTTTCCCCACAGGTCATACAATTTTTGCACATTTTCAAAGTGTATGTATCACAAACACAAATATACTTGAATAATTACTTTGGATCAGTGTTAAAGACTAATATTTTTCTTCAAAATGGTATATTAGATTTTATTGTAAGTATTATAACAAACAAGAAATTTAGGTACTAAGGAGTGAGACAAAAAAAACGGTTTACACGATATCTCTGTTAGAAAAAATTCCAGAATATGACAAAGCAGAAAAAAATAATATTAAACAATATAAAAACATAGTCATTTCAAAATGCTTTGAAAACATTATACATAGGCTTCCAAAACAATTGCCGACATCAGTACACTTCTGTAACTTCCGTTGAGATTCTGCGAGATATTATCAACAGTAAACCCAACCTATTGGTGTATTTTTGAAGTACAATAGTATACAAACAATCCCGAATGGTTGCCACTCGAATAAACTTCTTCCAAAATAAAGCAAAGCAAAGCAATGAGAAATTAGTGCTCAGAGAATATATGAGCAACAATATTATATATTATTATATATAATATGAGCTGTGAAGTTTTCCCAATTAAATAATCCAGTACTTCTTGTATATGTCTGAAGATTATAAAGCTTCCAAAGGAGCACTTAATTGGAACAGCATCTGCCATCCTTCTTAGCATTTGAGTAGATACAAGTTTCAGTTTCGATTTGAGAAGTGGCATCCCCAGAGTTGTATTTCTTGTAGCTACAGTAGTGGCGCTACAAAGTTTTCTGTAGTGGGAATGTAGTATAGGATATGACGTCACTATAGTGGTGTAGTCTGTAGCTGTGAGGAACAGTTTGTATGCGCTTCGAAGTTCACTGACAAATGTGTGTTTCGGTTTAAATGTTGTATTTTCTTTTCAGCCATTACAAAATAAGCATTAATGAACTTGTATTATTGTCTCATAAAAAGAGAATTAATTACAATTTAAAAAAAAAACAACCTTTATAAAAAATAATTAAAGTTAGTTATTTTCCGTTTTAATGACAGATTTTTTTTTTAAGTGTATCAAGTTTATTTTTTGATTGTGAGAAAAATATATAAAATTCGTTTCTTATAATCATTAAAACCAATAAATGCATAATTATAAATTTAATTAATAATTATAATTAAGAAAGTAAATTGAAATATCTTCATAATATATGTTTTTGTTTGACTTTAGAAGAAATCGTCTGCTATGGCTCTATCGCTGTTTTCATGTCTGCCATTTAATTTCTGTAGTCGTTGTCACGCTCCACCTCGAAATACTCTAGTCACTGTAGTGGCTACTTTCGACTACTGTAGTCAACTACATTTTATGAGGAACATGGAAGTAGTGACTACAATCTATGAGGAACACGTTTTCGAGAGTGTAGTCCACTACGTAGTGCTTACTGTAACTACGAGGAATACAACTCTGGAGACAATCCCCTGTAACCATAAGTTTCACTTTCAGTTTGAGCTGGGTTTTCCCCCTGAACCAACTCCATCATTAATTTAACTTTCTGTTTAAGAAGGACTATCCATAGATCAATATTTTTGACAGTGGGGAGTAAATACTTCCGAGAAACTGAAGCAATTCTATAGTAAACCCCAATCAAATATATAAAGAAATCTAATTAAATGCATAAATATAAATTTATAATTATTGAAGCGGAATTATTTCCGAGTTGCTTGGGCAATTCAGCCATTAACTATTTGTCGCGTGATCACTGAACTTCGTAAATTTTTTTCTCTGTTATGGAGTCGAAGGCCAGAATAACTTTTTTTGTGGAAGTAAGACAACCCTTTACTTATCTTGTGAAAAAAATTCAGTTGCCTAAAGTTAATCCCACATGTCCATTTTAATTCTTTCTTAGAGGCTTAACTCCAACTGTGCACCAGAAACAACTGCAAATGGAGCATTTTCATTGGTGTTCTTGGATTCAGCATGAAAATTTACCTCTAGATACCAATTTTTGTGAAGTTTGGTTAAATATTAAGTAGCTGTGGGTGAGACCAAGTTGAATACAAAATGACATCCTGGTACAGCTGTTTCACGCTAATATGGCGATCATCAGCCAGGAGCAGTCATCGGTACACAACCAATTCTCGATACACGGGCCTATATGATAAAACGTCAGAACAAATTAATATTTACCAGCGCTTTCTTATGTTTTATGCGCTCAAAAAATTCATAGAGGCCGCGTGTAACGGCATATGAATTTTCTCGCCATTTGTCCTTTCAGCGAGTTTTTATTGTTTGTTTTAACTTTTGCGGGTTCCACCTTTGTTCCGACGTTTTATTATGGTAGCTATTAAGAAAAAAACAAAACAAATAATAAGCCTTGACATGTTAGAAAGCCACAAATTTCAAAAATTAATTTCTCAAAACTAATTGTCCAACAGCAGGCATATATCACCGGAGTTATTTTTTCAAACCCCTCTTCCAGAAAAAAAAAAAATTGGTAAGAATCTGTGATGAGGTGGTGAACTTCATTGGGTGATTTGATGAGAACCCTAGAATAAAACATAACTTTCATTTATAAATTTTATTTCTTGTTTATTAGATATCAAAGAATTTAGCTTGTAGGCTTTGCTTAAGAAGAATTCTAGCCACTTCCATAAATAGTAATAGAATATAAATATTTCAAATTTTAATATTTTATTTGCTTCTCTGTCATTTTTTTTAATATCTGCAAAATATGAACAGTACTTTGTTTTATCTTATAAGCTATAATTTGTTCAATCATTTTCATTAATATGGAGTTTTAATAATGGTCATTTATTTTATTCTAGAGTTCTTGATGAATTTGAAAACAGTTTCTCTTTTGCTTGTCCAAAATTCTTATCGCCAGTTCCACCTGCATTTGAAAATCAACCAAATAGTTCTCATAAGGTAAGCTGTAGTGGACTAATCATTATTCAGTTTGTTATATTTTTTCAAATTGTTTATTTTAATTGAACTTCCATTTTTTTTTTTAATTTTACCATTTACTTGAATACTAATTACCTTCAAAGTTTAAAGAATAAGGATTTTCCCATTGTTATTTTTGATTCATTAGATAGTTTCATTTCAGAACTCAGAAGAAATGATTATCATTAACTAGAATCAGTATTTTCACTTTCCCAATAAAGCTAAAACTAATTGAACTGTCTTAATTGAAATTCAGACATTACCCAATAACTAAAATTTTGGAAATTAGGCAGATATTGAAAAAATTTTAACAAAGATAATAAATAAAAGAAATGATTCATTTAAATAAAAGAAATGATTCATTTTATTCCCCCTACCCAATTATTAAAACTCCACATTCAATAGAATTATATTGGTTTTTATTTTGTTTTTTGTTTTTTAAATTTGGCTTTCTTTATGTAACTTCCAAATATAAATGTTATTCATCAGTTTTACGTGAAGGAAATTAGTAAATGACAGCTTTAATAAGATAAAGTAACAACTCATTAAACAATATTTAAAATTACCTTTGAAATTTAGTCATACATTAAAAACAAACATTGAAAAAATCTACAAAAACAAAGCTATCATGAAATATGCTTAGAATCTACAATACCAGTTCTTTTGAATTATATAGATTTTATTATGTATATATTATGTATATTTTATATAAATTTATATATTTGACTCAGTGGAGTCAAGAGTTCTGTCAAACGGTGTAGGTCATTCATTGCTCCTGCAAATTGTTAATTAATTAGTTAATTCAGCATTCAGGGCATTCAGCACAAATTACCCTCTGAATATGAGCAGCAAAACTGATATAAAGTATCATGGGGTGTCTACTTAAAATTACTTAACCTAACCTTACATTAATCTTCCCCCCCCCCCCCCAAATATATTCTATATTCGCCACTGATAGAAGGAATTCAGCATTTCAATTCAATTCTTGTGAATACATTACAAGAATTCTCATGAAAAGACAAACTAATTTCCCATCAGAAGACTATTGTGAATTGGCGTTACTAACGTTACTCTGCATGTGAGCTGACCTTGACTTCAATAAACCATGGAAGATAGATTTTCCAAAATATGGTTGTCATATCCAATTTAAGAAAAGAAGAATATTTGATTACTACAATATTTAATAGTAATTGTTCAGGCTTCAAGTTTGAAAACAATTGAGTGATCTTGAATCTGTCTTAAATGAAATTTAAATTATATGTAGGGGTAGTGAAATGGAAATTATGCCTAATACTCCAGTTTAATGGAGTATCATATTAGCTGCAAACTGTCAGATTATAAAGAGTTGTAAATTTTTTGATGAAATTAAATAGGAGATAAAAAAAATAAAATAAACTGCTGTTCACTGATAAAAGGTAATTTAGTAAAATAGCTTGAAAGGATTTTCTGTTTTCTTAGAAAAGAAATAATACAATGAAGAATTAATAATAGTAAATAAAAAAAAGGTTAGCAAAAAACTGGAACTCTAATTGTTATGAAACTACCAATTATTATAGGAAATTGATTTTTACATAAGTTGAGCCAAGGGGATGAGATGGAAGATAATGTATAATATAAGATGAATCAAAAGTAGGAAATGTTTCGTTCATTTTCATATATTTTGTTTCATTAGTATCATTTCTATATTCATTAAAAGCAATTAATGACTTATTTCTTCTTTTTTTTTCTTTTTTTTATCCAAGTTAATTATGTTAAGACAAGAAAAGGTTGTCTTTTATTTCACACCAGAAAGTCCTGACTAACATCATGAAACACTTTTTCCCTTTTTCTTTCCAATTAACTTAATTAATCTAATAGAAAAAAAATATTTTTAATTCATTTTTATTAAACCCTAATATCTTCTCAAACAAAAGAATTAACGTGCCACAAATTAATAGAAAAGAATAGGGAAATGACACAGAAATAAAAAATATCTTATCTTTTATCGGTGAGAGTTTGGGATGGACTTTTTTGTCCTTTTTTAGGGACACTCAGCCATACCCACTCACCAGATGAAATTCTATTGTATAAAAGCGTTATTTTGTCTGTCATTGTCATAAGACTTTATGTTTTTCCAATTTTGTGGCCAAACTATAAGAGATAGATTGGTCATGTAAATGGATAAAATGTAGAGCTTTTTAAGACAAACAAAATGCTACAAAAATCTTAGGAAAAAAGTTTTTGGTTTCCAAGATGGTGCCTTTTAAAGGGTCAAATTTTGAGTTTTTCTCAATTTAAACGAAAAGTATAAAAGTTGGAAGAGAACATTATAGTGAGAAAATGTTGGTATTTGAAAGTTCTATCGAACGGTATATCAGTCATTAACAAACGTTTCTGCGTTTGGAAGATACATGCAAAAATAAAGTGTTTTTGCAGCAACCCCTGTGTGAGTGCCAACGTGCAATAATGACATACTTTCTGATTTAAGAATTTTCATGTTGGGTTGATAAAATCTTAAATAAAGCTACTGATAAGTGATGCATCTTTCCAGTAGGATTTGCTAATCTTCTTGCAGCCAAATTATAAGTAAAGACTTACACAAAGTTAACATTTTCTGAAATGACCTGAACCAGATTCCAATATGCCAATACATTCTACCTTTGTGCTACAAAAAAAAACAAAAAAACAATTAAGCTCTACAGGCACTAATGAATATAATTTATTTCATATTTTTATTTATTTTAAATGTTTGAAATTTGATAACAGCTTCCTTAAAATAAATTACAAATCTTGTATACCAAAACTGTCAATTTTTTTTGCCTATATTACTTTTTCAGACTTTTTTTTTTTTTTTTTAATTTCAGGAACCTTTCACTCAGCAGTTCAATGTTTTTATGGATGAAGTAAGACAACAACTTGCACTACCAACTATTAGAAGGTGAGCTTAAAAAAAAATCCTGAAATATAATACATCATCAATTAAAATCTTGTGTTTGTGATTGCATTTCCCTGAATTTTACATTCTGAATCTTTACATTTTGTACATGGGATTCACCAAAATATCTGTCTTGTTCCAAGCTAAAAGACAAAAGAGGATCTATCAAATCTGAAAATAATAAAAAATTACAGATTCCAGTTTTGACAACTTATTCTTTTTTCTTTTTTGAATGAAAGAGCTTGAAAGTAAGTGAAGCTACATTTTAGGATTTGTTTTTAGACCTTAGAATATGAGGATGAAAATAATTCTCTGTAGCCATTCTGATCACGAAGAGACTCTTAACATTGCAGTTTCTTGTGCCAGCTGGCATGACTGTTAAGCCCCGCGAACACCATGCAATTTTTCAGCAATTTAGTCGTCCGAT
>JAFIDM010002131.1:70634968-70670262 GCA_023159025.1 Thereuonema tuberculata | reverse complement strand
ATCGGACGACTAAATTGCTGAAAAATTGCATGGTGTTCGCGGGGCTTTAGATATCAGGATTCTAGATAATTGCAAGTTATGCATTCATGTATTCCTATTCGACTTTTCATTTTTATCAAAGGAATACTAACAATCTTAACAGCAAAGTAACTTCATAATTAAGTTTATTAGGTTGCTGCAACCTACACTGCTCAAAAAAATGTTAACAAACATTCTGTGATATTAGGGGGACCATAAACTATTGTCTTATCACTGCAAATTTGTGTTAATTTAATACTGTCTTCTTTTCTGTTCTTTTCCATTAAGTTTATTGTTTGTCATATACACTATGTGATCAAAAAATATCCGAACAACCCTCTGCAATAGTGAAATGGAGCTTAGATGGCACATCACATACTGATATAAAAGGAGACAGGGAGTTATAGTTTGTTAATTGATTCAAAGTAACAGCAGAATGGGTCAATCAGCAGAGCTCACTGATTTTGAACGTGGACTGGTCATTGACTGCCACTCCTGCTCTAATGTAACCACCCACCATGAAGCAAGAAAAGACTTAACATCTGCAATAGTTGATTATGTACTATATGATATTTTTAATTTTTCATTCTTTTCTTTGAATAAGGTTTGTTTGCTGGCAAACAGTTATTTTGTTGATTAAGCACAAATTTACTGATTGACACGACCAGTTTCATGCGTGGGAATCCAAACATTTTTGTTTGGATCAAACATATAACTAGCTTCTCCTCTCCAGCTTCCAACATTCAATTTGTCAATTCAAAATCTCTGTCTCATAGGCTATTATTTTCTGCTTAAGTTTTGCAAAATAGTGTATTTGTCCCTTCAGGGAGTAATTAAAAAAAAAAAGTCATTCAAATGAAATTGGATAGTTTACTGTAATGAATCTTACAGCTAGAAACATCAAGGTGCCATTGAGAAAACGAAAAAGCTATACGATTTCAGGTCATGCAGTTTAAAAGCAACAGTGTGTTAATTATGACATGACAAAAATATTTTAGTTTATTTTGACTTCAGTTTTTTGGTAATTCTATTTTTTTTTTTTTATTACACTTAAAATAGAGAAATTAATCATAAAAATATTTTCATTTTGTGTTAATGTAATTACAAATAAAAAATTATTAATTTATTTACTCCTATTTTAAGTTGAGGGGCAGTTTTTAATTTAATAAAATGATTAAAAAAGGATTAGCTTACAAAAAGTAAATATGGTATATAGTGTATACATTTACATTCATTTTTAGTGAATTTTTTTCATGTTTAGTAATAATCTTTCTCTCAACCTGTAGTTATCTGAAACTGTATACCACGATGCCCATTTCAAAATTGGCTGCATTTTTGGAACTGGTAAGTTATTTAATTATTGAATTACTAAAACCAACATCATTGTAGATTTTCTATAATGTTCTTAGAGAAATAACCTTCATTTATTCGGTTTGATTGTGGTCCTTCAGGAACAATAAAAGATGTTACCAATCTCAATAAAGAGCAGAGAGGCAAATATATTTATGCTTTTAAAAGGTCTCATTGCATAATTACATTGGTTTCCATTAATTAAATAAAATAAAAAAAAAAAACAGAAAAAGTTTGATTGTGATAAAAATGATTTGAAATGTATGGGAAACTTAAATGTACTACATGATGTGGAAAGTAATGCTGAATAGGGTGTTGTATAAAAATTAGTGGTTCTGTTTTTGATTGATACAAATGAGCGATAGCATAAAAGAAGCTGTCCTGGAATTATTAGTCGATTCAAGTTCAATTGCCGAATCAGGAGTTTTGAGATAATAGATGTTTTGTAATAGATTCGAGACAGCCTTTAACAAATGAACTTAGGTGTAGAGTATTCGAAAAACTTAGAGATAGATCAAAGTCGGGAGAATGGCTGAATGCGAGTTATTCTGTGAAACCAACTTCAAAATACACAATCAACTTCCCAAAGATACAGTGAAGGAAGATAAACTACAACTTCCACAGATGAATGTTAACTTGAATTATGTGCTCGGAAGAACTGCACTGTTATCTCCTACATAACTGCAATCTGCCCTTGCTATAGCTACAAGAATGTGGTATTTGTTTTCCTATGTGCAGAAGACTACTCAAAGGAGGTTATTAGGCAACCAGCAATGTCCCTACCTTTTATCAGAGGTGGGAATGTTTGAAACGAGCAAGACTTCATGTTTTTGTTTTTTTTTGGACTGAAAGCCACTGAAGTCAGAGATGAATCCAGAGTTGCTTTGCAGAGCAACTTCAGATTAATTCTGATCTAGAGAGAACAAGGGTCACACTATATTACAGAAAATTACAGAATTAAGTTGAAAATTAACAGCAGGAGGCCGCCAATTATCTATCCCTGCAGAGAATGTACCCCTGTACTTCAAACCGGCTTGAAGGGTTAAGAAAGCCAAGCTCTTTCCTAAAAATATCTTTTATCAAAGATAAAATCATTGATGTCTGTATTGATACCTCATCAATGGATCAGATGTTGGTCGCCTTCCCACCATGTGGTGCTTGTAGATGTACAATTATTTCTTATTAGCTCCATGGATTACTTGTTTGAAGCCATTTTTAACTTGCAGTTGATTTAATTTTTTTGGTGATTCTCAAACTCTGGCTTTTTGTAGCTTTTTCTTTCTGATAATGAAGAAGCCAATTCCTCTTAGAATCTCAGCATTTGAAATGAAAACTTGTTGTTTGTTTTTGTTTGACTCTCCTAACAATATCTAATGCAGATTATCAACATTGGATTGGATCGTAGAAGCTGTTTTTTAGGTCACATGAAATGGAGCAAGTTATTGAATTGAAGAGTTTAGATCTTTTCATTGTAGCAAACTAAAGCTGTTTTTAGACAAATATAGACTCTTCCACACATCACATTAGTATTTAAAGGAAGATGTATACTTCCTGAAAATTTGTCTCTTGTATTTAGTATTTAATAAATATTTTAAATACTAATGTGATGTGTGGATGAGTCTATATTTGTCTAAAATATTTGAGATGGAAAGAAGAAAGATCGTTGAAGAATTATTTGGTAAAGCTGTTTTTGAGTGAACCCTTCAGGTTGAAACTTGTTCTAACCCAGTCAGCAACATTTACTTTATATTAAGAAAGTCGTTTTCACCTATTGTTTATCTGATTCATTTCAGTCATTTCAGCAACATTTCAGTCCACTCTTTCATTGTTGCCCATACGATGATTTTTAAATGAAGATATATTTGGATTTTTATTTTTATGTCCAGAAATCATTTTCTAAGTAGGCCTTTGTTGTTTGAATTTTCAAATTGAATCCCTTTTAATCTGTTATATATAATCTGTCTTATATATATAAATAATATTGTTTGTTTTTTTAGAAAGAAGAGGAGTTCCAAGCTAATTTGTTGTGTTTTAAGGTAAACATTTACATTATTTGTCTCAAGTTTTGTCTGAATAGGATTTGTTAATGATGCTAAAGGAGTTTTGTTAAGCTATTTTTAACAAATAATCTCATTAAAAACCTACAGAGATAACTAAAGCCAATTGAAATCCTCTTTTGAAACTCCATTATAGAAAGCAAACTGTTTTTAATTAAGCAGCAGATTAGTTTCATTGCCATAAATTTACCAACTTTTTGTTTATCTTTTTGTTTTTAATATCAACCAAATATTTTTTATCATGCTGAATACAAATTCATAATTCTTTTCTCAATAATTGATGTCAGTTCTTTGTATGAAATCGTGTGATCTTTGAAATTTTTTAAGTTAGAAACGAACATTACTAATAAATGTAATGTTTGGAGGGTTGATAGCTATACATAATTACGAATTCAACATGACATACCTCTTACTGAGAATCCCCTTTTTCACCATCTATTATGTTCAGAATGTGCACCATTACATCGGACAATAGCTCTGCTGTGTAGTTTCCACTGTAGAAGATTATGTTGTAACAATACAGGGGAATACAGGATCACTCCTCCTTTGTATCTTTCCGAATTGTATTGCAACATATCTTTCCCAGGGTACATTTTAGTAGGCTGAACCCACAGAAATCCATTGGACTTGCATCCATGCACTTGACAGGGAAATGCTGGGAAAGTATGTCTTTCGTCCCTGTTTCTAGGTCCATGGTTCGTAAAAGGTTAGCAGCTTCATCCTGGAGGATGTGGACAGATGTTGTACCATTTCTGTAGACTGCCTGGATTTCTCTGGTGTAGATCGGCCACATTGATTTCGTTCCACCCTTTGTATCTGTAGTTTGTCCCTTAGACAATATCAGAGATGATCATTAAGCCTTTTGGAAAACTCTCCTTGCATTGCCAAATGAAGTCACACCACCTCTTCTTTGCTATCAGCCTGTATGTTATGGTGCATATCTTACTATAGTCACTTAAGAGAAATCTATGCTTCGTCCAAGGTTACCACAAACTTCCATTTGTCGCCAGCAAGATACCTTTCGTAGAGTTTATGACAGTTCATTTTTTGCTCAACTCATAATGGCATTGCAGAACGGTCCTTCTGCCTTGTGAATCTTCTTTGGTCCCAAACGGATGACCTTATAAACATGTGGCTGTGGGAGATTCCATACCAGCTAACCATGTGTTGAATTTGTGTTAACACCGGCAACATTACCATAGGACAGTTCTGGTGAGTAGTGACGATTTCATGTCCAGTAGATCTCGACACTTCACCTTGGAAATGTCGCACTTGCTGATCGATAGGCCATTCTTTTGACACTGCTTTTTAGCCACGGTGTAACTAAACTTTGTGGGGAAAAGAGCTGTAAAAGAGCCCTCAAAAAAGCATTTAATTTAAAAGATATCAATGAAACTAACACATTAAACATCTGTTGGAATGTACAGGAATGCAGACACATGGATAGATGGCTCACTCACAATAAATTATTGCGTGGAACGGGTAGTGTGTAGTCGAATTTGTTATTATATACAGTAAGCCATGATTGAAAAGTGAACGTATCAATGATTTTTCCTTTTGTGCAAAAATGACCTGTCTCCGAGAACTAACACTGCAATTGTTAATGCTCTTCATTTACATCACCTAAATTTTTAATAAAATCAAATTGGTGAAAGCAAAAACTGCAGTTTCACAGGCATGATGTGAGCCAATACATGATGATAATGAATCAGAGACTCAGTAGTTATTCCTAAAAGTCTCCCAGATATTTGTTTCTTTTCTTTAGGAGTCATTGTTTCCTCAAGTTTTTAAGATTCCAGTATCAGATGAATCTTTTCATTGTATGGAAAAGAAGCAATTAATGAAAATATGCTGGAATATTTCACATTTCCTCTGTTTATGATATATTCTAACTCTTCATAACATCATGAATCTTTGTACCAGAGTGGTAAAAGTAAGAGGACATTTTCACATGGATATTCTGGAATGCAAGTTGCTTCCAGAAGTCCTGACTGACACATACATTTGTTGCTGTTGATGTCCCAGAATGATGTAATGTGAACCAGGTAATGAATGTGGCTGTCTTTCATCTGTCACATTCTGCCCCACTCACACATTCTCTTGAAATCTATTAATTGACTGTAGTCTGCTCTTCTTCTTAAAACACACTTTAAAGAACAACTAATTGTGCCAAGTCCTTGGTCTATCAAACAATCCTGTGCATCTTACCTTGAAGCAGTAATACCAGTCTTCCAATGCTCCAGTTTATTAACCTTTTTTAATAAATATATACAATTAAAATTCTCTCTCTCTCTCTCTCTCTCTCTCTCTCTCTCCATTTATGAATAATTACGGACGTTAAACTTGCTTTCAATTGAACTTATGATGTTGCCTTTTTGTAATTAACTTCCTTAGTGCCTTTCAGTGAAAGGACAAGGGGTTAACAGTTTAGATCTTTCAGGATCATTTTTTATTTTATTGTTTTTTATCTCGCGGCCCATTCCCGGGATCGAGAATGCTTTTAGGTAAAGCTTTCACGCAACTGAGCCAAACGTCAAGGGTATATTCTGCTGATGATTCCTAATAAGGATGAAACAGCTTTACAGAATTCCCGTTGATGTTGGCTCAATGTGCGAAGGCATATTTATTGTCCGGTTGCCGAATTTCTCTCTCCATATATACAATTAAGACAATTATTTACAATTAATATTTATAACTAATTTTCCAATTAGTATTTACAATTAATAATTCCAATTAATATTTACATTTATAATAATTTAGTAAAATTAATTTAAAAAACTATACAATACATCCTGCTTGATCTTGCTGATGATGGGGAACAAATGACTTCCTTGAAACCATCCTAGGATGTATTGTATAATTTTTTAAATTAATTTACTAAATTATTTTTTAACTAAATTAGTTTTATCGGAAAAAAACTTTTTTTTTAAACAATTGTTTTAAATGTAAATATTAATTGGAATTACTAATTGTAAATACTAATTGAAAAATTAATTACAAATATTAATTGTAAATAATTGTGTGTATTAATTGTATATATTTACTAAAAATCTATAAATCACACACGTTAAAAATTGTATAACCTTTCTTAAGAGAGAAGGGAGGATCAATTGGGAGTATTAGCTCCATGCAAATAGGTGAACTGCTTTTGTTGTTTGGAGTTACTTTTGAGTCTCATTTCATTTCCTTTTATTTTAGCATAAAATGAAGAATGTTGTTTGGACAAAGGGAACAAGTGGATTAGAAGGTGAATTTCAATCTGGCTCTGAAGTTGATTTCTACATTGATAAGGTAATCAAAACCAAAATGTTTAGTTTATATTCACATCATATTTCAGTGAAATTAAAGAAATGTGAGGTTTATTTATTGATTTATATGGTCTATTTTCAGAATATGATCCACATTGCAGATACTAAGGTAGCAAGAAGATATGGTGACTTTTTCATAAGACAAATTCATAAATTTGAAGAGGTAATGTTTTTTGAAAATTAAGTTTAGTTCTGAATCCTTCAAACTTTTTTCTTTTTTACTGTATGTCTTTTATCTTCAGTATCCAGTATATATTTCTTTAACTTTCAGGCTTTTATATTGGTTCTTTCATTCATTTCTAGTTTGGGATATTTCTTCTGAAAAATATACAATGAAACCTTAACCAGTTGCCTTTCCCATTGGATCCTGTATTTTATAGGATGTATTACTGTAATATTGAACTGAGACTATATTTTAGGATTACCCATATAACAGCTGAAAATTTATATATTGTGCTCAGGCTTCACCAAAAGGTAGTACGTGGATTGCAGTAATGTTTGGAGTAAAATACAAGATTTAATTGTTTCGATATATAAATACTTTTCTTCAAAGCTGTGAAGAGGTTAGAATGAAATCCCATCCGAATCTACCTTATATGATAAAATATTAGTTACAGAATCAGAAAGTTGTCAACAAGAGCACCGATGAACTTAATTCTGCAATCCATTGATCTTTGTATTGAGGTTGAGAATCCTTCACTCACAGCTTTTAAAAAATGCCCGAGAAGTCAGCAGACGTTTGCACTGTGTCTAGCAGTTTTAAATACTGTTAATTGTGTAATTGTCTTATCCCCTTAAAAATCCAGTCTCATCAAGAGAAGGAAGCAAAAGATTCAGAATCTGTCGTTTGACTACAACTCTTATCAGCTTAAACAGAATAGCCCTATGGTTTATTCTATTTATTGTTTTTGCGTCTTTTGGCAGCATTGAAGAAAGTGAGAGAACATTTGTTAGCTGGTTATTCTTTCTCTCTTATTAATACACATACATTAGTATTGCTAATAACACTAATCAGGATCTGTTTGTGTCAATTATAAGAGGATTCTCTAATTATTTTTTATTTATTTTTTTTTCAGATTGCAAACGAGATTCATCCTCCACTGCATTAGAAAAAGAACAAACTTAAGACCTGGAAGAAAGTTGTTTTCTTCCAATTCCCACACCTGATTGGAGATTTATTACTGGACTATTTTAATTGTATGTTGGACTTCAAACACATTCAGATGTTTCAATAAAATTAACCTTTATGGTGTTGGACTGTGTAAAGTTTGGTAGATCATTTACCTTTGGTAAAATGACAGCTAGCTGCACATTTTGTAATGTTCTACATAATGTATGGTTCAGACTAAACTACAATTATTAATCCCATCCCCCATAAGAACCCTTTTATTTAGAAATACAAAAAAAAAAAAAAAAAAAAAATCACAAAGGACCTATGTCTGCTGAAAATAATTATGTATCATTCAAATCTGAGCAAGGACATTTGTTTTCAATATCTCTTAGTGCAATTTAAAATGGCATAAGGCTAAACTGCACCGAGATTTCTTTCATTGATAAACATATTTAAATATCTTTAAAAATCCTTTCCTTTTCCCCAAGATTATGTAATATCCATTGAACGATAATGGCTAAATAAATCTTAAGCAGACATGCAATCTTCTGTAATTTTTTTTTTTTTTTTTTTTTTGCTTAAGTCAACTTGTGTAGCATCATATGATCACATACCAAGATAATCTTAATCAGTGTCCCCAGTTCCAGTTTAACTGAAAGAAATTATTTGTAACTGCATAAAAAGATTTAGTAATGTAATCATAGACATTGAATTTTAAGCCAAATCACTTTGATAACTACTGTCGAAGTTTCATTTTTCTTTTCATCAGATGAAATCTGACTAACCGTAAGAATATTTTAAAAATCATAAATACATAGATTCTTTTTAAGCAAAATGTAGTGATAAGGGATTCATATCAATGTAACTGTTCGTAAGGAAAAGCCACACCATACTAAATAATGAAGTTGTTAGGAAGTTGACCAGTGGTTTAAGCTGTGAAACTACAGTAAATTATACATCTATCATTAATTTTTAATTTATTGACTTGTAGTCTAGTACAAATAAAATTTTTGAAGTAAAGCAGTCTAATTTATTTACTGGTCCTGAAAGGATTAGAACTTCATTAGCATCCAACCAATAAGATACCAATTGAGAGGGGGAGAAAACAAAGGTCTTTGGATTAACCAAAAAATTTTTGCAACATTACAAAGGATTAGTGCTACTTAACCCAAAATGATCCTTGACAAATTTTAATTAATTCTAATTTTCAAAAATCTTGTAAATCAATACTTTTACACTGTAAATCCAAGGAATTTTTTAAAGGTATCAGAAGCCTAATTCATTTATTTGCACTCTCAACTTGCCTCCATTTAGTAAAAGAAAATTTTGTTGCAATAATAAAGCCAGACAAAAATATATTCGACTTTTTCTTTCACTTCTACAGTAAACTTATGGCAAAACGCAGGTGTTTTAGTGTTCTCTTTAAGTGCAAATAATCCCAATGAAACTGTAGCTTTCCCAGTTTTTTTTTTTTTTTTTTTTTTTTTTTAAATTTAACAGCACTTCCATTATCTATCCTAATCTGATTGAAAAAAAACACAAAGACTGCATCAAAGTTTTACTTTATAAAAGCTTATGTTCACATTTAAATAATTCACTACCATGCAGTAATATCTTAAGAGTGCATCAATGCATAGAAAGGATTCGAAGATAACTGAATCATAATAGACATAATTGGTCTAAATAGGGAGAATGTGAAAGGAATTACAATAGTTTGGACAATCTTATTTAGGAACGCTAGTCAGTAACTGCAAAATTCATCAAAACAATGTTAACCCACTGTCACCCCAGAGATTTTCTTTTTTTTTTTTTAACTAAAATCCATTTCACGCTTTGACCTGTACATCAGTACCCATTTTACACTACTGCTTCAGCCCACAATAGAAGTTTTATTTTATTTTAGATTTATCTGAAATTTCATAGTTCTGATGAATGTTTTTGTAATAAAAAGATTAATTAAATATTTGTTTGTTCACTTTGAATGACTGAATTTTGATTATATTTCAGCTTTACTTAAATGAAACTGGTCAAAACATTTTAGCATGGTCATGTCGCCCAACTAAATAGGTGCAATGTTTTATTTTTAAAAAAAAGCTTAAGAAATTTACTCAATGTTATAAATAAGATTGAATTCTGAACTGAAACTGAACTGCAAATTTATAAATATTTATAAGTAAATTCTGCACTATGATGCTGAAAATGGGACAAAGAACACTAAACCATACAGAAATGGGGGGGGGGGATTTAAATAGTACTAAAAGGAATAGACAAAAGAAACTTATTATATAGATAAGAAATCTAAATGAAAAAATGTTTTATAAAAAAAATCCCAAGTGATGGTTATAGAAAATGATAGGAAATCTACAGAATTTACAGGCAAGAACAGAGGAAGGCAGACCAAGATGTGGACAGAAAATATACAGTATAAAATTGCAATGATATGGAATGAAAAATATATGGAAGTTGCCAAATTAGCTATGAATGCTGGAAATTATAGGAAGTGGATGACAAGGTTCAATATCCTAGGATTAAAAGGGAAATGAGATTTCTTATGATTTAATCCATCATTAACCATACTATAGACAAAGTTATACAATCTAATTGAAAGGAAGCATTGTATCATTGATTTCATTCAAAGATACATTATACTTCTTGAGAAAGCGTTTCAGTTTTCAAGTGAATTTTGCAGATGGAAACTTACCTTATAAATGCAGAGCAATTTAAAATCTTGTTTAATATACACCGACTGCTCAATTGAAAGTGGACACCTGCGATTGTGGGTTTATCCATGCAAATTTGGGCAATAATTTTAATATATTCGTTACAAAACAACACGATCATGTGTCGTTGGAGTCATTTGGTGTCTTAACCACGTGCTAAGGTAAGATGCCACCATCAAAGCAGCTGGGCGATTTTCAATTTGTAGTCACAGGCTTCCACCCTAGTGACCAGTGTGTGCAAGCCATAGGAGCGACACTGAACCTGCCAAAGTCGACCGCGGGTGCTAGTATCACGAAGTGGAAACACGTCATGGAGGTAGCCCAGCCCATATGCTGACTGACAGACTGGAGGGTCCTGAAGCAGGTGATATGGCAGGACTTCCAGTAGGCAATGGAACAACTGTCAGTATAATTCATCGGGAGTTCATGCCATAGGGTACCACCAGCTGGGCTGCTGCCCACAAGCCTAAAGCTGAGTTCTATTTGGGCTGTGCGATTCTGACAGTGCTGGCCTCAATTACAGCCCTGTCCACCCCTTAGAGCCAGCGACCTTAATTACAATAGGAACGGGAGGCTTTTGTTGTATTTGAGGGTACTAAATCCGTCCTCCTTACAACCGCGAAAAACAAGCAGCCAAGCGACCACTATTATCCAACTGCTAGAGTCTAGTTTCTATAGCTTTCCATAGTGGGCGAATTCCCTGTAGATGATTCTCTACTACAATTTCTAAATCACAGTTCTTATTACTTTTTTTGATGTCAATATAAAGATCTAAATTTAATAATAAAACTTTTTTTTGGAGGTCCAAGTTCATATTTCAATTTTTGGCGCACTTAGAAACATTCGAAGGTTTGGTGCAAACTGAAAATTGTTACCTGGCAACACTTGCGTGAACCAGCTGTTAGCGACAGTTTGATGTTATCTGTTACGGGTTACTCTTGAAGTGACAATATACGTTTATCTGTTCATGCAAAAACATAAGTACTTATTACTTTTTTTTTAAGCAGTATTGATTACTAGCCATTGTTAGCTTGTTGCACCCGCGATATAAAACATATGTAAGTTTGGTTTTCTCACAGAAATTAAGTGCTAATGTTTTGAAACTTTGTAAAAGAAAGAAGAAATCAATAGAAAATTAATCTAACTAAGAGAATGTTATAAGTTGAATTGAAATAAATGTTGACTTAAATCGGGTGCAACATTTTTGCTATTTTATTGATTTATTAAGCCTTGGATGCACAGGGCTGTAAGATTTTGCAAATCTGTAAATTATAGGAAAATTTGGTTTGGAGAATTTTTGAGTACATCAAGTCAATCAATGATATTATTACATCTATATATGCTCGCTGCTCAATTCAAGAATCGGTATGTAATGGCAAGTATTAATGCACTCAAAATAGAATACAGTTTCACTCACCTTGAATGGAACTTTTTTTTGCTGCCTCACATGGCAAAGGTGCCTTCGATGGAATCGGGAGAAGTGTCAAAAGATCAGTGTGGATCGCTGTGAAGTCCCGAAGAGCTATCATTAACAGTGCCCCAAGAATTCTATGACCTGGCACGCAGTCTCTCTACAAACATTTTCTTTATATTCGTATCAAAAGAACAAGTTGAAGAAGGAAAGGCCATGTTATATGATAAATGGGAAGGGCTGAAAAGCATACTAGGCTTTTAATCAAAACATTTCTTCCAATTTGAGGAGGGCAACAGCATTTCTGTGGCGCAAACCTTTGACTCATCTCAAGAGCACGTTGGTTTTGAAAACTGCCATGGAAACAAAATGATTGGGAGGATGAAGATTTGGCACCTCTTTCACTTCCGGTACAAGAAGAAACTCTGTCCTGATGTATCTGTACCTTTAGTATCGGATCACATAGAATCCTTCACACCACGTAGGATAAAATTCCAATATTTACAGCGACTCAGATGATGAATCTCCAAAAATGTCTCCTGCACCCTCGAGGTTGCCAGCAGAAGCATGTCCTGAAATTAATGCTGTCGCTGCCGTTTCACTAAAAGATATTTGCGTTGGTTCATATGTGCTCGTACAGCTGCTCTGCAAGCCTGGCAAAAGAGTTACACCATATCGCTATGTGGGCGAGTGCCAAAGCAATATAGATGAAGATGGAGAGTACAGTTTCTGAAGACGATTGATGGTTAATGCTTCATTGAAATCGTGAATGGCATAGCAGACATTTAATTTGAAGACATTGCAAAATTGGAAGCGCCAGAGAAGATTGATGGCAATAATATATTTATAGAAGTTTCAGTGAATATTGACGTATTTGAAACTAAATAATTAACTTCAGTTGCAAAACACTAATAATTAGTAATATACATTGTTTGATCTATGATCTATTTAGGTCCTATGTGCTTAAAATGACGTTTATATTAACTTTAAGTTAGATGTATTACATCTGCAATTGCTTCAAAAATAAATAATTCATTGTTTATTTTTTTCTATATATTTTTTTATTACTTTAGTTGATTAATTTACAGTCTTTTAAAATATGAAGCCATAATTTAATAAGTTTCACAATTAACAGACTTTTGTGTTTTTCTATTATGATCTGGGAAGGTAGGGCCGATTTTGTTGCACCTGCGATAGCACTTTAAACCCTGCAAGTGACCATCTATACTTCATTTAAATTCTTATAAACAGATTAAAATGTAGCCCTTCAAAGAATAATTTTATTAAAAATGTTTATTTTATTAGAAAGAATGTTTAAATGCATCTAAATGTTGCACCCGCGATAATGGAATCGCTCTAGTCAAACTATCGAAATAAAGTTTTGAATTCGTTTTTTGAAATTATAAAGTAAATACAAGTTGACACCCGTTACAGAAATTTATAAAAAATAAGGAAATTCAATTAAAATAGATTTTATTGATGTAAATCATGTATTATTATTATTATTATTGTAATTTCTTTGAACTTATTTCGAATATATGTTTGACTTTAAGATAATCAGTTCAATTTAATTATAGGAATTTATGTTTGAGAAATGGATTTTTTTTTTTTTTTTTTTAGTGTTAATGGAATAACACAATAAAACTTATTTATTTTTTTTAATTAATTTCAAGCTAAATCTTTCTTTTGGGCTGATCATACAGTATGCCAATTATGGCTTCTCTTTCAGCTTGTTCGCACTAGAAAAACATTGCCGCCTCTGCAAGAATCCATTGCGACTGAAAAAAGAGTGAAAAGCATGCCACCCTCCTTGCCTTGGGCTGAAGTGACTCCAAAAGCTACACCAATGAAAATGCTTGCACTTCCTTCATCCCTGTAGCCTACAGATAAACTGCAACTTCAACTCCCTGTCCAACAAACACAGCCCCAATAGAAACCTAGCTTAACATCACCCCTGTAAACGCCCAGCATCGGGTGGCCTGGTGTAGAGAGCGATGGTCTTGATTGATGGATCGCTGGAAAAACATTATATGGAGCGACGAATCACGCTTCACACTACCGATTGGATGGGCGCACCTGGATGTGGTATCCCAACAGTTAAGTTTGGCAGTGGTGGTGTGATCGTTTCTTCTGGTTTGGATGTGGTCCGCTGGTTGTGGACATTCTAGACATTTCCATGCTTCCTACGTTGTGCTCGCAATTAGGTGAAGGGCCATTTGTGTTCCAGCACGACAGTGCACCGTGCCGTAAAGCCTGTGTTGTCAGTGCCTGGTTTCCGGAGAATAATGTTAAGAACTTCAGTGGCCAGCCTAGAGTGTGGACCTCAACCCTATTGAACATCTGTGGGATGAATTGGAGCGCCGGATTCGTACGCGTCCGCAAACACGCATCCAATTTGTGCAGGCTTTGAAGGAGGAGAGAGAGCAAAATTACCGGTTGCTTGCTATCAGAAACTGGGAGAACATGCTACAGTGTGGATGCTGTGCTTGAGCAAAAGGCGCTATTAGACACGTTGTAAATACATCGTTTGTTCCATACCACAGGTGTCCAATTTAAATTGAGCAGGCAGTGTACATATCGACATTTAAAAAATAAGCACTTTCATATTAGGAGAAATTCATTATTCTTCAATAATTTTCTTTTCACTTAAAGCTATAACTAGTTTCTAAATAGAAGCAATGGCAGTTCTGATGTCGTGCAGTATTAGATCTTTGGCTTCTATGTAATTTTCCTTCACTTTTTAAATAGTTTTATTGCAAATGGCTGTTTCAAAAGTTTTATATGTGATGGCGATTTGTTGTTTTTTTTTTAAATTCTATGAAGTTTTGTAAGATATGAGGAAGAACGTCAATAATTATGATATAAAAATCTACATACAACTTGACCAGTTTTTATTACAAATTGTTAATACAGAAAACTGGTATAAAAATACAGTAGCAGGGTTGGCTTTTAGAAAACGATTTGACTGCCATGGTGGCTTAAGTTCTTAAAACCCACCTCTCCCCAAATGAAATGTGAACAGTAACTTCAAGATTGTCAGAAGTTTCTTTTTTGTTTTTATTCATAAAAATTATACATAATCAGAGAAGCAGCAATTTAATAACTTAATAAAAAACAAAGAAAAAAAAACAAAAATGTCGGCCACCCCTAAAACAGTTTTGTAGGAATGTTTACTTTTACTAAAAAAAAAAAATTAACTCCCCCCTTTACATTAGCAGTCAGATCATTTGCACATGCATACATACGCACAAACATACACTCAATCACACTGAGGAAAAAAAGAGATAACAAAAAAATAAAGGGAACTTTACAAACAACTTCAGATACATTAAATTTTAAAACGAAAATAAGTTACAAGACAAAACAAGATCTATTGCTGATAATTACTGTAGCCATTCATAATGGGGTTTTGATGGGGAGGTGGAGGGGGTTGCTGTTGTTGTGGTTGCTGCTGTTGCATTGGATACTGACCATACATATTGGATGACATCATATTGTGTGGAACATTACCATTCACACTGTTGTTGTAACCATTCATGTGGCTGTGGTTCATTGATTGAGAGTTCTGTTGTGAGTAGCTTCCTTGATTGCTACCATAACCCATACTGCTTTTGCCTCCCTTGCGATCATCTCTGCTACGATCAGATTTGGAGCCATATGAGTCTCTCTGGTCACGGCTCCTACCTCCATAGCCACCCCTGTCACCACGATCACGATCTCTTGATTGCATTCCACGATTGCTTCCACCTGAACCTCTCCAACGATTACGGCCTGAAAGAATTTCAAAGTATTTTATTAAAATTTTGTGTAAATTGGGAATAGCAGTTATGTAATCTTTAATGATCTTAAAGGATTCCTGTAACTTAATTTTATCTACAAAAACTTAAGTTCTCCTCGAAATAAGTCCTTCCAAAAATAAAATCAAGGCAACATATTTTTGCAATACAGTAAATTCTGAAATTAAGAGACTTAAAGAACAGTTAACATTCTCTACCTGCAAACAAATATAACAAAATGGAACTTTTACTAAGTCTTACTAAGATTTGTGCAAGCGATCTTCTAAAACCAAGGAAAGATGTCAAGAAGAAATTGCTGTATGAATGAATAGTTAGTAATCTTTTTTTTATTTTTTATATAGTTTTATATGCTTTCTCTAATTTCATTAGTTGACTTAACTACAACATGAGACAGCACACTCAAGATTCCTAACCGAAAAGCTGCCTTAAAATGTTCATCCACGAAATAAGCTTAACGCACTTTTAAGAACAGGTTTCAGCAGAAATAATTTGGAACATGATTTTTGGTGCAGCTGTCCTAATTATAAATAAATTTTCCTTCACAAATCAGGTTTGTGCTACTATTGCTATCTTATAAAAATCTACCCAGTTATTCAATCATCTCTTAATCATTTTCTAGAGAAAATAATGCTTTTTAAAATCTAATAAAAAAAAACATTGCTTTCAGTATCAGTTAACTAGTACACCATTAAAAGATATATGCAAAATATTTCTACGGTTTTCAACAGTTACTTCACACATTCATTGCACCAACACTACCTTTCTTACACACTTTTTATTATTATTTTTCTAGAATTGAATACTCTAAAATCAAGCCTATTTTTTTATTATTTTTTTTAGTAGTAGTAGCACCAAAAACCTCAAGCATTTTCTTTTTTTAGACAGTATTAGTACGACTGTAGTATTTGAGTAGTAGTATATTAATCAGGACTCCTACCAAACAAGTGTACCAAAAACTGTTTCAAATTAGTTTTACATTTGTCAAAAATTTGGGCAATTTTCCTAGACTAACAAAAATACACAATTCCAATTTTTGTTTTATCTCGACTTCCTTTCTGATGCTCCTTTACTTGCTTCATATCCCTCATAAAAAGAAATGGAAATTGTGCATTTTTTTGCAATGTTACATTTCACCATTAGTTAAGTATTAACCCTAACTATATTTGATAATGCTAACAGAACCAAAGTTGACTTACAAAGAAAATTATTTTTGTAACATTGTTATACTAGGCATATTTTTTTTTCCAATAATGATTTAAATGCTGAAATACACAATTAAACTGAAATCTACTGGTACGTTGTAACCCAAGCCACCAAAAAACACCCTCAACCACAGAAATATGAAGCAAGTACAGCAGCTTGTGGGCATATAAAAAGGCTGCAATTACTAAATTTATTAAAAGAGTCGTCTTCCATGAATCATATGTTTATGATTAACAGTTACCATTAGCATTTTAAAACAAAATGTAAAAATTTTTATGAGAACTTATTTCTATTAAGTAATGGAGGTTGAAATTGCTGTGCACTAAGAACAAAAATCTTCCCAAGGTTAGTCTGAAAGCAGATTCAATTCCCCTCAATTAAAAAAAAAAAAAGAAAAAAAATTAAATTACCTTTGCCACCAAAGACACCCTTTGCCATCTCTGACATTTCGTATAGTTTGGGGTTTACCACTTGATTTGCTTCCCTTAGCACTGCTATCAATTCTCCAGCCTGCTTCATGTTGCCTGGTGTGAAAAATGTGTAAGCTGTTCCTGATCTATTGCTACGTGCTGTTCTACCAATACGATGTACATAGTCCTCAGAACAAGCTGGGTAATCAAAGTTGATCACAAACTTGATATCTTCAACATCTATTTGTCATCATGTGACAAGAAATTCGTTCAAAAAAGGGGAAAAAAAATATTAAAAAAGGCAACAACAAATACTGACCTATAAATAAATGGCAGTTATGATATTTAAGTGAATCAAATTTACAATAATTACTTTATTGTTCTGATTGTATAAATTCAATGTTTGCTACAAAAAAATAAGGGAAACTAGCCTTGTGAACAATCCAAAGCATCTGAAGTATTTTTAAATGAATTCTTAAAACCAATTTTTTTAAGGAATAATTGTGAATTACAATTCAGAAATTTAACTCAATGTAATGAATTTAGCCCTTCAGAACAATTATAATGAACCCTGCATTTCTATCAACTTTTAAACTTCAATTACTTTGAAAGGAATTAAATTAAAAGAGGAATTAACTTTTTCTTTAAGAGTTTATTTAAGCTTTACAGTGAAATGGCATGCATTACCTCACTGCACTTCACTCTTCTATCAACAGGTAAGGAAAATTTTCAATTTGAAATAACTGGAAAACAGTGGTTCCCACCAATTTCAAATACCTTTTTTAAAGCAAAAATGTATTTTATCTACTGATTTTGCTATTTAAATTGAATCACTTAAAATTTTAATTAATGGATTCTCCTTCAATAAATCCATCAAAACTTAAGAATTTAAAGACTGCCAAATTATAAAATGCAACAAATCAATTTATTTATTACAGAACTTTTAAGCGCTTCTTGCCAAATTTATTAATCCCCATCTCCAGGTTGGTGGGAACCTTGGGACAGTTATATAATTAATACTTTAAAAACTAAAAAATCATTTAAATCTAAAATAAAAAAGTATGTGTGGAGTTATTCAATCATTGATACATACAGTTTGTGACAGCATATGCCGGGATACCCGTGGTTGAGCTGACTTGGTGCACACTCCTCCTAAAACACTATTGGCAGGAACAGAGGCGTCAGTCTCCAGCTATTTCATCAGGATACCACAGTCATTGTAACTGGACAGGGATCCCGACGATTCGGAGCCTAAAGCCTTTACTGGTGGGGCGGGAGCATGCACCATCAAGTGACCGAACTTCGTTTTACTAGAGTTAAAATACTGGGGCCACACAAACGTCTTCCAAGCAACATGATGGTGCTTTTGGATATCCTATCTCGGATGAGAGAAATGAACAAAAGAATGAACAACCCGCTGCCGAAATAGTCAAAGTATTCCCTATCACAAATACACCATCATGTGTTGCTGCTCTCTTCCAACCACAGGTAATCCACCCTTGCATTGATTACCGGCACTGCTACTGCAGCTGGCAGGCAAGACGACATGACGAGAAACGATGCGAGAGGGAGCACCACTGTGCCAACCTTCAAATATTTACAAAGAAGCCACCCGAGTTACTTCATTTGCTGAAGGGCTTCTGATCCTGTGAATGTAGGACCGCAGCCTCTTAGTTTCAGCAAACACATGGCACCAGTCTTCAGTCAGAAGACGTGCCTTGACAGGAGGCAGCAGAGGCACTTCGTAAATGCACCACTTAATGCATCATTTAATGTGCCTCTGAAAAAGAGAAAATTCAACAATTAGAAATCGAGGCAGGCAAAATTCATTGGGGAAAAAAATATTTACAAGAAATAGTGAATCTGAGGCCGGTTAAACACTAACTTAATAACCTTAACTTACCAAACAGGGCAACAAATTTAAAATTAAAGCCCAATCCCTTTAATTTTAAAATAAATTAAAACAAAATGCTTTTAAAAATAAATTGGCATACATGAACTTAAAAAAAATATACTCAATATATATATAAAAACAAACATTTTACCACCCACTTTATACCCATTTAAAAAAAAAAAAAAATCAAATAATATTTAGTTCAGAGCAGTATCTTTTGAAATTATAATTCAGATTATGCCAATTAAAAAAAAAAAGAAAGAAAGAAGAAAAGAAAGTTAAATAGTTCTAACCTGAATGAGTTAATGACTTAGAAATTTAACATGAATGCTACTGATGATATCCTACTAAAACAGAAATATAAACTTGATATTTTAGGGAAAGGAAATCCTATGAGGGGATTTAGCTTCAAAATGTGTTCCGAAAACTTAAAAATGATTTTATAAATGAGAACTGAATATCTACCCTTCAAATTTGAAAATAAATACAAGCAAGCATTTTAACTATGTTTTTTTAATTACTTGATGTGTCCTAAAGAGAAGAAACCGATGATGGGCATTTACTACTAACAAGATCTGTCTGCAAATTTATTTATAATTAAAAAAAGAAAAAAAAAAACAAAAAAAAAACAAAACAAAAACAAAAAAAAAAACTAGGAGTCACAACTGCTGCCCCTCTCCATATCACTTCCACAATTAGGTCATGCCACATAAGCCTGCCCATTTCTTAGAATGCATTGCACTATCCACACATCCTTGTGGTTGATTTTGCAGGCTTAATTTTAGACGGCTGCTGAGACCGAATTCCTAATTTATACTTCATTTCATTAAAACAAACCTAAACCACGGGCAGCTACATCAGTTGCCACCAGAATCGGAGATTTCCCAGATCGAAATTCTGAAAAAGAAAAAGAGAAAGATTTATGTACAAATGTTTTCCAATGGACTTTTATTAAAAATATTTGAAAACTGCACTCACCTCAATTTCAATTTTAAGAACAAACAACAAAAAGTAATGGACATGAAATGCTGTAATATTAACTTATTTTTCAGTATCAAGCACAAGAATTTACAGTAGGAATATCAGCTACTTAAAATCTTGCACAAGGCCAGCTTTTAGATGGAAATTAATGACTGCCATCAGAATGGGGTCTGTTTTTTGTTTCTTTATGGCTGGATGGATAATTGCAGAGCCACAGAAATATTGAACTAATAGCTTTTAGCTGGATCAAACTTCTCACAATTTTTTATTGAAAATTTGCAGAGTTTTAACAAATTTGTAGTCTCCATTCAATTTCAGTTACAAATGACTGAAAAACAATTTACTGGTCCATAAAACTATGCATGGCTGCCTCTACATTTAACTGCCCTGCCACCTCCAGTAAATTGAGCTATTTCACATTCATTACCAAAGTAAGAAGATAAAACTATTTTTTTATTTGAAGAATTTCAATAAACTACATATTCAATGCATAATATTTCCAAAATTTATTTTTAATTGTTTAAAATACTTAATTAGCATTGCTTAAATAACCACTTATTAAAAATAGCAATGTAGGTTTTTAAGTGATACCATTACTATAGCCAAAAAAAAGAAGGTGCCATTATAGCACATGATCTACCAGGACATTTACATTTAAAAATAAAATAAATAAAAATGCAAATTACCTGTTAATACCCAATCTCTCTCAGGTTGTGACTTATCTCCATGAATGCACATTGCTGGCCATCTGAAGGGAGAGAAGGAAAAAAAAAATATTAAATACATCTCAAATTTGTCAACTTTGCATTCATAAAGTGTAAAATAAATAAATAAATAAATAAATAAATAAATAAATAAATAAATTAAAAAATAATGCTTACCCATCACGTCTCATTTTTCTAGTTAATTCATCAACCCTTCTCTTTGTTTCCACAAATATAATTGTCTACAAAATAAATCATTCATTCAATTAATACAAATCAATAAAAGCTTTCATGTTACACAATTCAATCTAATAAAGCCAAATGCTAAGATTTACAAAAACGAAAATTATTTAAAATAGCTAATGTTGCTTTTGTTTTTTTATTACATGTTATTTGAAACTACACTTTATATTTCCTCCCACTCCTCCAAAATTAGTTTATTTTTGGAACATATAGACAATGTATATTCTAAATGCAATACGGAACACAAACATTATGTGGTTTTAAAAAAAAAAATGCTTACCTTATTTTCTTTTTCAGCCATTATTTCTTCAAGTAATTTCATTAGCCTGGAAAAAAAAAATAGTAATACATTAGCTTCTTATCTGTATTAAATGTAATTTTTTTAGGTAAAATATGAAAAATCATAAAATATATAAACATTAGTTCTTATACTAAAATACAAATTTATGGTACGTACTTGTGATCCTTTTCACTTTCTTGACATACATCAACAATCTGGAGAATATTGTGATTGGCAGATAACTGAAGAGAGCCTACATTAATCTGTACATAGTCTTTGAGAAAATCTTCAGCCAAACCTTTAACTTCTTTTGGCCAGGTAGCACTCCACATCAAAGTCTGTCTATCAGGCTAAAAGAAAAAAAAAAAAAAAGTGAAAACAATGCACAAAGAACTTGTTGTAAAGTTATTAAAACGAGGAGAAAGAAAATCCTAATAGCAAGTTTTATTTTGATCAACCCACCGTTCCCCAGCATTTCTGTATGTATACAACAAGATTCAATAGCCCTTCTCTATGATCAATTCAATTCAGTATGATCCACACTTTAGAAATTCAGAAAAACGTTTTGAAATAACTCAAATTTAAACACGCAGGTTGGTTATTTTAACATTCATTTTCTTAAAAGAAATTTAAAGCCATGTATGAAAACTAACAAAAAGGAAGTTATCACCCCCCCCCCTTGCATAATGATGATTTTAAAGTCTGAAATCAGTTACAAAAAATTTAAGGATAATTCCCGAACATTTAAGGATATTTTCAAAAAAAATTCTGTTCAACCAAAAAAAAAAAAAAAAATGCTTAAAATTTAAGGACAGAGTCTGATTTTCCCATACATTTCATATCAACCCAAATTTCCCGTACAATTCCTGGTTTTCCCAGTTGGTAGACACCCTGTCTAGGCCATCACTTACCAAGGGCCTTGAAATGCATCTAGTGATTTTAATTGTACGGAATTGTATTTCTTCAGACATTCAATTCATGTAGGTCACTGTCAATTTTACTACACGAGACCTTGGTCTTCACACCCACCATAATGTAGTCTAGAGATTTCAGCACAGTTTAACTGTTCTAAAATGTTCTCTTGGCAGTAGACAGCGTTAACTTTGGTGTTCCCAGAAATTACAGTATTAACTGTACCCAATGGTAATAATCTGCCACTTGTGAATCCTTTGAAAAGATGTCAGAATATGCAAGTATTTCAACCAAATTGGAAGTCTAGGTGGCATTTTGAACCACAAAATGTTGTTCTTCTGTTTTTATGTCACAAGACTGGACGATATGCTAATTTTGCATGAGCATGTGACTCGGCACATTTGCACAATCATTCTTATAATCCTGGGACAATCCTCTGGTTCACTAATTCTTATCAGTAAAAATAAAAAACCTGATACTAACCATATTGTATCTATTATATGACTGATTACGATAACATTTTAACTTTCTCATGACTAGAACCTGTTTTCAGAAATGGAGCCCAACAATTTTAAATAAAGTCAACCGCAGGTGCTACTAGACTGGTCGGGAATACATTAAATATTTTGAAAAAATTGTTATAGTTTTCACTTGTAAACCTTGTAACACCTTCATAAAGGCCACCTGATTTAGAATATACTACAAATACAGAAGTATGCTTTGCACTAGAATTAAATTGGAAATGACAAAGACCACTTTGGTTCTCTAGAAGTAACATGTTTAACACTGCTTGATATTTTGGATTAGGCAGCAATATCCTCAGTAAGGCAATGCTGTTCCTATTACCATCAGTTGGAAATTATTTTTCTTCCAGGACACATCACTGATTCTCTATCAACCGAAATCATTGCAAATATTTCATAAATGCAGATTTGTGACAGCTCGTGAAAAGCAACCATCTACCAGTGATATACTTTATCCTACTGTCTTGGTCATGTGCATATTTTGATTAAGGTAGTGTTCATTACTGAAAGTACCTTTAAAAATAAAATTAAAAAATTAATTTAAGTAATAACTTACTCGAATTTGTTCAACTATCTTTCGGATTTGAGGTTCAAATCCCATGTCCAGCATTCTATCAGCTTCATCTAACACTAAATATGTACATCTTCTTAAGTTTGTCTTATTTGCTTCCAGGAAATCAATCAATCGTCCAGGGGTAGCAATACAAATCTCAACTCCTGAAATAACAGAATTATATAGCTTTTAATTATTTTTTTATTTTTTTTAATAATCACAATTCAAAACGACAAAATCCTTTACAAAAACATTTACGAGTTTTAAGAAAATTAACATTTCTCCTAGTGCCAGGTCTAAAAAAAATTTCAGTTCTTGTGGATCCTATCCAACGTAGTCTCCTTTCATTAGGGGGGGGGGGGTTCAATTTAAATGTTAAAAAGATGGCAGAGTATGGTATTATTTACATCTGCTACTATAAGAAAGGATATTCAAAATCCAAAATGGAAATATTAAAAAAGCAAGACTTCTCTAGGAAAGTTTTAATAATGACAATATAAAAATCATGAAATTATTTGTAACTTTAGTGAAGGCTGAATTTAATTTGGATATTTTAAAAAGTACATTTGGATATTAATTGGATTGAAACTGAAAATAAAAAACTTTCACCTCAGAATATTCTGACAGTAATACTTTTTTTGTATTTGTTTTGAATTCAAATTGCTTGTTCATTTTGGAACAGAAAGAATTTAGAAATAAGATACAACTACAAATGAAATTAAATTAATGAACTTAAACAGATCTTCTAAAAACAGTCTCAAACTATATACTGGTTCTTACCTCTTTCTAAATCCCTGATTTGTGGTCCTTTAGGAGCACCTCCAAAGACACAAGTACTCCTTATTCTTGAGGAATGTCCAAAGTCTGCTGCCACTTGCTGAATCTGCTGAGCTAATTCTCTTGTTGGGGCAAGAACTAAACACTAAAAGAGAGGAAGATAATGTTCACAAGTCAGTAAAAATCAACAGTAGCATAAAACTAAATTACTCAAAAGTAGAATTTCACTAATGCAGCACAAGAGGGGATCAATTTCTGTAGTTTTAATCCCACCCCCCCTTCATAAAAAAGAAAATGGTCTATTAACCCTTTCAATCCTTTCCATGGAATGTTTTCCTTTGACCATGAGATTGCAAAACATCTTACTTTCAGAGCAAGGATGAAAGTCATTAATATTTGTAGCTATCCTCATCTTGAGCCTTCATTATTAATAAAATAAAAACTATTTTCTCCTATCTTTACAGAAATTTAATTATTATTATAGACTAAGCCACTTCAAAATGACTGCTCTTATTTCTATCATTTCTGAACCATGAATTTCAAAAATGAAATCCAGAATCTAATGAAAGTTTCAGTGATGCACTGCATATTCTTTTTGATAACATGAAGTTTTGTCAACAAAAATCCCATGCTCAATAATACAGGAGATTTCTAAGTTCCCTGTAGGAAGTCTTTATTACTTAAAATTAATCAAATAGGGAACAGCATTAAAATGTGCTTTTTTTTTTTCTTACCAAAAGAAATTTAGATCAATATTATGCAATTGTTAAATTCATTCTATTCCTGTAATCATTTCAAATATCTTAATATTTTAAATAATTTGTTTGTTTAAAATTTCATTACATAAAATACTCAAATTTCTTTAGAAACAAATTGTATTTTTAAATAAGAGAATTTTTATTGATGACAAAAAAAAAAAAAAAATAATAATTAAAAGGTCATTTATGCAGTATCTCTAACACAACAGTTCCCAAAATTTTATATTGAACGAAGTGTTAATATATGCAACAAACAATATAGAAACATACATTCACACATGATGTCCCAGGTGGAAGGTCAATATTATACAATTTCATGCACATTTAGATAGTTATTGAAACAGTACAGTATATCGTTATGAACTTCAGGGTTGCAAAAAAATGGGCCTTTATTATTTTAACACTTTTGAAGACGAAATGTCAATAAGGAAAAACTGCAAAATTACCAGAGGACTCCTGAAGTTATTACACATTTTCACTCAATAACTTAGTTTTAACTTAAGCTCTTCACAGAATATTATTTTCAAAAGACTAACAGCAGCAGCATATCTATACTGCCAGACAGTTTTCTATGCAGAAATTTTTTTTTTTTTTTGTTAAAAGCCGTTTTTTTTTTTTTTTTTTTTAATCCTAATTTTAAATTTTTTTTTAATCCCCCCCCCCCCCCGTTATTTGTTTCAAACCATTCTATCCTCTTTTTTTAAAAAAAAAAAAAAAAAAAATTGAAATCTCAATACACTCAAAAATACTTACAATTGGACCATCTCCTGGTTGTAAATAATCTTGATGGTTTATATGGACAATAGCAGGCAAAATGTACTGTTAAAAATAAAAAATATATAATATAAAAAAGGACAATGGCAGCAAGAAATTTTAGAATTAAAAAATAGTTTAATTTAGGAGTTAAAATTTGGTAGTTTCAGAACAATTAAAATAAGAATTGTATTAAAGCTTTTCACAAAGATTGATATTTAAAATAAATAAAATACCATCCAACTGTAGATAGCTTATGTCCTTATAATCTATTATTCAAAATTTTATACAGAAACTATACTGGAACACAAGATGAAGCTAAGAAATGTACTTTTCAGCTGATGTCTGGCAAAGTTGAATTTAACCTAAAATACACAACAAGCTAATACTGAAAATTCTAAGTTTCCAAAATTATAGTGAAACTTAGAATTTTCAGAATTTTTAACAAATGTTGGTTCTCAGGGTATGAAATTTCTTATTTATAGAAATTATTCAATTCATTCTCTTCTCTCACCATTAAAATTTCAGGCAACTTAAATTCTAACTTCTTTTGATGAATCAAATACAAAAATTCCATGAAAACGATACCAGATAGAATACAGGTGCTTGAAAAATGATAAAAACAAGTTTTTGCAACCAAAACACTTACCAGCCATAAAAACAGAAGTACATTTCTTCTACGATTGTAAAAATTTTTGTTTTCGTTTTATCACTCCCCTCCCCCAGGAGGTAAAAATTTGTACATATCCGAGTAAAAATACAGTAACAATCTCAAGTCAATTTAAGTTTATAATTATTTTTTTTTTAATTTAGCAGCAATAGTTTCTGTAGTTACTATTTAACTGAACAGTTTCATTAGACTTACTTAAAAATTCAGATATGAAATTAAAGGAAACTTTATATCTACTTACAGCCAATGTTTTCCCTGACCCTGTTTGAGCAATTCCAACAAGATCACGGCCACTAAGTGCAATAGGCCAACCTTGAGCTTGAATAGAGGTTGGCTTCTCAAATTTCTGTTGTATGATTGTGTTCATGACATAATCTGTAAATTGAAAAATAAAACTTAAAATTATATATTAATTTATGATTTTTGATATTGTAAAAGTATTCATGCAATTGTCATAATTTGAAGTGGAAATAAAAATTAATATCCATATTGAATTGCCAAAATTAAGTATTGTCAAATTTGCTACAGTTTATTTTAGGGGTGGGCGAGTAGTGGTTTTTTGATTCGAGTCGAGTAGTTGAGCCAGCTACTAGAGAATCAAGTTGAGTCGAGTAGCACGGGTTATAAGTAAAAGACTTAGTTTCCAATAGTTTTTATTATAAAATTTAAAACAAACAATGTTCCTTATCTCTAAGATATTGGTTTACAATTATATAGGCCTACAAATGTATAAACTCAACTTATAAAATTTTGACTTAATCTTTTTCTTTACTTTTAATGTTAAAATATGTTAATTGATGAATTTACCTGAAATGAGCATTACTTCAAGATACAAATATAGTAAAAAAAGGGTTAAGTGTAAATAAAATAGTGTCAGATAAGTATTGAGCAGACCTAATATAATTCTAATATTATATTTAGAATTAATCAAGTAAGTACCCTAATAAACTACAATTGCAACATGTAAATTATAACGCAATGAAAATGGAATTGATCTTCGAAGTTTTCCTTCATAAGAGACGCTAGCGATCCTGGTGGCTGGCTGTTACACTAACTCAGTCTGGCAAGTACAGTGCGATGTATTCAAAAGGAATCAGCTGATACTATGACCACTTGGAGCACTGTTGTGTTGATCGATTTCATATTTCTGGGGAAAACTAACTGGAATGGATTAAAGTTTGGACTTTGGTTGTGGCAATGTGAATGCGTGGTTGAAACAAAGTATCTTATTTAGTATCGATTCGGTAATATCGTAATCTATAGCAATATACGGAAGGATATCAAACTCGTTGAATATGCTAGAATTTTCTGTAATGTTAAGAATCTGGACATATTTATTTTTGGCAACGTTAAGAGGAAATTTTTCTTACCGATACTGTTATGATAAAGATTACTTTGCGTCGTCTGCAATGCTGTCTCGGTCCTGTCTCTGTCGTCTGCACCGACTACGGTGTTCGAGAACAAAAGATGACTGTTGAATTAATTATTCTACTTACTGTATGATTATACTTAAATCAGTATTCATTTAAAGGAATGGGGAATAAATAAAACAACACACACTCAAGTATGTTTTTAATATGTCAAACATTTTTTGAAAATAATACCGATCGTCATTTTCAACACTTTTTAATTACTCGACTCGCGTTTTCGAGTAGTCTCCACTATTCGCTCGAGCTCCGAGTATTAAAAAATACTCGACAGATACTCGAAAACTCGAGTACTCGCCCACCCCTAGTTTATTTAAGAATTTGTCAGTGAAATTAATTCTTCCCCTTAATTTCTGTTATGCAACTCTAAGACAGATTTTTCTTATGAATTAGTAATACATACATACACTTATTAGTTTTAAAAATTGAATTTCAGATTTTGTTGTTACAAAAGTTTTGCTGCAAGTGTGGAAGTTTCAGCAAAATAAAATTAAAAAACAAGTTTCAAAAGCAAATGCTTTATATAAAAAAAAAAAAAGTCTGGCGTTCCACCACTTTAAATTATCAATTCCTATTATTGTCCAAAAGCTAAGATTAAAAGGTATTTTTTTTAAGACTTTTTTTTTTAAAGTAGAATGTAGATTATTCACTTTATAACTTTGTTTCTCATCCCCACTTGGGACTTCACGTAGCTCAACATATATTAAGAAATTACATGGGTTATACCAACTCTTTATCTGAAGATTGGTTCTCATCACTGAATGATATTTCAAATGGTTATTATTGAACTTTATAAACAAAATACATTGATATTTATATATTAGTAGAATCTCCAGCAAAGTTCAGACTTGAAACAAAGGTATTTCTTTTCCCCCTTCCCCATCTCTAAATATTTCACTTAACAAAACACAAGATATCGAATGTATTGGTTCAAATAAATAAATCAAATAAAGAAAATAAACATTTAATGGTTTAATCTTAAAGCAAATTTTACAAGTTTACCTGTATTGTTAACCATTTTTTTTTTTTTTAAATAAAAATACTATAAAATTCAGTCATCTAAAAGGCAAATCCAATATTCTCTTCTGTTTATTTTTAAATGATTTTTTCATTAACTTGTTTGAAAGTGATTGATTTGCTTTTTAAGGTTAAAATAACTAAAAAAAAAATTGCATGAAGGCAATACAAACAAAACTTTAAATTACCTGGAAAGTAAGCTTCATCAAATGTGGTGATAGGATTTGGAACACTCCTTCCTCTTACAGTAATTTCAGTCTGGTTTCTAAAGTTTTCCACTTCAATCTGAAAATAATGTTTTTAAATGCAACTTTGTATATGGAAAAGGGAGATGGTAAATCAAATATTCTAATATGGAAAAGGGAGATGGTAAATCAAATATTCTATCTAAAATGAAGTCAGAATTTAAAATCAAGTATCAGATATGAGAAGCTAGAAATAAAGTTTTACTTCCTCAATTACATGTGGCTTTCATTTATTCCTTTACATGCTTATAGCATTAAGTGCTACATGTTTATTTGGATACCAGAATCAACTGAATGGTTCCTTCACTTACAGTGCAAAATACTACACAAATCAATATGTAACATTTGAAAGAACAAAATAGTACATTTTTCCATTATGATACTGCAAACCAAATCATCTTTTGGAAAAGCATTTACTGTAAAGACAATTCATTCCATCCAACTTATTTTCTACGCATTTATATTGTGAATGTTTTCAGCAGAATTAGTTCGAGGTCCAAAGCAGGAGCTATTAAGGATCAAATGGCTAGAAGGTATGTGATAATTCAAAACATGTTTTCAGCAGAATTAGATTGAGGTCTAATGCAGGAACTATTAAGGATCAAATGGCTAGAAGGTATGTGATAATTCAAAACATTGTATCACAAAATTATTACCTTCATTTTGAGGTAATAATTTTGAGGTAATAAACATTGTCCATTATTATAAACTTGGTTCAATTATTTATTTTAATAAATTTTCATCATATTTGCATAAATATGATTATGCAACTGACCAATTATCTATTTTATGATAAATATTGGATATTAAAGTAAATTTCAAATCATGAAATTAAGTTTTCTGAAATTCAGTAATTTGCTAGTTTCCTTTAATGAATTTTTTTTTTTTTTTTTTTTTTTTTTTAAAGAATACAGATGATTTAGGAGATATAAATATATTTTAGCACTAAGTTGAAGGGATGAAAAAGAAAACTATTCTGATAACATGATATAACAATGTTTAAATATTATAGCATTAATTATTGAGTGCATGCATTTTCTAGGTTTGAAAAATTATTTTAAAAATGTCTTTTTGTAAACATTTTAATAATAATAAAGTCTTCCACGATTTTTACTACTTTCATAATTATATTACAAATATGAAACTTACTGGATTTCTTCTTCCTACACTAGGATGCTCCTGATAAAAATCCTTCTGGAAGGGAGGAAGTCTACTTATATCCCACTTTGGTTTGCGTAAGCGTTCACCAGGTTGTCTACCTTTTAAACTTGGTCTTCCTCCTCCTCCACTGCTCCCTCCACCTCTGCCACCGCCATAGCTACCTCTGCCTCCAGACGTATTCTCCCTGCTATACCGTGAGCCACCAGTTGCAGACCTATTAAGTAAATCCATTACAAATTAAATTATCTTGTATTTCCAAAAGAATTATCAAATATTAACGAAAATAATTTGTTATTCTTAAGCATTTCACAAACTCTTATTTTTAGGGAACACTGTCATTTCAATACAATCCATTTCATTGTTCAGGGATCCTGAATCGTACGACTTCAAATAGCAGCTTTGGAAGCACCTCAGAAAGATAGGCATTACTAAATTAAATCAATAGTTCTGCAGAATTTATGTGGGTTTATATAAACAATTATTCAAATATCGTCGGTGAAGAAACAATACAGCCTATCTGCAGTTTTCTATTTTGTAAGAAGAAGGACTTCCTGTGTGAATAAATTTAATAAAAAATGTCAAAACGTCTAAAACTTATTTTTTTTATTTTATTTATTATTTTCAACTTTTAGTTGTGTGGGTGTTGGTAAAAAACAGATGGAAAAGTTTTCTTCCCGTCCTGTAAAGTTTTGAGAATTATCAGATAGGCTGTATTGTTTCTTCACCGACGATATACAATTTTCAATGAGCCAACTTGAAAATATATTTTTTCCTATATATATAAATTAAAAATTAAATTAAATGAACAAAAAAAAAAAATCTTATGCCTGTCTGTTGCAGTATTAAATTATCCAATAGGGAAATATAGGCTGACAACCTGTTTATAATTAAACCAAAAAAAAAAAAATGTATGTAATGATAAAACTATTGGCATATTATAAATTACAAATAATTCAAATAATAATTTAAAGAATTTGGCAAAAAAAAAAAAAAAAAAAAAAATTAATTAATTGTAATATTTTTACTTTATCTTTTTTATTTTTATGCAAAATTACTTTCTTTTAAAATGCAAATGTGGCCACAGTTTTCAGTTGATTATTCGGTTGAGTCTATACTTGTACTAAAATCCAAAACTTTATTACAATTACATGTAGTATGTTTCCAAGTTTACAAAAGTAACTTCCATTTTTAATTCTTTATTTTTTGCTAAATTTTTTAAATTGTTCTATTTATTGTCATTACTTTTAATAGTAGTATATTTATAATGTAATAGTTTTTCTTCAATTTTTTAATTGTAATATTATATTTTCTTTATTTTTTTTTACGTAAAAGTACTTTCTTTTAAAATACAAATGTGGCCACACTTCAGTTATTGCTTTTATTTTATAAACAGTAATTGAATTGTGTGTTTTTTTTTTATAAATCAAGTATTTTGCTGCTTTGCGGTGACTGTTTTGTCTATGTCCTTGAACGATTTGCCGGCAGCGGAAAAGACTCTGCATAAGAGCAGCTAAAATGTGGTATAAGTCAACTACATAAGGTCCTGAATAAATGATAAAAATTTCAAAGGATGTTTCGACTTCACAAACCTAACCATTCCCTTGTAAGATTTGTTCTGAATATTATTTTTTTTAATGGCATGGACATTAATCGAATTACAATTCTTTGCTCTGAATTTATTTTTTATTTTTAATAGATCTCATGTAAAGAAATACTGAAATCAATAATTTTACTTATTTGCTGAAAGTAAATACTAACACAAAGTTTCTCATGAAAATAGAAATTCAGAAGTAACTTGTGTGCACTTGTTGCTTTATGAGATTTCTCAGGAAATTACAAAAGAAACATTCCTTAACCCTTTGTGGACAATTTCGCAAAAATCATGCATATATGCATGAGCCACTTCAAAAAATTTTTTTCTGGTTTTCAGAAATCCCTGAAGCCTGAGGACTGGTAAGTAGGTCATCTGTGATTGGCTAATCCTTTCCAAAGCTTCAAAACAAGAAGAAATGTAATTTTAATTGGTTAGCTTCAGCAACGAACGAAATGAGGGAAAAATCAAAAACAGTGACAAACATGGCATCACATACAGGACTCTCACTCAAGAGGTTTTAGAAGTATTTTTACAGTCTGGAATAAATGAAGGAGACGATTAGGATAGTGAAGCAGAGTTATCTAGTCATACTGAGGAACTTTAGGATCAGGACTGCTTCACAAAAATGCAAATTACAATGGCAGTAATTCATTTTTAAATAGTGATAAAAACAATCCTTTAGATATAGCCGAAAAGAAATCTCCCTGATTTTTAAAGTATAGAAGGAAAGAATTGCAGTACTTCCAATACAAATTATATTAGTAACTTTCCAATACAAATTATATTAGTAACTAATTTATCTCTGGTTTGATATAATCAAAAAAAAAAAAATGTATTTATTAGGGTATTATAGAAGTCGTAATGCACATAGTATGACAAGGGGTAGCAAAAGTTGGCAGCTCTGCATTACAAATATCTCAGAAGGCCAAAATGACTTTGTAAACTGAGTTCATTTTAAAAATTTATAAAAAAAATACTATACGATTTCTTTAGTTCAAATATTTTGTGCAGTTTCAATGATAAAATATTAAACTTTAATTTAGCTATTTTAACTTTTTATTTATTGTAAATTATTTCAGTTTTTAAAATATGAACCAAAAACAGATTTTAATAATTTTTTTAATAAAATTAATTTAATTCAAAAATAAACTTACATTTGAAAGTTCTATTGCTTATTAATTAAAATAATTGTAATTTTTTTCTGTTTCTTTTAGTGTTTTATTAACTATTTTTTTTTTTTTAAGACTTGTACAAATATGTCAAAAACATGGTCGTCCACAAAGGGTTAAGAACCAGATACACGAAACAGAAACCAAAGTGATCAATGCATGCACCCAAAGCAGGGGGAGAGCATCGCATGAGAACATGTAAAGGCATTTTCAGAATCACAACAGAGAATGCCCATAATAAGCATCGTATGGATTCACTGCACACTGCTTGCTGAGTCCTAATATGTTTCTCTTCCACAATAAATAAAAAAAAATCACTTATGTGATGTGTAAAGATGGACAACTGTCACAACACCTAATTATCAGGTCTTCATCTGCATCTGATATAACTATCAATAATAAACAATAGTACAGCTATAATTGTTTTAAGAAATAATCCTTTCTTTTTTATAAATCACTTTACATTTCTATTAATCCAATTGAAATGCTTAATATTCTAAAATTCACAAATGAACTACATTTAAGCGAAGTGCCTTCAAAATTCCAGAAGTCATCCACCAGACATCAAAGCAAAATTTTTCTATAGTCACTTCAAACAAACATCGCTTCATTTATTTCAAAATGGCTCTGCAGTAATCAATTTTGTTAAATTTTGGATGGATATCTCAACAATTCCTAATTATCGGTTCTTCTACAGGAAACGAAGATTTTTTTTTTTTTTTTATTAGTATAAAAAAATTGCAGTTTTTTCATACTGATAAAAAAACAAACTGCTGGTATCTCAACCCTAAGTAATGCATTGTACAGACATAACTTGGTCTCTTTAGAAACCCAAACAAGAAAAATTCCATTTTGATTTGTTTTTTATAGAAACAAAGTATAATATATCATTTTTATAGCCAGTTTTAGTTTCAGCATTCTAAGATGACTTCACACAGGTTTTGTTTTTTTTTCTTTAGCGAAGCCAATTGCCAAATTTCAAGCTTATTTCACGTACTTTCAAATACATCAAACAAAACAAAAATTATGTTAATTAGTGCATTTTACTGATTAACGTAAGCCTACACTGAAGACAAGTATTATCAGTTGGAATTCTAAGACAGATGAATCCTCAGATTACAATAATGCAATTTTGGCAATGAAGCTGGATCATCCCAAAATGTAACTGAAATTTCAAAAATATTAGAAGATTATGAGCACTTTTAGGCCTTCTGCTCAACACGTGTTTAGTTTGGAAACCCCACTCGATTACTGGTACCAAGTAGATTTTCTGCAACGAACACCAGGATTATCAGATGTCATATCAAGAGCTAAATTGCTATTTTTTTTATCGTTTCCATTTTCCTGACATTTCTGCGGCTACTAATCTTTTGACAAGCTATACAAAATTAGACCTATTCTCAACCATGCAAATGTTGTATTCAAGAAATAATTTATGCCCAAGCAGTTTTTTTTTTTTTAGTATCAATGAAACTCTTGGGCTTAAAAAATAGAAGCCTCATACAGTACATTCAAATAAACATCGCAGACAAGGTATAAAATTGTGGGTTTTATTTGCTAGTGCTTCTGGTTGTGTGTATATTACGTATTTACGCAGGTTAAAGTAGCGATATAGTAACGAGTGCATTTGGGCAAAGTTACAATGTAGTTTGATTTGATGCAAAATTTTAAGAACAGGGATACATTATTGATGATAGCCAGTTGAAAAGACACAAAAGGATTTGTTTGAAAACTCTACATACTTAATTGATACTCTCAGATAGAACAGAAAGCAAATTTCTGTTGGCATCCTGCAGGCTAAACTTTAACCAGACTTTTACACCAGCATTCTGGCAAAATGTTGTGCTCAGCTTTCAGTGAGAAAAAAAAAAACAAGCCCTGTTACTGTCTACTTATGACATTGCGTGGAAAAGACGTTCCAGAAACAGTTGAAAATTATAACAAAAACATGGGAGGAGTTGATTTAGCAGACCAAAAAAATCTACATTTATGGAGATGAACGACAGTCTTATAAGTAGTACAAAAAGGAGTCTTTCAACATTGGTTTGCTGTCAAATTCCTACATTGTTTACTGCTACACACTTGAACAAAGAAAAGAAATGAACAACAACGATCCTGGTTTTGATGAAAAACAATACAAACCTCTTCTTCCACAATCTTCTTTCTTTCCATATCAAAAATATTAGATAGAAACACACTCTTCCATACATTGCATTAGTATTAAAATATTTATTAAAATACTAATAA
>JAFIDM010002131.1:70619868-70629968 GCA_023159025.1 Thereuonema tuberculata | reverse complement strand
AAGTCCGAACTTCGAAAATATGCATAAATACATTTTTTTTTCCTTCACAAAAATAAGGAAAAAATAACCCCTAAGGTAGGCTTTCTGGAAGTCTTAAAAATGCTCTCTGATAATTTTTTTTTTGTCTCTTTCTCAAGAAAAAACCAAGATAAAACACCTGCTCGGTCGTAACTAATTTCAATGCCAAACCCTATCAACTGAGTTTAGCAACAGGCTGAGCTGTGAAGTACATCGTTTCAAACATCACTTAAATGGTCCATCCCCAACTTCAGTAGAGGTCCAGGATTTTTCCATATGGAATACTCTTCCAGGTGGGTCTTTTGATCCACACAGCCCTCTGTAGCATGGTACTGGGTTTCTTTTAACCTGATGGTTAAAGGTGGGCCAATATTAGGTTGACCACCCAATCTCAACTTAAGTTTCACTGGTCACAAACTAATTTCCTGGATAGGCCTACAGCCTTTATCTACATGAATACTCTTGTTTAGTACTCATCCCTTTGTCTGAAAATTATGCTTAAAACCTGTATTATTCCAGTAAGTTAATTTTATTCTTTCTCATTTTACACAAGTTCAGTCTATTGTTATTTTGTTATGTCAATGAATAATCTACATATTTTTGGAATATTTTGCAAACAGTCCTTGTCATATTGCAAAGATGTTCTCTTGCTTACAATGCTAGTACTGAACACCGTTGTTGTTGGCCTAACTAATTGAAAGAGACAAGATCAGATAAATAGATTATTGCAGTAAGTTCTGCACACTTCCAAATCTTGTATTTGTTTAGTTAAGGCCCATCTGTTGACTTGTACAACTACTGGTTTCCTTTGACCTTTATACACAAGAATGCCATCATTTATTTATTTTTCTTTACACCATTTTCAGTAAACCTCAAAAATAGTTGTGAATGAAGACTATGAAGACATTTATGAAATGCTAGAAAGACATGCTTAGTACTGACTAGCATACTATTTTGACAATAATTCTCAAAGAGCTGATCTGAACAACTTATACAATAAAACATGGCCATACTTGAAATTTTAAAATTGACTATTTTCATGAGTTGTAACTAAGGAATCTACTATTCGGTATTTACTTAGTGTTATTAGTAAAAACTAGACAACCCATTATTTTCATTACATAATTAAATTAAAAAACTGAAGAATATGGTACTAGCCAATAAGAAGGCTCTTACGGATTCAATGCCGACTGGGTTTTTTACTGTTTCCACTTAACTGTTTATTCCGATTAATTAGCCTTCGAAACAAATTTCATTCGAATGAGGTCCGAAGAACCGAAGCGTTTATTCCGATTAGCTGTAGGTTAGGTTAGGTCTGCCCAGCTCCAGGATGTATGCATTGATAACTTTTGAAACAATTTTTGCCCTTCAAAATAGTTCCAAAACAGCCATGTTTGTCGACGCGCAAAAAAAAAAAAAAAAAAAAAAATCAAACTCCATTACCGTAAACTGCAGTCTTACCCAAAAAATACCTTTGCCAAAAAGAATAAGGGATGTACTAATTTATCTATTTTTGTAATACAATTTTCGTTAAATTCAAACAATTCATCTACGCTACAAGAAGTTGTCAGATCTGAAGAGGAAGAATTAAATTATTTTTCTGAATAGCTTTGGATCAAAAATAAAAACAAAGAAAAAAAGGAAAATGTTTAGAAAACACATTAGAAAGAAATTGACCATAGGGAAGCTATCAACTTAAAGCACTTGCCATTTATTAAGAAACTTTGCTGGAATAGAATTTAAAACAATTGTATCTAAATTTACAATTAGTTTTGGATGAAGGTCTTTGCTAATTTTTTTTGTTTCCTGTACCAATTTCCCACATTACTTTTGAGAATTCAAGGGCTGAAATCCAAGCCCCTCTACTTAAATACATTTTTAAAATGAATCCCAATTTCTCTTAGTGATTTCAATCAGCTTTTTTTTTCCTATTATTCTCGATCAATCAAAAGAAAAAAAAAAAAAAAAAGAAAGATTGATCTGAATGGATAAAATTGAAAAGAAATGAAAAATTAACATTTACCGCAATTTTTGATACTTGTTTCCTGTTCTTCTAGGTCCTTCAAATTCTACATTATTACTTTTAGCTCCCATTATTTTTCAATGCCATTTGACAAGTTACTTTTATTTCTTTATGAATGAGATTTTTCTTTCTTTGTTGTATTATCTATATCAACTGCTTACATACACAACATAAGTATAATCTTACCTGAAATTTGATGTAAGAAAAAGACTTCTGAACTTTTGAAACAAATATTTTGTCTATTTCCTAACCCTTCCTTTTTTTTTTTTTAATTAGTGAATAATCGGCAGACCGTTTAACTTGCATGCTAAACTGCTCTTGTAATTGGGAATGATGCAGTTAGGGATGTCTTAGTATTTATTTTTCGTCAATGTAACTGGTGAAATGCATTTTTTTTTTTTTTTTTTTTGTATGTTTTCTTGTACTAGAATTATTAGTTTCGTTGTTTCAATTTCTAGAAAAAGCAATACATAATTACCTTCGAAATTATTCCAAACGAAACAACGTGTAAATAATTTATAATCTCTACATTTTACTAGTCATTTTTGCAAATTGTTAAAGCGAAAATACGTTATTCTCATACAAATAGAATTTTTTGTGAATATTGGCTGTAATTTCCTATAATAAATTTAACTCTTTAGTGATCAGATTCAATAAAAAAAAAAAAAAAAAAATAGGATAAATATTTTCCAAACGTAGTCGATAGAATTACTTCCGCTTTTCATTTCTTCAAATGTTAGTGTAATGTAATCTTGTAAAACGAAAAATTGCTGTTTAAAGCAAAACTTTCTCGTCATAGCCTCACAAAAAAAAAAATAAAGACGCCATGTTTCCAAGCATTCCGTAATCGCCAAAATCTTAACAATAAATTGCATCGATAAGACCATGTTTTAGTAGCTAATAACAGAAAATTCCTGTTTACGATTATCAGCAACAATATTTAACAATAAACAATGAAATTTCTTTACGTAATTTTATTTTTTTTTTTCGCTCTTCCGATGCGAGGATAACAGCCATGCGAATCAATTCGTCATAATTTGCTTATGAAAAAGAAATACAAAATTTCATTTGTTGATTTCGTAGTATTTTATAAATTTCTATTCCGCATCAAAGTATTTTCGGAAGTTTCTAAAATATCTATTTAAACCCCAATTTTCGAAATTAACTTCAATAAGAAAATTTTAACTATCAAAATTCTTTGCCAATTAAGAATTTTTACACTTTTTTAAAATCAAATTTTAAATGTAAGGTAATTTTAAGTTAAATTAAATTATTTAGGCAATTACAAGCTAAACAATGAGTTTTTGTCAACTCGAAGGTGTTTTCTGGAAAATTCCTGGGAAAATTACGTCGCCATTGCCGACGTCTTGAGAAAATGACGTATTTATTGACGCGTATATTTCCCCATCACCTTCAAAGCAATTTTTCAGTCTGGATAAACACATTTACGTGATTTTTATCGTGAATAAATAATGTCAGAAGAAATCGGAATCGCCGCACACATGGTCATTGACAAGGCTTAAGAAAAAACGAAAAACATGTAACAAAGGCATTGGCTACATTCGTTCTGAAATGGAATAAAGACTTCTTTTCGTAGAACTTTACTTTTAAAAAACTGGTGAAGGAATTAGGTATTAACTAGAATTTCTTAATATTGCAATCCTACAGCCATTTCATATTGAAAAGACGAGTATAAAAGAAGTCAAATCTACCTCGAAGGCTCGAACGCCATATTGCGCCGATGTAAATCTTTAGTTAGAGTTACAATTTCATCAAAATTAACTACTAAAACTTACCCTCTTCTGTCATTTCTTCCTCGGAAAGCCATCTTTGGAACCACAGTCAATAAATAGTTATTAATAATTTAAATGAGTTACAATGGAAATTAAATTATGTTGAATTTTAGTGATGACAATGATACTTCTGATGCCAACCTGCTAACAAAAATGGCTAGCATAAGGACCGAAGTAATGCGGAAAAGAGAGTATCTTTCCGCGCTCATGAATTCCGGAAACGAGCCAATTTATCTGATCATTTCTTAACCGCTCCTAAAACCATTAATTACAACTAAACCATATTTCTTTAATTATTTATTTTATTTAGAAATATTCAAATCTTTGGAGGAAGAATCTTTGAACAGAATTATTTTTTATTGAGGAAGGCTTCATTTTCTGAAAAAGCAGTAACAAGAACGATGTCGTCATTAGAATTGATGACGTTGTATTCACATATCAGAGTTCTTTGTAATATCGTGATCTTTTATTTTAATGATCCTGCATGACTAAATCTTTGCCAACTTGTGAAATATTTTTTTTTTCTTCGTCCCTTGTTTGTAACCACATTAAAAAATAAAAACATAAATCTATAAAAATAAAAACGCTATAATTAGTGAGCTTTTAACATTAAAAGAAATGGTTATTACTTATTAGAAAATAATGTAACATTGAAAAGAAACCCTTTTTTGAAACAGTTTTGGTATCAGTTGTAACAGCCTCAAATCTGTAAACATAGAACTAGCGACTTTCATTCTGAAAATATTCGAATGAAATATATTAATAGCAATCGAAAATTAGGTTTTTCCCAAGTTCATGATCAGGGATATTCGTAAAGATGTCAAATATGCGAATGTACCGGTAATCTGAGGTAAAAGTGGCATTGTGTGTTTATTGCTCACGTATCTTTACTGCGCATAATTCTTTCATGTGTCGTAATAAGAGCTATTTACAGACTGAATTAAAAACAATTCTATGTGATTTTCATTTGATAAAAGAATCACATAAAATATTTTAAATTTGTAGCTTACGAAAAGAGAACTAAAGCTATTTATTTCTTTTATAGCTTTAATAAATAAAATGTATTTATTTATTAAAAATACAGATTATAAAGAATTTCATTATTCTAATTTTTTTAAAAGAGAAATGCAGCGATGTCAAAAGGAAGAATTACCAAGTAATGTCATTAGCTCGAAATATATCTTCAGAACTAATATTTCAATCTAAAAACATCATATCCTGGCCTTCCTGGGTTTTGTGTTACAAAAAAAAAAGTTAGTAGCAATATTATTGATACAACCTTGCCATTTTCACCTATTTTTCTCTCCCAATCGAGTATTGTGGGAAATTAATGATAATTATTAATAACATTAACACAACAAGTGGAAATTGAATTATAATTGTAAAATTTTAGATTTTATAATTATTTCTACTTATGTAATTCTGAGGTTTTGAAATACAAAATGGTATATTCTGAAGTTTATTTAGATTTTAAATCTAAATTTTAAGACAAATTCCTTTAACAAAATATTTCTTTCGATTAATATAATAATAAACTTAATTAATTTTTATGGCATTTAAATAGTTAACATAGATATTGTCAAATATTTCACCTTTCTTTCAACATTACAAGTATCATCCAGCAAGATCAGCTTCAAATAATTTTGAAAATACCAACATGTTAGGTTAGAAATTGGTGACGAGTATTACATTGCAATGAGTAAATTATAGGTTGATTTTTTTAATGACACATTTCGGAGCTATTGTTATAGCAATCAAAATCGATAGCTGTTGTATTTGTCCTGTCTCCGTGTCTGTATGCGCCTACAACTCCCGACGGAAGGTCGGATCGACAAACGGATTTCACCATCGTGTTCAGAGGCCCAAACCAACACCACCTAGATGTATATCTAGGACAAACTATCGTTCAGAGGTCCAAAGAACGAAGGAACAGGGTATTTTCAGGGGCCAGCGCCCCCCCCCCTCCCATGTTCGAGATATTTGGCATTGTTTTCATTGGATTTCCGCTATTAAATGTTAGAAATGCAATAATCTTATTTCAGTTGTCAGCTATAGCTTGTTGGGTAAGATTTTGGACTGATATACTGAAGGTTGTCGGTTCGAATTCGTATTTCTACTTTTTTTTTTTCTCAATTTTCGCTTTTTGGTTTTTTTTTTTTTCTTATTTTCTTAGCTTTTTTTTATTTTTCCTTTACGTTAATGTACTTCCTTTTTTTAATATTATTTTTAATTTTTTTTTATTATTATGGGTCTTCGTCCTTAAATTTATGCTTTAGCAGAAAATTATATTCACTTGTCTTACAATTGTTATTTAGAAGAATTTTGTTCGTCAAAGTTACATCAGTTACAACTATTCATTGGCTTCTGTGTATCATTTCATAACTTCAACAACACATTGATAAGTAATTAAGAAGCATTTCTGGTTAGTTTTCTTTTTATTATTTTTTTTAAGATGATAAATTATTCATCCAGTATCCGCTTCGTCTTTCAGCCAAAACTTCATTATAGCTTTCTATTTTTGAGAGGAAATGGATAATTTTTAATGATTTTCCTAGAAAATTCTTTTTGTGGCTACAGCAATAAGTTAAAATTTAATTGTTCCAATATTATCTGAATGTTGACCATAAACCTAATTTCTAAAATATTCATGTCAAAGAGCTAGTGAAAAGCTTTTGATTTACCTATCAGAGACAGCACAAAAAAATGTTATCTAACGCCTTCTCCCAGACAACTGTTGGAAATAACCTTGCCCCATTCTTTCGAAAAAAAAAATGATGTGTTAAAATGCGTCTTATTTTAATTATTATTTTCAAACCTGCTGTGAAATTATACATGTATCAGAGATCTGTCGAAAAATGTTCAGCTCTGACATAACAACTCCTTATTTTATTTTAGTAGAGTTGAGATCACTTTAAATATAACTATCGTTTGTGATCCGATGTCTTACAAAAATTATTTTTTTATATTTTTAATTATTTTAGGGTTATATATGTTTCTGTTTCAGTTAATATAGGGACAATAGTTCTAATTCAAAGGGTGCTCAGGATAAGTTCTCTCACTTCTGATTTCTCAACAGTGTTAAATTTATACATTGTCTATTTAAAAAAGATCTCATTGCCATGTGTCAGTTGAACTTCCCCTATGATTTGGAGGAATCCAATACCACTGATTATTATTTACACTTTACAGTATTTCAAATTCCATATAATAAAATACTTAAATTTACCATTAATTATAAGATTGTTTGCACAGTGAAGAACCACCGTTTATAATCACCGGAAACTTTTTTTTTTTTTTTTTGATAACCCTGATGATACAGTTGGGATTCAAGAAAATGGAGAAGACTTTAGATAGTGAAATCATACATAATGTGGTTTGTTCATCCGCAAAATTATATCTCAAGAATAACAAAATTATCATTGTGATCCTAATTTATTTAATACCAACAACTTACTTAGTGGTTCAATTTTTACCAAAATGACTAAGAATCTTCCCTTTAAGAACCTACGAAAGTTTCATCTTTGTAACACAACTATACTGTAGTTTTGGAATTAGCTTCAAGGAATTTGATCAGTGAGTAATTCCATGAATTACTTCAGAACAGTATTCTTACGCATATATTGATCTTATACGAACCAAAAAATCAAGTCTTGGCAAAAGATTAAACTTTGAATTTGAATTATATTGTAGATCAGTGCCTAGCTCTTGAATTACAATATTTGGCATATATTTAAAATTCCATCTTAATATCCTAAACACGGATTTATAAACAACAAAATCGGATCAGATGTACATAATTCTAAAAAGATTGCGTAAATGTAAAATTCTTTTCATTGAGTAATCGGGCACGTAAAATCTCTTTTTCTTTAATGAATTTACGGCATATTCCTATTTTAAATGCCTTTTTTAAATTCCTATCGTGCCTAGCCATGTGCAGGCCAAGGAATAATAGCATCCTTGATTGATACTAATTAATTGTTAGGATTCCTAAGGGGGGAGGTCCCATACTCGGGAGCGCTGGGATTACGGCCCCCACGCACCTTCTGAGTCTGTCACCGAGGAAGTTTGGCTGGCTGATGAGTCCTAAAAAGGACGAAACGAACCGTCTCTTCTCTGACAAACTCAGGGTGCGAATCCTTTCCTCTCTTGTTATTTGAGTTGTGCCTTCGTTTTTGTTCTTTTCATTGAGTAATCAGGCACGTAAAAATCTCTTTTTCGTTAAATTATTGTTTTCTAATTTATTTAAATGAACAGTGCTCTGGGTCACTTATTAACTGATCCATATAAAGGCACTGTTGAAGAAAATAGCACAAAACTCTAATGAAGGTTAAGCGATAAATTCATAAAATTTGATGCTGATCATTTCATTATTATTTCTTTTTTCATGTTTTTCTGTGTTTTTGGTCTTTATGTAAAGTGATTCATAAGAGTGAGATTGTAAACATCTAAATTTCATCTTATTTAGATAATAAAATAGACAAGTGACACAAAAATAATTCAAATAAATTCCAAAGGCTGAAAAATGTGCGTGTCTTTTAAAGTAGGAACTTAGTACAATAATCACACAAAAGAGATATTCTACGAAATTTAAAGCATTGCAACTATTTCATGCTTTCATCTAAATTTCAGATGTAGTCAAAATTAGTAAGCATTAATATAACTTCATTATTATATTACTGTTATAATACTTATGGTTAAGATTGTGATGTGTAGTGGTCTCAATTTATGTCTTAAAATAATCAATTTTAATTTCTGAATGTTAAAATCTTGTATCACATATTTTTTGTCTTAAAATTAAATTAGAAACATATACTGTAAATATTATAAGTAATTCACATTCAGAATTACTTCCAAACAGTCTCAGCCTTTTTTTTTATATACAAATGAAATTTTTAGTTACTTAAATTCAATCTTTTAAAAATATTTGCATTTCCAAATTATAAATGATTATTATAAGTCAAACTGGAGAAAATAATAATTTTCTGAATATCCGCCAGTTTTGAAGTAAAAACAACAAGCCTGAATAGAGATTGTAAATGATGGTCAATATGGCCAATACTAAGGTGACCAATCGTCCTCCTTTAGGGAGGACAGTCCTTCTTTTGTAAGTTCTGTCCTCGAAAAGTGTCCTCCTACATGTCCTCCTTTTCAATATTTGAAGACTAATCTGTAACTCTCCAGCCATTTCAAAAATGAATATATTCCATGTGAAAATTTATTTATTCTTGTTCAATTTTTACGTTGTCCTATCTGGAACTAATGCCGCAGTTGAAAGAGTTTTTTTCAATTTCTAATGATTTTTGGACAAGTGAGAAAACGAGAATGTTTATACTCTAGCTGGAGTACTTACCGTAAAATTCAATATGAAGGATATTTCTTGTTCAGATATTTCCAATATATTGTTAGAAGATGATACATTGACAAAAAATATTCATTCAATGGAAAAATACTCATTTAAATAATAATTAATAGACATGTAAGCATAATTACAATATAAAATGTTACAAATGTTTTTATTATGCATTTATCATATTATAGTGTATTATTGTTGCAATGAATATTATAAAATGTTTCTTTTATTTACGATATTTTTTTTCTTCAATTTATTTGTGTCCTCCTTTTCATTGTAAAAAAGTTGGTCACCTTACCGATACTGCACAATAATCTACATATAAAAACTGTTTAAGCGGCTCTCTTCCTCAGATACAAAAACCAACAAACGAATTTAAAAGAATTAACTTGAATATAAATGAATTACCATGGACAACCAATCGGCGCTTGTTAGTTGATTCCATTCGGCTGGATGGAGAAAGACAGAGCATCAAGCAATGAAATCAAGACTGTTCGTTTTCGAAAGCCAGAACTACCACTGGCGGACGATTTTATTCCGCAGAGAGGTGATATGCTGAGATGGGCACTTTCCTAAAAAATTCTTTTGGACATTTTCGCTTTTAAGAAAAAAATAACAGAGGAGCATTTTTGCAATAGTATTTATTCTTTCTATAATTCTTTCCCGAGAAACGCAAATAGAACGCAGCTACTAGTAAACTAACACTGATAAAAAGTAAATATCCCCTCTTTATTTCTCCTCACCCATATTTTGATGAAATCGAATGAGATCTGACGCATGCGCAAAAGCGCTGAAAGTTCTCGTAAATAGTTCTCGTAAATAGGAGGGAACAATTTGACACCTACTACGGCAGTTCAAAGTGAAATGGGGTGGTCATCGTTCTTTAGCAGAGAAGCTTCAAGCAAATTAAAATATC
>JAFIDM010002131.1:70441798-70619468 GCA_023159025.1 Thereuonema tuberculata | reverse complement strand
TTCATCTTAAGATGTCCATGCTTCGGAAAAGAGAGAACCGAACTCTTAAAAAATATTAACATAAACCCAAATAACTGGGAGGAGGATGAATTACTGGATCACATATTAGGATTCAAGGGAAAATTAGATCTGAATAAAATTAAAAACTTCTTAAAACTTGCTTGGATTAAGAGAGAAACTCTAATAAATCCTTAGGGTATCCTGTATGAACAGGAAGTGCGTTTTAAAGCATATCCCTATAAACATACATACATACAACATACGTAAACGAAAAACGAACAGTACAATACAGTGAGGGAAAGATAAACAAATAAATAATAAAAATAAAAACAGCCATAGTGATTGTTGAAAATAGGATATCGGTTAAAAACGAATGGATAAATAAATAAATGACAGATTGTAAATGCTGAGGAAAATGTCTTTTGGAAAGATATCAATGTTCATTTTATTTTTCAATTTTCTAACAAAAAAAAAAAACAAAAAAAACCCACAAACTATAGTTTCCTCAATATATAAGTATAATAACCATTCCAGTAATTACTTTCATTCTTTATTTATTTATTTCTTAACAATTTCCTGCAAAGAAACGCTTTGTGGAGGGAAAGATGAATATTTTCGTAGAAAACCATAATAAAAGGAACATCGCAATCATTTGAAAAAATCTGAAAATTTGTGAAACGGTCTCAACGAAATCTCATTATATTTCTTACAAATATCAATCATATTATTATAAAAGGGTAACTGTTAGTTTTATGTAGAATGCATATAAAGAAAAAGCATCGTTGTTCAGAATTTCAACATTCTATAACTATTATAAATACTACAACAGCTGTTGAGGATGAACTCTATTGAGTTTCGAGAACGGTAAAAAAAAAGATTCCATTTTTTTGTTTAACTTGAAAAGAAATTTAACGTGCCCAATGATTCAAAGAATTCTTTGAATCATTGGGCACGTTAAATTTCTTTTCATTTTAAAGATATGACTTTTGGGCTTTATTTAATGCCATAATTAAATTCCTTTTGCGCCTAGCAGATTGCAGGACAAGGAATAGTTGTTTTTTGTTTTTTACTTAATTTTTGGTTAGGATTTCTTCGGGGGGAGTTCCCGCTCTCGGGAGCGAGTCCCGGGAAAGCTATACCCCTCGCACCTTCTGGGTTTGTCATTCGGTGGAGTTTGGCTGGCTGATGAGTCCTAATAAGGACGAAATGGTCCATCCCAGTCTCTTCCCGATGACAAATCAGGGTGGAATCCTTTCTTATAGCGTTGTGCCTCGTCTTCTTGCTTAATTTTTTTGTTTAACGTTTTCAAATTTTGTTTTGGGGCTGCAGTTTGATCCAGCATGAAAAAACTTTCTATAATATTGATTATAAACTTTTTGTTTTCGAAGTTCATTTTCAGTATATTAATGTAGATAAAATTTGTCTACATTTTCAGTATGTAGACAAAATTTGTGATACCACAAAATAAAACTTAAAATTTTGGTTATTATAAATTTATAATGAAAGCAATTGAAATACAGTGCAACTTGGATAATTCGAAGCAGAAGGGACCACTACAAAACTTCGAATTATCCAAGATTTCGAATTAAACAAGTTACATCTTTTAACTTTAATTTCAGGTCCACTGAATGCTTGAAAAGATTATTCTGTCAATAAGTAAATATTTATTCAGAAAGATCATGGTAAGAAAGACTTAAACACTATATGTATGTAAACAAAATAAGATTTACATTACATAAGCTACAGTACATATTGCATTCAATACAGAAAATTATAGTTTTTCAAAAAATTGTGCAATGTCTGATTGTTTTGTAGAATTCAGTCGCTTAAGGTTAGCAAAATCATCTAGCACGTTTAGTGAACGGAAAACAGCTTCACTTACGTTGGTTTGTCCTTCAATGTACCGACAAAATTCGGCGCTATCCCGTACTCGCTGGCGATTTGGCATTTCTTCTTCACACCCTTTTCCACCTCGCGAATGACGGCGACCTTTTCAGCGAACGTTAAATTCTTGTACATGCGTGGTTTACTGAAAGACATGGTAACACTGACAGCTGGAAGCTCGAATGGCGTCTGAAGCGTCACGTGTCGAACGGTGGCAGGAAGGGGATTTCAGTTGTCACATGTCTAATTTCTTAACGATGAAACGCCGAAAAGTCGTTATGATTCGAAATTTTTTATAAAAAACTTCGAATTAAGGAAGTTGAACTTCGAATTATCCACGATTTTTTAACATTAATTTAATAAGAAATTCAAGGGACCAAGAGAAATCTTCGAATTATCCACGATTTCGAATTAAAGACGTTCGAATTATCCAAGTTGTACTGTAATTATATTTACTTTGTAATTTGTACTTTTAAAAATAATCACTAATGAGTTTACATGATTTTGCTCAACTAATGATATCGATCAATACTATAGATCAGCGGTTCCCAAGCTTTTTCAGCTGGCGACCCACCTTTCCTTATCGGAATACCTCCACATAAATAGGAATAGAAGAATATAGAATAAAACCATATTTGTATCGTATCCCTTGCTCATATATGATCATAGTTTTAGGATCAAGTCGCGACCCACCGGTTGGGAAAAGCTGCTATAGATGGATGCAGTAACCGAGCTTAGCTGAAGAAAAGTTAATGCGATTAATAGCTCCGAGCAATAATCGAAATTTTCTTGAATGAAAGGAATCGTCTTGCTCTGGCTGAGTTACAAAACAATGAGTGATCATTTAAACAGATTTAACTAAACATATGAATGACCTTAATTTAAAACTATAAGGAGAAAACCAGCTTCCGTCTGATTTATACACTCATATTAAGTCCTTTCGACAAAAAATTGTTTTTGCTGGTTTTCTCCTTATAATTTTAAATTAAGGTCATTCATATGTTTTTTTTTTTTGTTTTTTTTTTTTTATTTATTTACTTTCATACAATTCATTTTCGTCCTGTTAGGATTGAACTAATGCAATCCCATCAACAGGTGCGATACCTTAGGTTAAGACAGAAAAGAATAAACAAACAAAAATCAGATTATAAACAAATACATGAAACATCACTGATTTGACGCATACAAAGAGTTATATCTCAAATAAATAATACATAATTTGTGCTATTGGACCATAGGATTAACATTGGTTATTAACCAAATCTTAAGAAATTTTTTTAACGAAGATATTTTCTCGAATTTATTTATGCTTTTTATACCTATTTTGTTGATTATGTCCTGCAAAATTTTATTCAAGTTGCATTCTCCGTATCTATTATGTATTTGCGGATAATCAAGTCTAAAATTTAAATCATTCCTAAAATTGTACAATTTACTATCTCGATTATACCGATAGATATATTGATAATAATTTGTCAAAATAAGATTGTATAGAAATTTTTGTTCTGGTGTGAAAATTTTGTATTTAATTAAATCTTCGATAGTAAATAGTTTAGTTAAATCATGCCAAACATTCAGTCAGCAAACTGACTCCATTTCCGGTAGATTTCGCAATTGAAGCTTTGGATGCTTTAAAAATAAATTTTGAGTCTCGTTTTTCAGAATTTGATGCAATTGCAAACGATATCAAGATTTTTCAAAATCCTTTTAACGCCGATGTACGTAGAAACCCTTGCCCCAGAACTTCCTGGAAATGGTTGATTTGCAGTGAAGCGATATTTTTAAAGAAAAATATTTAAAGTCATCATTGTTGGAATTTTATAAGTTTTCCACTCACACAGTTTGATCAGTTGCATAAATTTGCTCGTGGCTTTTTTTCCGCTTTCGCACTACTTATCTGTGTAAAAAAACATTCTCCAAAATGAAAAGTATAAAAAATATTTACAGTTCTAAATTAACTGATGAGCATTTGAAATCGCTGTTGATAATTTCCACTAGTGAACTTGATCCACAACTGCAAACAATTGTCAGTGGGAAGCTACAGCTACATAAAATCTCATTAATCATAATTATATGTCTAATTTCATTATGTGAATTACCTACGTATGTCACTTATTGTAAGTTTTTAGGATAAATCTCAAATCATTAATTACATTTAAAATGTTCAATTTCATATGTATGTCAGTTATTGTGTTTCTTAATTGGTCGTGAAATAAAAACATTGATTATTATTTTGTATGATTTACTTACATTGTAAATTTTACAATGTAATCAAAATAAACTATAGCAGGCCGTAGTTTAGTTTACACCCGTATACTAGAGGTGTAATAAAGGTTGAGTGTCGTAGATGCATCTCGACACGCATGACCTTGTTTCTATGCGGCCTTTGTTTTTCAAAGGGTACGGACGCATCTCAACTGTCTTTGGAGACGAAAGTCGCGCTACGTCCCCTTTGCTTCTAGGGATGAGGAAGCAATTGGAAACAAGAGAGAACAGTATCATTACATTTTTGACTGAAGGAAAAAAAAAAAAAATGACTTTCAGTAATTCATTAATACTTTAATGCTATTTGTGCTAATTATTTAAAATATTTATTTCAAGAAATTAAAAAAAATATAAATAAAAGCCTGTGGAGTTGTGCAAGGATACAACCGAAATGGTCACTATGTCAAGACTCATTCCTCCTAGAAACGTACCGATTGTTGCTCGGCCTGCTTCTGACCTCGAGACGGATCTATGGCACTTAAGTTCAGTTTTCCTGTTCTTTTTTTAAGCTTGGAAAATTTCTTAATTAAAATATCAGGAAAGTAATAATACAATATACATGATTAAAAAAAAAAAAAAAGCTCAATAATTTTATTTTTACTGAATAGCAAAATATTAAAAATTACAAATACATTCAATATATCAATTTTTCTTCCGAGTTCTTTCTAATGCTTAATGCATTTGCCTTTATTGAAAAAGTAGTCATTTATGTCAAAATCGTATTTTGTAATTTTTGATGATTTTCTATCAATAAAAATGAAATTTCTAATTCATTTTGTCTCATTATTTCTTTGAAAAGTTTCCTTTTTGATTTATTCTTTACTCAAATGTGCCAGATTGCAGGAGTATTTATTATTATAATTTTTTTTTGTTAATTTTTCTTATTTTATTTAATTCTTGATAATTAAAATCCTATTGACGAAATACATTAATCAGCATTTGAAGTGAAGAGAACTGCCGAGTTGCTGCCCTCTGGTGACGTACTGCTCAGATAGGAAAAATGGAGTTCTCTATCATGGCTCCCTCCCTGCATCTGACCTTACAAGACAGGAACAATGCTCCGACAGACTCTTTCTTGATGACCTATAATACATGTTTCTTTTGCAAGGAGAATATTTAACTGTAAATATTGATTAATATTTGGATATCTGATGTAAATTCTTGAAGAGTTCTTATTAAAAGTGAACAACTCAAATTAATATCTCTGATTCTTTGAATTTTATATCCAAGTTGCTATCATAGGATAAATGATAATAATTACAGATTAACTGTTTATTTTGGAAATTCGTAATTTCTCCCAATAAAATGCATAGTTTTATTATTAAATAATTATTTATTCCCTGTTATGCCTATGAAGAATAGAGAATGAAGATGAAAGTAGATTAAAAACAATAGAAATAAAAGCTCCTGAAGATTACCAGGAACAAAACTAAAAAGCAAGAGAATTGGAAAGAGGACGATATACAGGAAAAGTTGGGGATTAAATATATCTTATATTAAAGGAAAGCTATCATGCTCATATTTGAAATGCTTTGGGCATTTCAAAGAGAATGAAAAGTTGTACTAGATTTTGGTGCATTCTTCCACAAAAACATTAGCGAGATCAGTTTGGAAACTGTCGTGTTGATATAAGAAAGGATGTTCCTCAAATAGTTGCTGTGAAAATTGGAACAACAAAATTGTCTTGAATATCATTAAAGGCAGCAGCGTTAAGATTTTGTTGTCATTAAAACTAAGGGGCCCAGTGTGAATCATGAAAAACTGAATTCGATATCTCTTCCACCAAACTTCATAGATGGTACAGCACATTTGGACCAAACCCAGTCACGTCCGTTGAAATGCCATATGGTGAAGTGTGAGAGAATGTGCTTCCATTGCTCCAGAATCCAGTGGCGGCATGGTTTACTCAACTCCACCTGCAAATGACATTCCTTTTGCTGATCTTAGACAAGTTTTACATCTCCTAATAAATTTTTACATGCTGGCAGGCATTTCAGAACTCCGTAGCAGTTGTTCAATCAAGAAAAACCAAGTTTTTCGCAATACACACTTCGGTATTCAAGTAAACCAGCTGAATACTTGGTTTGATTTTATGTGCCTACAAGATTGCAATTGTCCTTATTCCTAGATGTTTCCACAATAACATCACTTACTAATTGATCAGGGCAGCTGCGGTCGGATAAAAGTTTTCCAAATTTACTTGTTGCAAAGGCGTCATCCCATCATAGTGCTATGCTGAGATTCACTAAGCACCTCAGTACAGGATATTCTACTGTGCAAGCCTACATGCTTCTGTTATACTCGTATAAGCATGGCTATGACAAAAGTAAAAATATCCGCTATTACAAAGATCCCTGGATAATTTTGATCAAATAGTGGAATGAAAGTTGAGCATGTGAAAATCTTACTATTTCAATTCAATATTTTTTATTTCGTTTATAAGTGTGCCGCTAATGACAACCAAAGGGGTCAGGCTATCAAGGGAAATGGTACCCCAGACCATAACTTCTGGTTGAGGGCCTGTGTGGCGTGCAATAGTGAAAGCAGGATCGGCACGCTGCCCTGGGCGTCTCCAGACATGTCTGCGACGATCGTCAGGACACAGTTGGAAGCGGGATTCGTTGCTAAACACTATACGTCCCCAGTCAGCATCATTCCAACCGGATCGAGGTCTGATGGTTGATAACGATGATTCAGGCGCTGTGACAGCTGATCTGACAATCACTCTATCCTCCCACTCTGCTGTGGCCCTAGGGCGACCGCTACCTTCATGACGCTGAAATCTGCCATTGTCCACCCATTCCTGCCAGCATCTTCTAATCACCGCATCACTTCGACCCATATGTCGAGCGATTCTGCGATTTGCCCAACCTGCCTCTTTCAATCCAATGATACGACCTCTTTCAAACTCTGACAGTTGCACGTAATGAACTTGAATCCTGCAGCGAGCCATTTTTTCAGTTGTTGAAAGGTATCCTAACTCGCAATGCAACAGAAATTTTGACCATCAGATTGAGGATCACTTCTTATATACATCTGCTGAGTGCGCAGTTCCGATGCGCTGTAGCTCTCGCTATTCATTCATTGGACACCAAAGTTTAATCATTGGCATGGGCGGTCCCAATGTCTTTGCATACGAAATTTCATTACAATTGGACAACAACTTCTAGGTGCGTCGTTTTTTTTGGTAATGAGTGTAGCATGAATTCATTATTTACCTTAGAAACCATGATGACCCACAATGATGGCATGATAATAGAAATGAAAAAAAGAAATAATGATGTATTAAAAATGTACAATTAGAAACTGGAAAATTATTAGTCCCAGAAATGAAAAACAAACATTACTACCTTTACAAGTTATGTTTAGAATCTAATATACAGCATGAAGGAAATATGGCCACTTTACCTTGTCGGGGGTCAGCAACACTTAGCTCTTTGAAGGATGATCTGTAGCTCCTGCCTAAACGATTATTGAGTGAGCATGCAAAACATGCTGTCTTATTCCAACTGAACATTTTCTTTCTTGTTTGTTTGAATGCACATCATGCTAAATCAGTTAGATGTATTCTTTAAAATTTGGTACTCCATTAAAACACACACACACACGTTTTCATATCCATCCTCTCATAAATGAGTGGATTAATTTCTCAAAACTTGGTAAAATGCTTATTTACAGTCCAACTTAAAACATGAGCATGATCATTTTGGTCTCCATCCCTTCCCAGCATCGTATGCTCATTCCCTACTATATGTGATGATAGCTGAGTACATACCTTATTTATTTTTTATTTTTGTTAGTTCATATGAGGTGATGGTCTGTTTTGTTTTTTGGGCTTGTTGGCTGCCACTCTTTCTACTTTGAATTTTTCTAAAATATTGCCAAAAAAAGTGGCTCTTTGGATAACTCTTGAGTCTACGAATCTCGTTACGTAAGCCATTTGCCCGTAAATTTGTAGTTACAGACTGATCTGTATTAATAGTGAATAATCTTTAGTTGATGTATTTATTTATTGATTACAAGCTGATGAAAATTAAAAGTAAAAGTGATCCAATTTTCCCCTTCCCCCCAAGAAAATTTGGGTGAAACAATGATTAATCTTCCCTAAAAGTGCCATAATATAATAAATTTTCTTCAGAAGTATTTTCCTGATCTGTGAACATGAACAGAAAAATACATAAATGTTTATATGACTGGAGGTGGACTATATGAATTTTAACGAAACAGACTGAAGTGCCATTGTGAGTGTTATCATATCCATTTTATTTCATAATTTCTATTAATATTTATCCAGAAATGTAATTAATTAATTATGAAATAAAATTCTTTTATTCTCAGTGCAGTCTGGCCGTTTATATTAAAGATTATTCACTATTAATACAGATCAGTCTGTCTCTTTATTGTTCAGATGTAAACTTGTTACAGATTCACTAGAAAATCTGACTAATGGAGCCCACAACACAAGTTGATGCAGTTTGACCTTTTCACAATTGGATGGCACTACAGGTCAAACTACAAATCTTATGGGCAAACGGCTTACGTAACGAGATTCATAGACTGACATTTATCCAAAGAGCCACGTTTTATTAATAATCTCGTCTCTAAGTTGTCGAGGTTATTAGAAAAGGTTTCTAAGCAATTCAGTTCAGGAACAGCTTTATTATGTCATAAAAGTGATATGCTTGTACTTTCTGTAAGATAGATTTTGTTCGATTAACTACCACTGGAGCCCCTACGTTGAGCTTCAGTAAAGCTCCCCCGTCATTGCTCCCCCCCCCCCTTTTCCACTTTTGTTGAACAGATTAAAGTGACGTTAAGTTATGTTAAATAATTTACATCGTTGTTCTATGTGTAATGTATCTACATGTATATGTACTGGACTTGAGACTCTCGGACTCCCTAGGCTGAAGCCTACTCAGCCTAATGGTTAATCTGCCATTGATTTTGTTACTGTTATTTAATTTGTTAGGGATTCGTTTGTCCAAATTTTGACTTTTAATACCATAGAACACTTCAATGATGGATTCCCAGTTCCACAGTAACAGATTTGTAAGGGCTAACATCAACCACAATCTTAATGGAAGATGAATTCTTTTGCACCTAATGTAAACATATAAACAAATATTGCTAAATAGCATTTAAAATTATCATCTAATGTGTTAAATATTATAAAATTAAACTAAAAATAAAAATCTTTATTAAAATTAACAGAAAAAAAAACAAAACATGCCGATTGCTTACTGTGAAACTGGCCCATACACCATCGAGCCATACCCCCACTTACTGAAATATCACAATGCATTAACTTCAATTCAAATAACCTATGTTGAGTTTAAGAACTGCGCACACTTCAACAATTTTGTGTATATTATATTCATTAAAGACCAATTTTATTGCAGTTATAGAAAATGTTTTTTTTTTTTTACAAATGCCCGGGCTCACAGATCATCTTTCTTTAGGCCAACAACAAGGGGCGAGATATGATGCCTTTAACCGACGAATCGTTGCCCAGGGTACGCCAAGGGAGGCAGCATCAAGTGATACCCGCAGGAACGGACAGAAACAGAAGAAGAAAGAAACGTCCACGCCATGACCGGGATTCGAACCCGGGTACCGGCATACTGGCCCCAACGGCAGACCGCCATCGAGACCGCTCGGCCACGCCGGCACAGCTATAGAAAATGTACCATCTTCTTTTAAACTCGTTTAGATATTTTTTTTTTTAAATGTCCTTTGAGAAATTTTGGGTTAGAAATTATGATTGTATTTTTAAGGTTAAGCAGCATTCCCAATTATCTTAGCTAACAGAAGGAAGACACTGGTACAAAAAAAGAAGATGTCAACAGGATTATTGCATTAATCCTTCATAATACTAGTTTGGAGAAAAAAGCCACAATATTAATCTTGGAAATGTTCTGAATAGTTGAAACATCTTTTGATGATAGTTTTGAGTTATTCTTGAAGCTGTATGTCAATATATCTGACCTTCAGAAATTTTGCTCAATTTGATGAACTATTTGCTCTTGGTTTTTTTCAAAATATTGGGTTGGTGCGAATGAAATGTCTGATGCGGAGTAGCTTTGATGAAAGTCTTCCACCACAAGTCTCGCGGGTATTATGTCACAAAGTTACTATAAATAGCTACCATGTGTGTGAAAAACAAGTTCCAGGAGTGGTTTATTTGGACGTAGATAGCTTGCAAAATAAACATGCAGAATTTGGACATGAGACTCATTTTCCTTTGTGAATTTAAACTGTGCCATTCTGCTGCTGGAAACATTAACAAAGCGTTCGGGGAGAATACAGCCAACGAATAAACCATTCGGCGATGGTTCGCAAAGTCTCAAAGTGGAGATATGGATCTGCAAAATGAAGCACAAGGACACCGAGCTGTTGAGTTTCTGACAATGTTCTGCTAGGTGTGGTTGAAGCTGACACCCGGAAAACATGTCGTGAGAAAGCGGCAGAGATAGATGTCCACCTCACAACAGTTGTTTGGCGTCTGGCTGCACTGTGTAAGGTCAAAAAGCTGGACACTTGGGTGCCTCATGAGTTAACAAGACTAGGCGTTTGGAAGTCTGCATGTCGCTCCTTGCCAGGACAAAACAGGAACCTCTACTGCAGCGAATTGTTACCTGTGACAAAAAATTCGTCCTATATGATAATTGGAAATGGTCTGCACAATGGTTAAGCAAGGCAAAGCCTGCTGGATGGCATCTCAAACTTCTACACAGCAAGAAGATATTGCTTCTTGTGTGCTCTACAGCCGGAGTAATTCATCGGAGTTTCTTGCCAAGAGGCAGAAACCATCACTGCAGAACTTTATTGTGCTAAACTATGACAGATGCATCAGAAATTGCTGGAGAAACAATCGGCTTTGGTCAATAGACATGATGTCCTTCTGTTGCAGGACAATGCCCGCCCTTATGTCACACACACATGCTGACACTAAGTGAGTTGGGCTATGAAGCACTGCCTCATCCTGTCTGCTTCCCAGACTTTTCTCCTACCGTTTATCATCTGTTTCGTCGCCTGGATCATTTCCTGTCTGGGAAACGGTTCAGGGAGGACACCGAGGTTCAACATGCAGTTGATGACTTCTTTGGGTCTAAGCCACAAGATTTTTTTCGCTCCGGGATCTTGGCCTTGCCGGACAGATGGCAACTATGTGTTAATTGAGAGGGAGATTATTCCTAACAGGGAAGATGTAGAACTTTTCAGTTATCGCCATCCAATTGTGATGGCATTTTCCAGACATTTCATTCGCACAACCCAATACTTAACATTTGCAGAGTAAGGGATGGAGGGGGTATGCTAACTTGTATTTGTACATTCTCACAATGCAGTTAGGTACCTTATTGTTGGAAAGATTAACCTAAACTCCCATTGACTTCAAATCATATAGTCAAATACAGTAGAATCTCGATTATCCGAAACTCTTTTAACCGATGTCGGTTTTCTTAAGTTTTTTTCTGGTAAATAAACAATTTTTCCCCCCCTCCTGTCGGAAATTCCATTCTATTGTTCCCCTTTGCCGGAAATTCCATTCGTCTACAGGACCATCTGCCTTCTGTTGGCTACTTTGTGTCCGACTCAGAAGCATTGGCTTTACCGAAATGTAGAACATTCATTTATGGCATGGAGCCCACTAAAAGAAAACTCGTTTTGTTAACAGTGGAACAGAAGTTCCAAACTGTGGGCAGAATTGAAGCAGGTGAAACTTCTGAAATAAGCACCTCTGATGCTTTTGAATGTTTTGCTAAAGGACTGATGTGGTTGGAGCAACAGACTGACTCTGATTCTACAGAACTTATGCTATGAAACAACTTCGTGACAGAGCAGCTGGACAACTTCAGTCATGCTTACGGCAGAGCAAACTTCCGTTTAAGCCAATGTAAAGTATGTATCGTACGTCATATAAACATTTACATTGCATTTTCTGACGTGTGTGACATCTATTGAACAAATTTATTGTTTATAATTATAGCAATATAATTAAAAACATCACATTGAGTTATTTTGTACATGTTTAAAAATCCAGTGTTACAATTTTTGCGTCTCCTGACGGCCATTTTTAAGTGCTCTCTTTTATCCGGAATTTTCGATTTACCGACAAAGGTCCAGTCCCGATCACTTCGGTTAATTGAGGTTCCACTGTAATGTTCAATGCCAAGCTATGAATGTTCAGCTTCTTTTTCACTTTCTTATTAAAGTGAATAAAATAAAAAAAAATTCATATCCACAAATGAAACTTGAATAATTCAAATTGTAATTAATAATTCAAGAATGTTGACGTCCCTTATGTTGCGTCTTTAAATTTAGAAGTTACTTGCATTTTTTACCCAGTTGATGATGAACCCGTGACGGGCCCGAAACTTGTCCTGTCTCGTTTTTTAACTTTACTTTCTTTTAATTTTATTTTAGTCAATTTGTTTTTTTTTTTAAGACTTTTTTTAATGACTTCACACACACGTTAAAATTCGCACTTATAATAAATCAAGAAGTTTTGCGCACACACTTTTTCAGTAAGCATTAAACATTAAAATTTGCATAATATTTAGACTTTATTGAAAAATTGTGCACTATTTAAACTTCTCAATTTATTACTTATTACAAATTTTAAACAGCTTCAATTGGGACTGTAAATGCTTGATTAACAGAAATAACATAGATTTGCAAGATATTTGTTAAAAGAAACATCTTTTAACAACATAGAAATAATCTTCATTATTCATGGTAGTATTGATATTAAATTAAACAAAATACGACATTTCATGGATGGTAGTACTTTAATGAAAAAAAAAAAAACTTATTACAATACAGAATATTGAACAGTTCACTGAAAATAATGAAGAGAATCATTCAATTAAAACCTATTTCAGAATGAGAATCAACAACATAAGAGATAATCCGTGAAATAAATGAACATTTGAGGCTTGAACTGCTGAGGGGAAAGTTTTGTCTATCATTATGTTAATTTTTAACTTGTCTGGTTCCAGATTCTTATCAGGTAAACAACAATTTAAATCTAGATATCATCTGTTAATTACTTATGTCTGTCCTATCAAGATTTCCCACTAGGCAAAAATTCTTTCTTGATATTTTTACTTTTCTTTTATTTAAATGCTGCCTCCACCATCTCTATGACACTCAGCACTACCCATACTGAATTTTTTTCTCTCTACATTCTAAAAGATAATTACAGGTTAAAACAGAAGTTTAGAAAAAAAGTTTTATCAAATTCATGTCTTAGTTTGTAGGAAAACAAATTCCTACAGGTAAAGATATCTTGCCTTTCGACGCTTCCTAGTAAAAATATTATTTAACTTTCATCAATCAAAGAAGTGTGACACATTTTAGGGAATATGATGGAATTTAATATAGAAGAGCCACAGTTTTATTTTAGAAATGATAGGAACATTTTTATGTTTTTACAAAAAAAAAAAAAAAAAAGTAATAGTAATAATACATGATTTTTCTACTGCGTTCTTCTGACATTGCAGCAAGGTTGAAATCCCTATCTTAAATGTTGCTGAACTAGCATTATTTAGTCCACATTCAAAATATAAGTTTTATAAAAAGCTTCCTCCAAGGTTTCCTTAAGAGACTCCTCCTTTGTTACTTTCTATATCAAAACATTACAGAATATGCACAATTAACTACAATATTTAATAAGGGAAAATTTTGAAATTAAAGAACTATAATAATCACGATTGAAAAGAGATGCTTTGTGAAATTCTGTAATCTTTTAGCCTTTAGAAAGATATTGTGGCCTTGTCTGTTTATGAAACATTGTGTATCTGGGTGATATTTTATCAGTCACAATTTGCTCAGTGTGTTCAACTAGTTGAGAATATTAATTCAAGTTTTAATAATGGAGTGATACTCATGAAATATTCTGAATACTTTATTAAAATAAACCTAACGAGAATCAAGTTCATTCAACTTATGAAATCTAATGTGCATTTAATCTCTTTTTTTTTTTTTCTTTTCTTTTTAGTAAATCTTTATTGGAAACAAGTTAAAATGCACATACACAATTAAAAAAACTCCAAAATGACATTAATTTTAAATATTGGATATATTAACTATTATAACCCTTTTCTTTCACAAACTTGTGATAATCAGCAAAATGGCTGTTTTTATTGTTAAACCTTTATAATGTATAAAGGTAATGAGTAAAGGTGCCTTTTCTATGTATTTATTAATCAATGATAAACATTGTGGAAAATTTGCCTTACTGGCTCACCTGAAATTTGAACTTGTTTCAAGTTTAATCATGTCTGCACAAATGACCTAGTTATTTTACTATTAAATAATCAAAGTCTTAATATTCACATAGTACACGTTGAAAACAAAACTTCTATAAATTCTGTAATTCACTAGTTCTTTTAATCTTGCCCATCTAAAAACTTCTCTGAAGAGTACTAGCGTTTAACTCAAGAGAGAAACGGCAGGCAATGGTGAATGAATCTCTGTTGAGATTCCTAAAATAAATTTGTAAATAGTTTCAGTTGAATTGCCTGACTTCTTCTAAATTCCCTGTCTTAATTCAAAATACTGAATGAAGTAGCAAAATATTGTCAATAGTAAGTTTATTGAACTAAAATATTTCAATGAGATGGAGACAACAATATTAAAGCAAACCTAAAGTTTATGAAGTATATGTTAATGTTAAGTGTTTCGGAATACATTTACATATTTCTTAATTCCAAAGAACTGACTAAAATAATATTTACACTGGTGGATCAGTAAGTTCGTAACTGCAACAATGTTTATCGAAAAAAACTAAAACCCAACATTATTTATATTTACAGAACACAGAAATATTTAATAATTGGTTAAAATAAAATTATATTTTTAATTCCACTATTAAAGATATCCATGAAATGAAAAAAGAAAGTTGAATCTTGTCAACTATAGTCATCATTATATGCTTCCTTTTTTAATTATTATAATCATTACTTTTCTTAAGTATTCTAAATACTATTGAACTTTTATTAATACTAATAAAAATAGAAATATAAAAACTTCAGGAAAAAAAAAGAGCAAGTAAAAATCTTTTAATATTAAAAGATAATAAAAATAAAATGTTTACATTCATTGTATTTTTTAAATGTAATGAAGAATTTAACAGACAAATCATAAATTATGCTGTTTAGAAGTTCTGAAGAATTAGAAAGAAAATTTAAACAGAAAGAAACCTAAAAAAATAATGCTGTAATAACTTTTAGTAGTTTGTGAAACATATTTCTAATTTATCGAATTGAATATTTATAAATTGTATTTGAATATTGCATAATTAAATACTAATTCAATTCTATTTTTCATGTAGTTGTCTTTCATTCTTACAGTGATAACTATACTTCACTGATAATGCAAGGGCAGCTAAGCTTTTGGCTAGAAATAATATTTAGACAGGGTATGTCAAAGATTTAAATAAAGAGCTTTTCTCTTTTTGTAACTTAAAAAGTATTTAAGCAGAAAATACCGAGCTTCTTTTATTTGGAGGGGGGGGGGGGGTTGTACGACAGCAAAATGAATTATCTTCTATTAGAAAAACATTCATAGTGCAGCCATTCATCGTAAGGCAATAAGAATAATAGGAACGATGACAATTTTTTGTGTGCATTCAGACAGTTTTCAAGTAAATATATGATGACCATATTTGCTTTTTAGCTCACTATGGGCTAAAAGACGACGACTATTTTTCCTTTGAATTAGCCAGCAAATGTTAATATAATTGTAATAACTATTTGTACATTTTAAGTAGCACATTAATTTTTTTAATAAAAGAGAACAGTAAATATGTTTTGACAATTCATTTAATTATCATTAAAAAACACAGTAAATGTACTTTTTGGGTTCAACATCAATCATTACATGTACTTTCTTTTCTTTTAATAACTAAAGTAAGAAAGAATTAATATATTACAATAGCTTACGACAGTATTTCTCTAACTGAAACCCAGTCATTAATACAAACAAAGTATAACTTTTAATAAAGATACTGCACATTACAAACTGCACAAACTTACTGAGCCACAACAAAATATCAATAATAAATATAATAGAAATGAAACGTTAAAAAAAAAAAAAAAAAAATGGCATTTCTTTAGCTATAGCTGAAAGAACAACAGATTCATATACAAATATATACAGGGTGTTGTATTTGTAAATCAACCATAGGAAAACTTACTTTAAATTATTGAAAATGGAGATTTGATTTTATTTTGCTTCACCAATGAATTTTAGCGAAAGAGCTTACGACTGTAAAGTTCTGCCATTTGATTTTCATAAAGAGTTTTAACTCATCAAGAAGTTGCCAATCAAGCAGAATGAAATAGCCACTATATATTTAAAAAGAAGAAGAAATCATTATTGGAAATAAATTCAAATGCAGCAGCGATTCCGTTACAACATTCTTTGTGACAGTTAGCATAAACTACAGGAAAATCAAGATTATTAAATCTTTTGTCATATCTCATATGATTTTCAAAAAAATAAAAAAAAATAAAATACATGTAGCAATTACATTTTGCACATTTCTTAAGAGTAGGAATTTGACTTAAAACACTGAATAGTGGTTTATCCTTGTTCTGTAAACAATCACAACACCCTCTGTAAGGACTTATAATGAAAACATACTAAGTCACTTTCTGAAGAATTATGGATTTCATTTCTTGGGAAGCACAAAAAAATTTGAATGAAAGTACTTATTCTGAGCATGTACTTGGACACTTTGAGGTACTGTTGTTATGTAACTTCTGAAAAGAATACATAAAGACACTCAGAAAAAAAAAAAAAAATAATAATAATCAAAAACAGCTGGATTCTAAAGAAAAGACACAATAGTAAAATGCACTTACTTGGTCAAAATTAAGTGATGGAGGGAAACCGAACAGTTTTGGAACTATGAATGTTCCATCATCAGGATGGCATGGACATGTAGGACAACACAAGACAAACAACATGTGGTGATAGTAAGGGAAGAGCTAACAGTTACAGGTAAGCAAAAAGCCCAACATTACTGTTAGCTGTTCCTATACTGCCACCTGTTGTTTGTCTTGTGTTGTCTTTATGTCTGTGCTCTCCCTTTAATGATAGAATAAGTATATTGTTCCAAGCCATTTGATTACTCTCCATCACTTACTTTAGACTAAGTAAATACTTTTTACTATTGCTTCTTTTCTTTATTTTATCAATGTACATCAAACCTTCTCAAATGGATTCTCTTGAATTTGTTACTGAACTACAAGAATTTCAAGTTGTAGTAATAATGACAAAAAAGCATAAAGAAAGCCTTTGCTGATAAACATTAAATACATTAAGGAAAATCATTAAATCACTAATAGCACTTTAATAGAATTAATGATGTTATAATGATGTGGCAACGAGAATGTACTATGCTAAAAATAGCCAGACTTAAGTATGTTTTCACTGTAAGATCACAATATGTATTACTACATGAATGAAGAAAAAATTCATAATGCACAATATCTTACAAATATTTCCATACTTAAAATATGAACATCTTTTTTTTCAATGTTCCTGTTTAGAAAACTATACAAATTTATAAGAATAAATGAATAATATGTTGTAAATAAACTGCACAAAATCATGATTCAGATAACAACAGAATTAAAACAATAACAAAACCTACTTCCAGGATTTTGAATTAACATTAAATGGCTGGTATTTGTGTCACAAATTTAAATGTTGTCAGATATGCCAACTGTTTTAAGACTAGTTTCATATTCTGTTTTGAGAAACAGAAATTTTACATTTCACATGAACTTTAGTAGTTAAATCAAAGAATTCCATTCGTAATGTGACTGCTTTAATTTTAGCCATGCACAATGGAATCTCATCTTACTGTAACAAATCTAGAGCGGTGTCTCCAGTATAGGCTATTTATGCTACTAGAATGCTTTTTATCTTTCAAATGATTCATAAGGAAGATTTTTTTTACAGAAACAAGGAATATAAAATAAATCTAATGCTTTTCATATGCTGATCATATTAACTCTTTAAGAAATATCAAAAATTTGTACAAAAATCCATTAGTTGGCAAAAAAATATTCAAATCACAACAAAAATTCATTAGTTGGCATCTCTGTAATATCTATAAGTGTCATCAGCTTTTAATAACTGTGGACTTCACTTTGTTGGGATCCTTGATGTCATCTTTATGCTTTGCTTTGTGGCTCTTCTTCTTCTTATGCTTGTGCTTGTGTTTCTTATGTTTCTTGTGTTTCGATTTTTTGTGTTTGTGTTTCTCTTTTAGTGGGTGAGTCTCTGTCTCATCACCTTTTCTTTTCACGACTAGTTTTTTGGATTCGGAATCGGCACTGCTGTCACTGCCACTCACATCTGAGTCACTACTTAATTCCTTCTCTTCCTTTTCATAAACTATTTTTGGACCAAGTTTGGTATCGTGGAAACCACACTCCACAGAGTCTTTCGCCAGATTGGGAGGAATAGGTTTCTGCATCTCCTGACTAGGCTTAACAACTTTCTGCTTCTTCTTATCCCTGTCGGGTGAGCAACTGGGATTCCTTTTGTGGGATACAGTTTCTTTGGAAAATGCCTCAGAAGCAGAGTCATGACTTCCTTCAGAGTCACTTATTCCATCATAATCAGGTTCAAATTTTGATTCATCAATGGTAGATTTTCTCCTATCCATTCTTTGAACACTAATATCAGGTACATGCATTTCTTGAGACTCTTCTGAAGAGAAAGTTCCTTTATTGCTGGTATGCCTTACATTTTTTTCTACATTCCTGGATAGCGAACTATGTTCCACTTTAATATATTTACTAGGTTTCTTCTTGGTGTAGTCAGCTGCCATACCCCCTCTACTTTGTTTAACATTTGGAAGCACAGACTTGGAGACCTTTCGTGAAACTGCTTTATTAGACTTTTCTTTGATGCTCTTGGTGTCAGTTTCTCTTGAATATTGTTTCACTATCTTTTCTCTTTCATGCTTTAGTTCATCTTTTGACAATAATCTAGAATCTGCATCCATTTGTGGATGTGACAAACTGCTCCTTTCTATAAGATAGCTTCCATCTTTACTTCTTGATTTTTCATAAATGGCTTCCCTTTCATAATCCCTATTAGCCTCCATTTTCAGCCTCAACTCTTCTTCTTTTGACAGCTTATAATGATCTCTATATTTCAGTCTTTTATCTTGAGCATATTTTTCAGAAGATCTAGCAGAATGAAAATCCTGGTCACCTTTGCTCAAATAACTTTTATTAACATCTCTTTCACGTGATCTACTTAAAGTATCTGGTTTTTTAATTCCTCTGAAAGTGCTAGAATTTGATTCGTAGTTTTTCCGGGGACTTCCCTGATATTTATCACTAAGTTTTCGATCATCTATTTTATCTCGATACGAAGCCATCTCAGTCCTACTGCTCTTCTCTTTCTTCTCATAAATATGTTCATATCTGTGGGGTGATTGCAAGTTTCTGTTTGGACTTGCATTTTTCCAGCTTAGTTTTTCTTTTGTTTGCCTTGACACTGGTGAATCATCCCTAGGCTTCTCAAACATTCTAGATCTATCTAGTTTTATTTTCTCTTTCCCTTTTTTCAGTGAGTGTTCATCTAATTCTTTCTTCTCTTTTGCAGCACTATTGTCTTTTGCTTCCACAGAACGCTTATCTTTACCAGAAATAGTTATCTGCAAAGTAGAAGCTTCTCTTGATTCCATCCCAACAACAGCTTTGTTTTTTGGAGAAGCTTTATCTTGAACTTTGGCTTTCTTTTCTGTAACTTTTAGATTTGTTTTGGGATTTTCAGTTGCTAACATTGTTGGTTTCATTGACTTCTGAAGCAGTGCTTTCTCAGCCCTTTGCACAATATCAGGAGGCAGGGATTTCTTTTGCTTAGAAAGTGTATTTTTTGTTTCTCTTTGTGGTGAAACAGGTTCTGAGTTATCAGAATCTTCTCTTTCCCATTTGGATAACTCTGGTATTTGGGCAGTAAGGACAGGTTCAGTACTTTCTTCAATACCATCTGTTTTTTCATTATCATCTTCTTCTTCCTCCTCTTCTTCAGGTATGGCTTCTTCAGCTGGAGGTTCCTGAAACTCATTTTTATTGGTATCTTCAGGTTTACTTAACTGTTCCTCTGGTAATTCTGAGGCAGAGTCAGGCTCAGCAACCTGAAACGAAGTTTCTTTTTCAGTTTCTGTGAATTCTGTTGGACAGATGCTAATATTTGCAGGGCAGGGTTGCTGTTGAATCTGCATGTTTGTATCACTGCTATCATCAATGCTGACTGTATTGGTGCTGTCAGCTTCTTTTACCTGATGCTTTATTTCTAAATCAGGATCAGTCTGAATGACTATTATGTTGTTTGGGTTGACATGCATTCCTGATTCCTCCATGATCTTATCATCTGTCATCATAGTATTTCTTTGTCGTTTCATATTATGCATTTGCATCCTTTTTTTTGATATTTTGGGCACCTGGAAATTCACAGGAATGCCCTGGTCTTTAACAGTAGTTGCTATCTCCCCTTCAACAACTTTCTTTTCACTTTTCACTTTAGTTTTCAGTTGTTCCTGTATTTTAGTTTTTAGTTTAGCTTTGTGTTTTTTTTCTTTGATCTTGTTGTCAGCTTCTGATTCAGAATGCTTCTCAGTCTTCTTGCTACTTTTGAACTTCTTTGAAGTATCGTATGGACGTTCCCAGTTTTTGAAATCTGGTTTGGCCATCTCTGAGCTGGACTTATAGGAAGTTTCTGTTCTCTTAGTTTTGTTCTCTTTGTTAGAACGGCTGTCTCCTTCCTTCTTTATTTTATTTTTATGGTGCCGTTTCTGATACTTCTTATCCAGTTCCTTTTCTTTAGAGACAAGGGGGGAATGGGATTTTCTATCTCTATGAACTACTTCTGGCCTTGAGTGACTATCTCGATGCATCTTTTCATGTTGGTCTGGAGTCCAGGAACGTTTGTCATGTCCTGCATTTCCTCTAAATGCATTTGGATTGTCAAATTTATTATAGTCATAACGAGAGTTATAATGAGAGTCAGTTGAATTATAGCGATTCTCTCCATACTGATAATCTTCATATCTATATGATGAATGATAATATCGGCCTCGACTGTCAGGAGAATATGTGTTGGGAACTGACTGATATCTGTACATCTGATTGTAGTAAGAGGGAGAGTAATCACGTCTATAAGGTGATCTTGATCTAGTATATGGAGATCTTGATCTCGATCTGCGATAAGAAGGTGATATGAAATGGCGCCCTCTTGATCTGGAGCGGGTGCGTGAGCGCCTATAAGGACTGCGTGATCTAGAATGTGATCTGGAGCGAGATCTTGATGAAGATAAGGAACGTGAACGACTGTAGGAATATGATCTAGATCGGGTCATGGAACGGGAACTATGACTATCAGAACGGCTTACAGATCTAGACCTTGATCTGGAAGCAGAACTTGATCGACTGGAGCTAAATGTCCTGGAACTTGATCTGGATGTACGACGCAGACGCTGGTCTCTTTTATATTCTAACAATTCTCTTTCAAAGTCAACCAGAGGATTTTTACTTCTATCCCTGCAAAAATAAACAAATAAATTTATAGAATACAATCATCATACAAGCAAGCAAGTTTAATAGAATGTCTTGCACAGCATATTAAATTTCTAATTTAAAATTAATAAGGCAAGAATATTTTTATTCATCTTCGAGATTGGAAATTTTGTAATCTTTCTTTTTACTCAATATTCTTTTCTGTATATATATATATAAAAAAATGGAAAAATTTAATTTAACTTGATTATAAAACTAAATAAAAACTCATTTCTACAACAGTCTATTTCTTTTTTAATTGAACTGTAACGCTATAAAAATAACATCCCTAAAATAAACTGAATATTCATTTATAATAAAGGCAGATTATAATACACAAAGCTGAGTATGTAATCAACTAGTGTTACTATCTCATTCCATGAAATTCTGCATGGAATAGTCTCTCAACTTTGTTAAAAATATAAGTGTCTTTATAATATGACATGAGTCAATACAACTATGATTCTTCACTTATTAGTCATCAGATGTTGCCATTCTCACAGATTTTTCGACTTAAAAGCAATGATGTTTGTCGTTTGAGAGAGAGGAGAAGGTATGAATTAAATATTAACTCTAAAATAAAACTGACATTCTTTTGTTAAAATTTCCTTTACAGGGTGTCTACTGAATCTCAAACAAAAAATTTAAGGACAATTCCCGTACATTTAAGGACATTTTCACAAAAATTCTGTTCAACCAAAAAAAAATAAAAAAAAATAAAATAAAATAAAATAAAAAATAAAAATAAAAAATGCTGAAAATTTAAGGACATAGTCTGATTTTCCCGTACATTTCATGTTAACCCAAATTTCCCGTACAAATCCCGGATTTCCCGGTTGGTAGACACCCTGCTTTACAAAAAGGAAATAGCCCCCTGTATACACCCAGAATCAAGAAGAGGAAGGCAAGGAAACAGAAAGATGGTCAGGGTCATAATGCTCAATGGTAGGAGTGGCCGATGCCGAGACAACAAATGCTGGGGACTGGAAAAATGTCATATTACCAACCAAATATAATTTGAATGTCCTTCAAAGTAATGCCACTGGTATGGTAAGCACAAGAAAATGAGAATGAAAGATTGAGTTATAAGGGCAACAGAACAGATTGTGGTTGAAACCTAAGCCCATGAAAACAGTTTGCAAATATGCTGTAAAATTTTTGATTTGTTTGACAATAAGAACCTAAAGAAAAATAATGATCTTTAATAGTGGTGTATTCTGGCAAATAAAACATGCATTGCAGTTTTCTAATGACTGTTGAGTCTAAATTAGCAGGGTTTAGATAGAGAATGAGTCTTAAATTTTTAATTATATGAGAAACTTCCATACAAAAAAATGGACATTTATGAGTTAAAGATTAATGAAACATAGACATCTTTTTAGCAAAACAACATTTACTTAAAAAACTTTTCTCATTCAAAGTTGTATAAAATTACTCTAATGATACTCAAACAGTTAATGTGTGAAGTATTTCTCTATAAAAAAATATTGTAACAGTAATGGAGGAGATAGAGATTTAATGATTTAATTATTCATTTACTATTCATTGATACAACTTCTGTGCCATTCACCCTTTCTACTGACTGAAGCGATTACAATTTTCAAACTTTTTCTGTCTGTTGATGATTGACATCTTTTATGGATGGCCTCTAAATGATCCATAAAAAGTTCTTATTGTTCTTCAGTTCTGAGACACACAAATTACAATATGCAACAACAAAGTTTTTTGACCACTATATTTAAAATTAAGCCATTCTATATTCCATTCTTTCAGTTGATCTGAGTATTACAAAATCCTTCTCACTTATAGTCAGTTATAAACGTGCTAATTCAACTGTAATGTAGCTCTGTCTAATGAAGGTAACAGGAAGTTACCTGCCAATATTGTGTACTAGAGGCCAAGAATCACTGACCTCCCAATACGGATTTTTTTCAAAGCCCTATAACGTAATTGTTGAAGATCTTAAAAAGCAACTTGATCAAAAGATTTTTTTTCCAATGATTAGAATTTTTGAAATATACTGTTTAACACTTCTTTATTCTAAATTAAGGGTTTTAACAATATATCTTGTAAGTGCATATAATTGTGCCTTATTTTCAGTAATTTTAATAACCAATTTGGTATCTTATGGCAAGAAAAGTTTCCTGTGAATGAACTCCAATATTCTAATACTGCTCCATTGTGAAATAAGCTTCTATTATTATAATAGTAAGCTTATGACTGTAATTAGATCATAAGATTGAAAGTGATACCTGGGTGGTTGATTGCTTCCATGTCTCATTCCATAGTTGCCAACATGAGGTGGTCCATGATGAGGTGGTGGAAGAGAGAGACCTATCCCAGGAGGGGGTGGTTGAGCCATTGCTATAGAATTCACAGGTACTGCTCCTAAAAAATATGAATTATATAAATCACATATAATAATGAAAAATATATTTGTTAACTCAAATACTGAAGAGACAAACTGTATCTAACTGTAACTAATAATATTTTTTTTTTGAGAAATTGGGAAGAATTATAAAGGAGAAATGGTATAGTAAATTTTCCATGTTAAGTTTTCTTGTGATTGAATAACTTAAGTATTCACTCAGCTTACAGTCTGTATTTTGAAAACACATTTCTTTAAGGTAATTGTTTAACAATGCTTCACTAAGTTACCAGGAGGTGGAGGCTGGTTAGGAAATCCTGGAGGTGGTGGGCCTCTAGGTGGCACATTTCTAGGCGGAATAGATCTAGGTGGCAGACCCCTTGGAGGAAGATTCCTTGGTAGTAGGTTTCTTGGAGGTAAAGCAGAACCTGCAGAATATCCATGAGTTGGTGCTATACTCTGGCTGATATTGGTGTTATGTATATGGGAAGGTACTGTGCCATGAGTATTTGGAGGTAGCCTGTAGGAGGGATGGTGCTGAGAATAGTTATCCACTGAGGAATTGCTGTAATATGAAAGAAAAAAAATCTTATTAATTTTACATACAAATGAAATTTGGATTTCATTTGCTAGCTTAAAAAAAAAGGGGGTAGGGATGGGTGGGAGGGAAAGCACAAATTGCTTAAACAGAAAAAGTGTTAGATCTTTCTATTTCAATTCACTTTTTTTTCCCCCCCTTCATAAAATCAGAATTATTTCAAGCAGGTTCATAGCTACTTATACTTGGGCAAATCAAAGAATGACTTTGACCTTGAACGAGACCCATGATCTATTAATCATTCCAGGACTTCAGTTTCTCATTCACAATGGCGACTCTCAAGCGAGGCAAGCCTATCAAAAGTCAGTCAACACAAATTATTGCTAACGTTACTTCATATTTCGAAAAGGAGAAATCAACGAAAGGAGCATTAATTTCTTATGAAAAGGTTAATGAGCGTACATCAGCTGCTACAGGAATTGGTTTAACTTCAGTTAAAGCTATTCGCCGAGAGGCCAACCATGCAGCGGAATTGGGGCTCCCATTTCCCGGCGACACAACCGGTAAGAAACGCCCAAGGGTATCTCCAGTCACAGATCTAGATTGTTTCGCTCTGGAAGCCATACGGAGGACGATTCACAGTATGTATTTGAAAGGAGAACTGCCATCGATAGAAAGACTGTTACATGCACTTAGGGACGAGACGAACGGAGAAGCATCGCCAATCTTCGAAGGAAGCAAAGAATCCCTCAGATTCATTGTAACAAAGAAATTAGGATTTCACTACAAAAAAAATGGATGGTCGGAGACACTTACTGGAACGCAGTGATGTTGTGGCCTTACGGCAGATCAGAGAAATTGTTTTTGATCGTAGTGTTGTTTTTTTAGATGAGACATGGGTAAACGAATCTCATACTGTGTCTTCGTGCTGGCAATCTGACGGATGCAATGGCGTCAAAAAACCAATTGGAAAAGGTAGAAGACTGATTTTGTTGCATGCTGGAACAATTGAAGGATTTTTGCCCAATTGCATGTTGCTGTTTCCATCAAACTCAGGCTTAGCAGATTATCATAGAGATATGAATGCAAAGGTTTTCCAGGACTGGTTCGAAAATAATCTTTTACAAAATATTCCGCCAAACTCAACAATTGTAATAGATAATGCTCCGTATCATTCTGTTCAAATTGATAAGCCACCATGCAGTAATTCAAGAAAAAAGGAAATGCAGGACTGGTTGATACAAAGCAACATACCATTTCACTGTCAAATGCTAAAGGCGGAGCTGTATCAGCTTATTAAAATGCATAAGCCACAACGAAAAAAATTTATCGTTGATGAAAGAGCATCATCTTTAGGCCACAAAGTTATTCGTCTTCCACCTTATCACTGCCAGTTTAATCCCATAGAGTTGATTTGGGCAAATTTGAAAAAAAAAATTGCGATTCGAAACTCAACTTTCAAGCTAGCACACGTTTTGAAATTGACAGAAGCAGCTGTGAAAGAGATCACATCAGAAGATTGGAAGAAAGCAGTCAATCATATAGAAAAAGTATGTAATGAGTATTGGACTAAAGACGGTCTGATTGAAATTGCAGTTGAACCATTAATTATCTCGGTAAGTAATTCTTATGATTCACACAGCAGTTCTTCTGAATCAGATGAATCTATTTCCTCTTTTGAATCTTCATTTCAATCCATAGATTAAAATGAACTTCAAAAAATGAACATAAATTCATTTTATTCTTAATAACTGCTGCGTGAATCATAAAAATTATATCTTATCAGATATAAACTACAGAAAAATTCCACACACCAAAAAAAGGCCCTTTTCAGGGCCAACAATTAATACTGAAAGAGCTTCCAATTCTGTCATCATTTATTTTCTAAATAAAATTAGTGCATTTTCACCTAACAAATAATTAAATAATTTATTTAAATAATAATTAATAATTTATTTAATTCTCAAATATCAATGTATTATGAATTTCACATTAGAATCCTCTAATAACTTGATCGAAATGATAATACCTTCTCACAAATAAAATACAATTTTAGAATTTTTAATGTAATTTATTAAAATACCAATACTAATGAATAATATATGTCTCAATTAAATTCCTATTCAAAAGGAAACAAACAATTGGTAATTTACTACAGTTATATTTTATTTTTCAGTTACCATTATTTTTTTTAAGAATTAAATTCTATATTCAATCAAATGAATGAAAATAAATACATTTCTGAAATTATATTTCATGAGAAATCAGAATAGTTCAATAAAAGGAATATCGTTTTATCCGTAAGCTTCGAACTTTCCTGCCATAAAAACTGACATTTACAATCGATTAAAATTCTAGTATTGCGACATCTGGTGGCCACGGTCATTCTTTGGTTTGCCCGAGAATAGGTTCCAATGGTCTGAAGGAACTAAGGATGCAGCCACTTATTTAAAAATTGCGGTAAGTCTGCTAATGAAGCAAAAATCCCAGAGAAGATTACAAGTTAGTTTACATTGAAGCAGCTTTAAAAAAAAAAAAAAAAAAAAAAGAAATTCTGCAAAAATAATGCAGAAAATTACAGTGTTAAGTATTTTATTGAACTGGGAAGGAACAAAGTAATTCTTGATAAGATTATATAAAAATGAAATCATTTTAAATCAAACAGATCACTTTGTGGTCCTTGGATTTACTGAGTACATTCTACACCTTTATGAACTATATAAATTTTAAACTTCTTAGTACAGCTCCAATTACTGTTGGCTCACTTCTGAGTAGGTATTCAATCTAATTCCTACTCTTGCTTGCCTTGTATTTTAGTTTTACTAAATGCCATAAATTTTGAAACAATACTTTCTTATTTTTTGCAATCTTCCGATGCTGATACTTTCATAGTCAGAGATATCAAATTGTTTGCTGTAATGTATGCTGTTTTTTTTTTCCCCAATATTTAATTCTTTTTTACTCTTCATAATATATAAATTAGTTTGTGAGATTAAACTGCTTCTCTTTAGGAGAAAAAGCATAACACTTAAAAACACAGCACTGAGGCAATCTAGCTCTTAAGGGTTCATGTAAAAGTGTGAAAAAAAAAATAGAAATGATGAGACAGGCCTTGTTTCATGGGAAACAAGGGCGAACAGCTAATGCCTCTTTGTCATTATTGGACAAGTGTATTTTTATTATTTATGGCTGATTTAACTGGTCTAGGATTAATACAGAATAAGTACTGTAATTCTAAAAAGAAATACAGTAAACTATACTGTTTGTAAGGAAAGGATAATTAAGTATTTATACATAGACTATTAATAAATGAAAAATACATTACTTAATTTTCAATTTAAATATTAAAAAAAAAAAAAAAAAATACCAACATGGAATGTGACTGATAGCGTTGATCATGTGAGGGTGAAAAGCGCCGCCCTTTCTGGCTACTTCCTCTGTGCAATGGTGCACCAGATGGTGGTGGTGGATCTAGTAATATAACAAATTACACAAAATATTAATTAAATACCTGGAAAAATAAAAATGGGTAAATGGAAATGAATCTTGGATAAGTATTTATCCTTTAATGATTATATATAAATCATCATTAAAAAACAAATACTTAACCAAGATTCATATCTCATTTCCATATAATACATTAAAGGAAAACAAATAAAACACCTGCAGGAAGTTATGCAACTGCCCTGAAATGTAGGAAGCAGTAGTGTACATAAATGCATGAGGTTTCCTGGCGATCGAAGCAATTGGACAGGCATGAGCTAATGTTACAGGTGCAGAGTAGTAGAACACAGAATACAGGTTACCAAAGCTTCCTTGACCAAACACTATGGTCACTGTTCTAAACTGCTAAAGATAACTTATACAGATGTTGACAGCTGCCCCAACAGCTAACAGGCTTTAAGTGTGGAAGAACTGTTGGCCTTTGAGAAACTGGTTTGTCTTAAGGAGATGTAGCCTTTCATGATGGCCGAAATCCCAGCACCACTGAATGCATATAGCACAAATGGGTTCAAGAAGGATCTAGTACATTCCGACAAGGATTGGGAAGACCATGTATAACCAGGGAAAGATAGAACTGCCATTTGCGATGCATGGAATTGCTTGACAAATCAGCAACTGCAATAGGACTGGAATAGGTAACACATCGAATGCCTACAATGCATAAGGTAAACAACAGGCTTTTATAGTTTTCAATGCAAGCTCTGCCCTAATGCAAGAAAGTCTTCAATGGCAGTACCTTAGGCATAACTGCAATGAACAGGTATAGTGTACGTGATGTTTAGTGATAAATTTTTGTCTTTGTAAACACTACAGAAGACAACAGATTCAGCAAGTGGTATGAAGGTGTGGGGTGCCTTTAGCCACAGCTGGTCATCAATTAAAGGGATCTCTAACTGTCCAACAATTTGTTACAGATGTTTTGCAGCCAGTGGCTATCCCATTTCTTGTTGAACATGGCAAAAGGAACCTTTTATCAGCAAGATAATGCACATTAGTCTGTAGTATCTACATGAGCAAAACATTCGGGTATTAGCATGGCCAGCTCACTCACCTAACTTTTCACCTACTGAACATATTTGGAGACATGATGGGCCTATAGCACCAAAACACATACGAGGTAGCCAACACTATCTCTCATTTGGACATTATAAAGCTGTATGGTAGCCTTCCCTGCCATGTTCAACAAACAATGCTGCATGGAATAGTTCAACATCTTACTAACTATACCACTTCATGGATTATTTCAGTGGTAATTTTCCATACTTGTTCATGATAATATATCAACAGCACATCTCAGTGAATGTTAACAGCCATCTGAATTTCAATAAAATATCACGAATCCTTCTTGATGTTGCATTTTTTTCCCCTTTAGTGTATGTATATATATATACCTCATCTAATCAAAATATTTAGACAACTTTAATAGTAATAGACTTGGGCTGGGTACTTCACAGCCACAGCTTATACAGGAATAAAAGAATGCAGTCCTGCAAACTTCATAGAAGAACATTATCAATAGAATGAGCTCAACTAAAAAGTAATATTATTGTGAAGTGAAACCCTTTAGGAGAAACAAAATATAATCGTAAACTGATAGGCCCACATAAAATCACACAGTGAGGCTGCTCAGTGCTTGTGCAAAAAAAAAAAAAAAAATCACCTGTCCTTGGTTAAAACTACTGAGTTCCAGAATTTCTTCTGCAAACAATGACAGCACCATAAATGTTTATCATGAGCTAAAAACATGGGTTTTCCTAGTTGCGCAGCTGGAAACAACCGAAGATCAACAAGGACAAAAGCGTTAGATAAGAGTGGTGTAAAGCAGGCTGCCATTGCATTCTGAAACAATTTTTGGATTGATGAATACATTTTGCCATTCGGTTTGATGGATGAGTCGGGCTTTAAGAGATACCAGGAGATTGCTACCTGCCAACCTGTGACGTGGCATCAAGATCTGGCTGTTTTTCATGGTTCTGATTGGGCCCCCTATTTTCAGTACAGAGAATCTAAATGCTAATAATATTCTAGACAATTTTGCATTTCGAAGTGTATGGCAACAGTTCCTAAAGCAAGATCTCTTCAGGATCTTGATTTGATGAGATAGATGATGAAGAATTTGATTGGCCTCCACAGAGTCTGATCTCAACCCCATCCTTTTGGATGAAATGTAACATTGATTGAGGGCCAGGCTGTATCACCCAACATCAGTAACTATTCTTACTAATGCTCTTGTTGAAGAATGTAAGTACATTTTCTTTCACGATATATCAAAGCCTAGTGGAAAGTTGTTTCAGAATAGCAAAGTATATTACAGCAAAAAAGGGTGGGCCTATTTCACATTAGTGTAAGCTTTGGTTCAGCAAAAGTCTCGTTACTTTTGATCAGAGAATGTAGAGTGTAAGTATATCAAGCAGAATCATTGTCTATCATCTACTCAATTGAGAAGATTTTAGTGCAAAACAATAAAATAAAAACAAGGTGAGGTAAATTAAATAGTCTTTTAACCTATCCATTACTAAATCGGATTCACTTTAATACAACTGTTGATGAGCATAATCTTGCAATAATCCTTTTCATTTGAATTCATTAGAATAGCTTAAATGTAGATACACATTTTTAACTGGAAATTGTGTGAGAATATTAATAAGGAATAAATAAAATTTGTTTTAATGACTATTAATGCTCAGCATAAAGTTTACTACACAAATAAACTATTCTGATTCAACTTGAAAAAACAAAACAAAAAAAAACTGTAACAAATTTTTCTGCAAAATACTTCTAAAAATGTTAATTTTATACAAAAAGAACATAGCAATCAAAAATAAAATGTGTATTACTGAAAAGAAATTAAACAAAGAGAAAAATTAATAATTTATTCTTAAAAGTAAAAAACAAAGGAATGAAATTTTATTTTCATCTTGTTTTATTATTGTTTCTCTTTACTGTAAAAGACTGATACAGAGACTATGAAGTCTCTTTAAGCAAAGAAATTAGAAATATCTTTTACCACACAGATCACAGTTGTCTATTATATGGCCCATTGACCAAATTTAATCTGTAAGATTTTTGGTCAATCTTTTTCATGTTGAATTCTCATCTTGAGTTTCATGTAGGGTTGCCATCTGTACCCTATTTACTTCCAAATTCATTAAATTTCATGATTTGTATAATCATGAAATTTAAGAATAAGAACAAACATAGCAAAAACTAATAAATTTATTAATTTTAAATATTAATCTTAATGAATTAAAAATTTATTAAAAATCTTTAGTTATTTTCCTATAATTCACACCATAATTTCTTATTACTATTTATTGAAATGAAAAATTTCATAGGACATTTAATAGTACTGCTTAAGACAGTCATTTGTGGATTTTTTTCTTACTACAATAGCAAGGTAAACAAAAAGAAAAGAAAAAAAAATCTAAACCAGTCTTTGTAAAGATGAAGCAAATATGCTCCTTATTTCACGGAGAGTGAGGTGGCAACCCTGGTTTTGTGACTACAGGAGGTATGAGAATGAGAGAAGTATAAAGAAGAAAAAGGTCAAGATCAGGACACTGTCACACTCAAGGTAACTAGATATTAGCCAACTGGGCATTTGTTTTCATACAATGGTTGGTGACCAGCTATGAAGAAAGAATATACCACTTTGATTTCCAATAAAATAAATGTTTGTACATAAATTCTGTTTTAAAGTTAGTCTGAACTTAGGGTCCTCAGGTTGATTTGATTAATCATCTTATTAATAAATAATTTTTCTATTATAAATTTTGTAATTAAATATATTAATTTGCATATACTTTCGATGATTTGATGCACTACACTTAACATGATGTGAAATTAGGTGGTATCAAAATCTATAAATAATAAATACTTGCTTAGAAAGCAGTAAGAAAGATGATTTATGGTCATTACAAAAAAAATCTCGTGAGCCTTAAAATCTGATTTGATGCTTCAAAAACTATAAATATGAACTCAAAACATTAACCTTCTTTGGTGAACATATAAACAACACCACACTTAAAATAATTGGATAAAAAGATAAAAAGTAACTCTGCCAATATATGGCATCCAATTATTTTAAGTGTGTTGTTGTTTATATGTTCACCAGTTATTTCGGCACACGTAAAAGTTTTTAATCATTAACCTTCTTTTTCTGTGTAATTAATGTTAAGTAGTGATTTCACTGTTTAACTTGAGAGCCTTTATGGAATGATATTCATACTGTTTTCAAATTAACTTTCTTTATTAATCCCAATATTACATAACTTACTATTGTAAGCCATTCTTACAACATAAATAGTTTATCAAAAAAAAAAAAAAAAAAAAAAAAAGTCATATCTATCTTCTTTATCTCCTTTCTTCATAAATATTACTTGAACAGTTATGGCTACAAAACTAAGAATAAAATCAAGTTTTTAAATGTAACAGAAAAACATTCATTCTTTTATCATTAAACTCAGAATTTATCTTCAATTACACTTTTATTTAAATAGTTCAATTAATGACCTTTTTCTTCAGCAGAGTTCTGAGTTTTTCCTGGAAATTAGAAAACAGAGCAAGAAAATGAAAAATATCTAACTGAATTTAAAAGACGTATCACTGGAAACTATAGTTAGAATGAAATCTAGGTATCTCAACCGATGCACTGATAATTAACATCCATTTATTAGCTTACTGAATTATAAAGTAGTAAAAACGCTGTACAGAGCTTAAAGAACAACAGGCTAATACAGGCCTTACAGTTACATATCTGCAAGAAAGGCATCTTTCAATTCATCTCTCCATATATAAAGTGCTTAAATAGTCTGCCAAAAAAATAATGCTGAATGAATGTTGTTATTACAAGATAATGAAATAAATTAAATAGAAAATTACCTTCACTGATTTTTCATACAGTTTCACCTCCATTCAATATTTCTATATTTTTGTTTTCGTCATCTACCAAACTATTTTGCAAATTTGCATTCTAGACAATGATTATCGTTATGCAAAATGCATTTGTACTTTGCAAAGAACAACATAATGAGTTGAAATTCTCTTTCTATTTTTTAATATATTGATTAAAAATAATGATTAAAAGTTTACTCCACAGAGAATGATTAGCAGTGTATTGTTATGTAGACAATTTTCCTCCATCCTGTAGAACATCCTATACTTTTTTGTAAAAATAAATGATTAATTAGAATAAATTAATTTCAGTTTTAAATGTAAATTTACTTTTCAATTAACTTTCAGATTTAAAATTACGACTTTTTGTTTTCCTGCTTCAGTTTATCATATGGCTGTGTTTATACAGTGCAACTTGGATAATTCGAAGCTGAAGGGACCACTACAAAACTTCGAATTATCCAAAACTTCGAATTAAACAAGTTACATCTTTTAACTTTAATTTCAGGTCCACTGAATGCTTGAAAAGATTATTTTGTCAATAAGTAAATATTTGTTCAGAAAGATCATGGTATGAAAGACTTAAACATTTTATGTATGTAAACAAAATAAGATTTATATTACGTAAGCTACAGTACATATTACAGAAAATTATAGTTTTTCAAAAAAGTGTGCAATGTCTGATTGTTTTGTAGAATTCCGTCACTTAAGGTTAGCAAAATCATCAAGCATGTTTAGTGAACGGAAAACAGCTTCACTTATGTTGGTTTGTCCTTCAATGTACCGACGAAATTCGGCGCTATCCCGTGCTCGTTGGCGATTTGGCATTTCTTTACACCCTTTTCCACCTCGCGAAAGACGGCGACCTTTTCAGCGAACGTTAAATTCTTGTACACGCGTGGTTTACTGAAAGACATGGTGACACTGACAGTAGGAAACTCGAATGGCGTCACGTCTCGAACGGTGGCGGGAAGGGGATTTCAGTTGTCACGTGTCGAATTTCTTAACGATGAAATGCCGAAAAGTCGTTATGGTTCGAAATTTTTTATGGTTCTAAAAAACTTTGAATTAAGGAAGTTGAACTTCGAATTATCCACGATTTTTTAACATTGATTTAATGAGAAGTTCAAGGGACAAAGAGAAATCTTCGAATTAACCACGATTTCGAATTATCCAAGTTGCACTGTATATTAAATGGATCTCATTTCCTTTCCTATATTTACAGCCATTAAAATTATACAATCAATAAAAAAATAATAATAAAAAAAAAGGTAATCAAAAAGAAATAATTATTATTATTATTATTTTTTTATAAACCATTTGCAGGCATTTCACACTTGTACACTTGAAAAGAACTTACATTACACATTTAATAATTAAGTTTTTATGTGATAATGCTACTATACTATTTGTAATAAGAATAAAGTGGCTCTATATCTGATAGAAAACCTTATTTTGGTTAAAAAAAAGTTTAAGATGAAAAACAAAATCTTTAAAGGGAGAATTCAAATCCAGGGAATTAATATTATTTTAAAATGTATCAAGTTAGATATTTTAACCAGTCAAGTAATGCAGCTTTTTTTTATAGTAAGGCTGCATTTTAAAATACACGAAGCCTTCAAAAATAATATTAATGAATAAAAGTGTGAGAATATCAATAATTATTTTGCAAAAACTAAATTATATAAAATAAAGATTTGACCCCCCCCCTTTTGGGGGTGGGGGGTGGAGGCATAAATAAACTGAAGAGGCAAAAAAAATCTATCATTCTATTTTTTTTCTTCACATTCCAGATTCTCAAAATCATAAATGGAATCAAAGAAAAGATATGATATAATTTTCTCTTTAATGTCTATTCAAATTAACTTTTTGTGTATTTTTGTGAGATATTTTAAACTTAATTAATACTGCTTTAAAAATATGCTAAAAATAATTGAGGAAAATCACTTAAAAAAAATTCTTATGGTAGAGGTGAATAATTTTAAATTCCCATTTTCTATTAATATAAATTTAAAATTGATGTTTCTTCCAAGTATCTGCATTTAATAATATAACTAAAGAAAGATAAATTTCATGGAAAACATTCTTCTCAGTTTTTCTTCCAACAAATAAATTGCAGGAGATTGAAATTGCAAAAATACTGTAATACTATGCACTGGGTCTACTGTCAAACACAAATACTGAACTCAAACATGGTTTTTACCTGACTGTTTGGACATCAAGAGACAATTACTACAACAATATAGAGAAAACTGGCATTTGTCAAAAATTCACTGTAGAAGAATCAACATCTTTATTTTTTGCTAAATATGTTTGGAAAAAATAAAAGAAAAAAAAGTCAATTGAGGGATACAATTACTTAATATTCACTTAATAATTAAGGAAAAAGGGGATGAACTTAAGTGCAAACTTAAATGCACTTTCATAGAGTACCATTTATTTCCAATGTTTCACAGCTCAATGACACGCTACTGTGTATTTGTATGTATGTCCCTCCCTGCCTGCTGCTTTTTAATTCATAAGCACACATTAAACTTAAATTCGAAGCAAATATGTAAATATATATATATACACTGTCCGGTCACTTTATTAGGTACCCCCCTGCTGTTCACATGAATGTCTGGATCTGTAGTGTCTCTCAATAATTCTTCAAGCCGGTGGGGGCAGTGTCATGGTGTGGGGGATGTTTTTCTGGCACACGTTGGGTCCATTGATATCTCTGGAGGCACGTCAGGATGCTAGAACATACCTACACATTGTAGCTGACCACATGCAAACGTACATGTTAACAGTTTATCCTCATGCAGATGTCTACTTCCAGCAGGATAATGCGCCGGTGCACAAAGTTGCACAAAGTCCGCATCACTATGGGATGGTTTGAGGAACATGACGATGACTTTTCCTTGCTGCAGTGGCCCGCTCATTCCCCAGATGTCAGCCCGATTGAAAATTTGTGGGATCAGCTGGAAAGGGGCTGTTCGCTCCAGGTCTTCACCTCCATCAAATCTTCAGGAACTGCGTGACACACTCATGTCTCCATGGTACACACTACCTCAACAACGTTTTCAGCATCTTCTGGAATCCATGCCTCGATGAATTCAGTCTGTTTTGAGGGCTAAAGGAGGCCCAACACGCTACTAGGAAGGGGTACCTATTAAAGTGGCCAGACAATGTATATTTAGATGTCAATATTGCAGGAATATACAATATTGACATCTAAATATACATTGTAAGGATAATATCTGTGTAAATTGTCAGTAATTCAAAAGGTTAAGGTTGAAGGTTAAGGCTTGTTACTTTCAGTCCATAATTATGTCTGAAGGATGATGTTTCCATTTACAATGCACACATTCAAAAGAAGCCAGCTTTAGAGAAGATGAGAATCAGAATGATATTTAGGAATGAATAAGATTTTGTTTAATGAAAACTATTTTACCAACAAAAACTAACAATTCTCATCACTTCCTTCTTTTTTTTTTTTTTTTTCCATAAGATCCCACTTTGAAAGCTGAAAAAAAAAAAGAAAAAAAAAAAGCTAGCAAAGGTAAAAGGAATATCACACCTGAACATGCACTTACCAAAGTAGCTGACAGTGTCTGATGAAGAACTGCATATGGAAAGGCATTCTTTTTTGAATAACTAAATGAAGTATTAAAATTTTTTGTAATTGATAATGACTAAAGAAATTGCAATGAAAAAAATAATAATAAAGAAATGGAATAAGAATATTGTTTAAGAGTATTGTGCTAATGATGATCCATAATGGGCCATGATGTATTTATTGAACAAATGCAGAAATGTAAGTGATTTCAAAATTTGTGTCAAATAAATAATGGAGGCAAAGATAGAGCTATAACGTAAGTTTTTCTCTTCTGCAACTATAACTTACAGATAACTCAGATAACTATATTGACAATCAAATTAGAAATAGCTTTCTATATGCAGGAGCCATTGCTAAAATGTGATTTTAAGGGTTGTTAGTTTCCTTAAATTTTCTGCTTAAAAAGCCTTAATTTCAGTAAATATATTCATTTTGAAAAAAATTATCGCATATTGTGTTTTCTCAACTATGTGATTGGCTAAATTAGATCAAACACTTGCTGTTCATTAGTGAATCTCCATAAACAAGGACTAAAAGTTAAATAGTAATTTATACTAATTAATTAAAAATACTTGTAAAATGTAAATATGCAGTATTAAGCATGTAAATTCATTAAAATAAAACAAATGATACATAAAATATATATAGCTCAAGTTATTTTACGTAGCAACTAGTTTACTTTTTGGAATTCAAAGGAAATAAATTAAATTTCCATGTTCTACTCTGGCTCATTTCAAAAGGTAAGCTAAGTACAATTTCTACATTTTCTTATCAATATGCTAACCTCCTTATCTGGAGGATATCTTTGTAATTGGAAAAATCCCATTTCACTATCTAATCTGAAAACAAAACTTCTGTGGTTCTGTAACAACCTAGTCTATTAATTTAGTGTCATTTCCATTAAAAAAAAGAGAGAATTTTCATAATATTTGACTTTTAAAATTGATACCACAATGTCACTATTTAATGAAACAAAATTTGTAAAAACAAAAGTAACAATAGAAATGATTATTAAAGTATTATGACTATTTGAAATAACATTTAAATATATAAAATGTTCATAATGATAAAGTCAGAACTGAAAGCACTGTTATGAAACTGCTCGAAAATGAAGTCCTTAAGTTTTTGTGTCATCATCTCCTAGATGGCCCAAAAGATGTGATTACTTCTTTTATAGTCTGGGTGAGACCTCGTTGTTTACTGGTGACTGCTCCTGGCTGATGATCACCAACGAGTGAGAAGCAGCTCTTCCAGGATGTCACTTGATAAACAATTTGGTCTCGCCCATTGTTGTTTATTGGAATGAAGAAGTTTATACTCAAAGAAATGCCAATTGAAAAAAAAAATTAAAATATACTCTCAAAAACATCAAATGTATTCACAGGGCTTGCAACAGATATTCACTTGGTCCCTAGGTAAAAAAGGGACCTAAAATCTTAAAAAAGGGACCAAAAATCTTAAGAAAGGGACCTAAAATTAAACATATTCAATTTCAAATATACAATTTTCAATGTATTAAATTATATTTCAGTAGAGGTAATTATGCATATTTTGAATACTTTATTCCTGGTAAACATTTTAGAAGATTTGAATATAACATCAAGACAGATCAGCAAATCGCAAAGAATTTGAAAATTTTAAATGTTACTTCTACTTGTTAAAGACTCAAAGATTTTATTGATAGATGTTATGTTAAAAGACCTTCAAATTAATTAATCAATAGTATGATTAAAAATTCAAATGAATCAAACTGTAATAAGCTGAAAACAGAAACCCGAAAAAAATGTTGTGCATGAAGATCACAAGTAATATATAGAATACAGTGATAACCAAAATGCTAGAATAAATGCCTCGAAAATTTATTTGAAGAAACTAGATAGCGAAGAAACATCATAATTATCAGATTACTTACAGACATTACTTACCATAAAAATCCCTGAATATCTAATTAAGTAGAATTACTTTTCTGGAGGAAACTGATGTAAAGTGTATGTGAATTAAACTTTTCGATATAACTCTTGATTAAAATTCAGCATTTGATAAAAAATAATCATTTATTATTATTTTTCATATAAAGAAAATATCATATAAACTTGAAAAAGGTGAATAAATTATTGGTTAGCATAATAAAGAGTAGAGAGTTGAAATTTTAAACATGACATTTTCAAACATTTCACTTTAATTTGTCTTCGGCAAATTTGAAAAAACTATTTATTTTTAAAAATATGAGATTTTAAAAATTTTTTAGATTGAAATAATGTTCATTTTTAGTTTAAAAATTTATATTTTTTTTAAATCCCGAAGACAAATTAAAAATAATATATTTCTGTTTAATTAAGAGAAAAAAAATTTGAAATTCTGTTCAATAATATTTTGAGTTATATCAATTTTAAATTACTCCACTTTTTTTAAAAAAATTTAAAATTTAATTTTTTTTTAAAGTTTAAGAAAATTTTTATGAGATGTTTTTGTGTAGTCATTGCGTGATTAATCACCAAAAAAAATTCAAATTTTTTACTTAATTAGTAAACATTTTTGTTATGTGTTTAAGTCAATATTTAAAAATAATAAAGTTTTAAGATTTTTTATTCATTTTTTGAGTTTTTTTATTTTCTTTAGAGATTGCTTAAGCACTTAGTAAAAACTAATACAGACTCCCGATTATCCACGGAGTTGGGTGGCGCGGCAATCGCGGATAATCCGAAAAAGGACGAAAATCAACAGAAAAATGCTTTTAACATGTTTTATTTACATTAAAGTGGCAGTACTTACATTATAAACAATTACTTTAATTTCTTACTTTTTAACAAAAAAAAATCGGCTAACTGTCTTTGTTTTTTCGTGTCGAAACACGAAAACCCCTACTTCGACGTCGCTAAATCTGCCTCTTTTATTGTTTACCTTATTCTAGTTTTAAATTTTTTTTGTTAATTTCGTAATTTATTGTACAGTAAAAAAAAATGGAAACCGGAGAGGTCCGCGGATAATCGGGAGTTTATTTTATTTTACACAAAACGCACGCACATTGTAACGCATATAAACGAAACGACACCCCCCCCCCCCCCCCCGAAAAAAAAATATTTCTGAGAAATAAATATCAAATATGTAAAGTTCCCATATTTTTTTAGTAGATCTTTTCTCCTAAAGCCTCTACTATTAAATATTTCTAACATCACACCAAATTTAAATGTAAAAACTACATTTAATATGAAAAAGCAAATTTCAGAAAAGATTACAGGTCTTTTCTTTTTCAAGCCTAAAATAACAAGAAAAAGAAAAGACGTGTAATCTTTTCGAAAATTTGCTTTTTCATATTAAATGTAGTTTTTACATTTAAATATCAAATGTTTACCATGTAACACACTAGTAACTTTTTAAACATTTGGTTAATGGAAGAATAAAAAATTTGAAAGATGCAGAAGGATTGAGTTTACACTGACACTAAATCGTTTCGAATGATGGCGCGAATATGCAGTAGTATTAAGGTGATTTCTGCCGCTCTCTAAGTTTTTTTCTTTTTTCTTTCATTCTTATAATCTTCCGGGAAAATTACTTAAAAGAAGAAAACAACAGCGGGTGGGGATAGAAATCAGAAGATCGTCATGCTTGACTATTAGCAATTTTATAGAGGAATACGAAAAAGCAGAGCCGTAACTAGCACGTGGCCAACCGCCGTGGGTGCCAATTAAAAAAGGGAGCAAACAACGAAATATGTATTTGAATAATAAAATAAATAAAAAATATAATATAATAATATATTATATAATATAGAATTAATATATAATAATATAATATAAATAATAATAAAAAAATTGAAAATGAAAATAGGGAAAAAACGGACCAAATTCGACAAAAACGGACTTTTAAGGAAAAAAGGGACCTGTTGCGAGGCCTGCTTTGCTAATGAAAGACAGAGATCTTGAATGAGTAATTTCATGTGATTCATACTGTAAGAATTAATTGCCAATAAAGAAAATACTATAGCTTGAACTCTCCTTTCAAATAAATACTTAACCCTTTAATGTCCGTAGCCAAACTAATAAAAATCTAGTGATGAAAATTGAGACACAGAACAAAATTAGTGAAACATGAAAAAAAAAAATATTTTCTAAAAAAAAGTAATTTGAGTATACATATTGGAATGTCCAATATATTGGATATTCACGGAATGAAATCATGTATTTTTATGAAAGTCACTAAAGCAATTTTTTGTATTAGTTCCAATACACAAATGAACTTTGTACTTCATACACAGAAATTTCATCTTTCTTTTGCAACCCTGAGCTTTACACCGCTGTCCATGGACAACAGTGTCTCTGCTTGGCTAGTGATTTTCACAATCAAATGTGGAACAGACTCTAAAGCGGAAGCCTACACCACTATGGTATCCCACACTAAGCCGATGGCATCCGAACGAAGACGCCATGTCTCTACTCCTGTCATCCCCGTCTGTCATACAACCGTCCAGGTCTACCCAGCCGGTTAAGCCTACACACCGTGTTATGCCGCGCCTAAAATGTTATGCAAACTACAAATTATTCAGTAATTTTAACAAATAAAATTTGAAACAGAGATTGCTTTTTCTTAACAAACCATACCGTTATGGACCAATGTCCAATATATTGGACATTTCGCTAATGATCTGTAAAATGGCTGTCAAATACATTTAAGCTCTAATAACTTTAGATATTCTATTTCACATATAACATGTATTTATTATTTTAAATTTTGTCTAAGATTGTAAATTTACTTTACAAAGGAAGATACTCGTGTGGTTCTGATTTTCTAGGGAGACGCCATTGTTTAAAGTAATCTCGTAAAATCTCGCTAAGAATGCAACACCTTTCAGTACATGAGGTCATAACAGCGATTCAAATAGTGGACATTGATCCTTTAATCATTTCTCTAGATGCAGTAGTTACTGAGAAAATTTTTTTTTAAAAATGTCCAAAATATTGGACATTGGGCTGTAAAGGGTTAAGATTTTGGTTTTTGCAATTAAAAAAAAAATGAAGATACATTTATTAATCAATTATATATTTTTCTATTATTTTATCTGATAATGTCTCATCTTTATGCTTTATTAATGCTACTTTCTTTATCAAAGAATGAATTGGCAGAAAAAAAACCCAAACAAAACAAGGTTTTATTTTATTCCATCACATAATTCAATTTTTACTATTCAGATTATTCTATAGAGCACGTAAGTTTTAGTTTGAATGTGCTAAATTAAGTGAATAAGGAGGATTTACCAGTCGAACTTTTTGTTTTGTTTTGGTATCACTGCCATGACAATTCATGCAACATCCATTCATCATTTATTTAAGTTTAGTGTAGACGACCTATTACAGTTGTTGATCATTTCTTATTTGAAACCTTTATCAATAAGTTATGATTTTTCCAATGCCAAAATTTATCATTTGCATCTAAATGCAGAGTAAAAATTCTGAAACCAAATTTCACATCTGCATTTTGTTCTATTACTTCCAAATACTACTGGTGAAGTTGCTGTGCTTAGTCCCTTACAAATTTAACAGAGCAAAAGTGATGAAATTTTTTTGGAGAAATTGGTTTCTTCTTAAAGCTCAGTTAAGAATGAATTAAATGACCAACATCCAATCGAAACGTTATTTCTTGCAAATACTGATTTTGATAATAAGTAATTGGATGACTAATAAATTTATAATTTACTGCTGTAAAAAAAAAATAAATCTCAAACCTAACAGAGTAAATGGTTAATATTTAACATTAGGTGACAGAAGGGAATTAGTCAGGATGTCTTGACACATGACGTAAACTACCACAAGAAGGCATAGGTTTGAATTTTGACATCATGTGCCCTGAAGAACTCAAACGTCAAAGAACATCCCAATTTTAGTTATTGTACTATATCAACAATCTTAAAGTAATAACTATATAATTTAGAAATACTGAACTGATGGTGAGATTATGTGAATAAGAGATGCATGGAGGTAGTAGCAGCTGGAGATGTTATCTTCTCCAAATATGATAACACTCCATCAAAAATTTAAAAGAAAGAAATGGTTTTTAACTTATTAACCTTTAGAAATAATGACAGCAAAATTTTGGATGTTTTTGACTCCAAAGAAAGTCAATATTACTTCGGTACACTTGGAAGAATAGGATCTTCTCTAAGTTCCTAAAATTTGAATGGTAGAGCAGTTAATTACAATAGTAATCAAACACTTGACTCCAACTATTATTCCTTCTCCCAACCAAATATAAGAAATTTAGAAGAGCCACCTCATTTGCCTTATATGGAAGATTTAATCATCAAGATATCCCTTTAAACAGCAAAACATGGAATATTACCTTCAAGCAGATAACATTGAAGTCCTACTGATAGTGATGTCAACAATGTCAGTGTGAAAAGCAATTCAGTTAAATCCTTTTCCAAACACTTCCTTGAATGCAATTCCAGAATTCAAAGAACTGTATGAATCCTATGGCAAATATTATAGGAGTGAAAGGGAAATATTTTGGAATAGTCCAAAAATATTACTTTCTTCATTTACTCACGCAATGTCTCCTCAGGAAGACCTTAACAAACTATTTTCAGCTTCAAATTATAGAAATGGATTAGGGATCCAAGGCTTCCACAGTGCTAGTTCACTAGGTGAGCAATTTAATCAAACTTTAAAAGGCACATATTTATATAATTTATATAAAAAAAAACAATGTTTAGTTAGTTTTTATATAATATATTAAAATTTCTTGTTAGTATCTGTCTTTATTAATTCTAATATTTGTCAATTATAAATATTCATTTGGCACTGTAAACTTCTGCTTTCTTAGAATGTATTTTTCATTCTGGTCAAACTTTTTTTTTTAATGAACAAAATTTTTTAAATTTATTGATGTATTAATGTTTTTATAAAATATTATAAAAAATGAAATTTCAAAAGCATTAATAGATACTATTTCTTTTTTCCTATTCACATGATATGAGGGAAAAATAGAAAAACATCAAACATTAATTGTATTACATGCTTAGCCAGTATACTGAATCATCTTTGACGATTCAAAATATTACGCAGTAATGTTTTTAATTTACAGGGTTCTGTTTGCAGAATAAAGCTAAAACAAGCTAAACCATCTTTATAAATGCATTTTTAATCCTTTTATCCAATGTTTTTCATAAATTCAGAACTATAAACAATATTCAAAGGAAAAACTCTATATTCTGAGGTACTCTGTTTTCTCTGTAAGTCTCCACTAAATAGTCCTAATATCACATTTTCTATCTAATAAGTAATCTTAATACTTTGCCTCTAAATTACAGTAAAATTCCCACTTCTTTAACAATTTTAGGAATTCGCAGAATACAAAATATTATAAGGTAAGTTAATAGAATTTACAATGTATTGGGTTGGCCAGAAAGATCATTCGGTTTTTAAGTAAAAATAAAAGACACATTTTTCATTGTCACCAATAATTGAACGTCTTCTATGGTTTGTTCCACTACCATCTGCCATCTATCAGGCAACTTCATAATTCCATCTTCCCAAATCTTTTTAACTTTTTGAGCAAAAAAATGTTCCAGGTGCCTTTGGTGTTTTCCAGGGAATTGAATTTTTTTCCATTAATAGAATTTTGTAAAGACCGAAATAAATAGAAATCCGAAGGTGCAACGTCTGGTGAATACGGCGGATGAATCAGAACTTCCCAGTCAAGCTGTAACAGTTTCTGCCTGGTCATCAAAGAAAAATGGCAGTCTAGAGTGCGTATTGTCTTCTATCTTCAATATTAAATTGACAATACAAAATTCACCAATTTTGATCAGTTTTTGTTGAAATGCAACGAATTTTTTGGCCAACTCAATACTTAATTACTTTATGTTAACCATAATTATTAAGAACAAATATTCATTTCATTTGTCTGGATGCAATCCTTATATATTTAAATATCCTAAGTACTGTGTTTTCCTTAGAATATTAAGTAAAACCTCTCTGTGTGAATTTAAACTAAATCTAAATTGTTCAACATTTTCAGGTGTCCTTAAATATTCTTTCATCAGGATTGCTCTTTGCTCCCAAAAAAAAAAAAAAAAAATAGTTTTCTTCCAACCTGCTAAAATCAAATTTGTTAATATTTCATTGCTATTCCCATGAGCTAAATTATCTTAATTGGATAAATCTTTTCTTGGTTAGTTTATCTTCATCCACATTCAAAGCACACAAATATATTACTGCATTTCAGGCAACTCATCATCTTCTGTTCGGGCAATATATGGTAATCTATCTGTCACCAGCTTCTTGATTAAGGGTCTTGATTTGGTTTACCGTAAATAGGAAGGAAAATATAAATACTTCTAATTTTAAAGAATCATTCATTTTGTTTCGTCTCCATAAAAGAATCTAGCTGTTATTTTCTCCAAATCAATAACACACCATCAAAAATTTGAAAGAAAGAAATGGTTCTTAACTTATTAACCTTCAGAAATAACCACAGCAAAATTTTGGATATTCTTGACTGCAGAGAAAGTTAATATTACTAGGGTACACTTGGAAGAATTGAATCTTCTCAAATTTCCTAAAACTTGAAAGGTTGAGCAATCAACTACAAGAGTAATCAAACATTTTACACCAACTATTATAAGCCTATGTTGAAGGAAAACAGATTAAAAATATATATATTTAAGAAAACTGTTGTCAAATAACAGTAGTTTATCAAATTACATTGGTGAATATTATAACAGGATTCTAATTATATTGAGAAATTCCAGTAAAGAGCAAAATATCCCATCTTTTGAACAATCTTATGAATTCAAAACTTCTGATAATGACAGTGATTTTAGAAATAACAATTAATTGATAAACAACCTAAAGATAAGAGCACATACAATTTATTGCGTGAGGGGTGGGGGAGAATCTGACAAAAACGAAGCAAATAAATAAATAAGCCTACTACACATGCTAAATGGTAACTGCAAAGACTACTAACAGCAATATTGGAAGATTCAATAGAAATAAATATTTATGATTTTATTGTTGGGGGAAAAAAATGACAAAATCCTAAGGGTTCCTCTATATGAACGTTGAAGATGCCACTTTGGCAATGATAGATGCTGTTTACACAAGTATTAGCAATGCTGTGTTGCTTTAGCTGCGAGACATTCTTAGAACAGTAAAATTAAGGAAAGTGCACCCTTGCGGACTGAGAGGTGCTAACACATTCAAAAATGCTCATATAGACTTCATCTTTCCTTTTCTATTGAATGAGATAGGAATTCGCTCTAAGAGTGTTAGCAATGCTTGTGTAGACTGGCCCTAAATGACAACATTACAAGAAACTTGGAGAATCTGATACCATGATTTCAACTAAGTCTCTAAGATTGTTTTTATAGATGGGGTTTAAAAGTAATGAAATTACAGTATTAAAGTTAAATAATATAATTGAATTATAAAAAGTTATAGTTTCAAACTAAAAACAAGTTTTCAGGTATTTTTCATTGTTCAGAATATCGTATATATTCAAAATGAGATTAGCAATTCAAACTAAGCTAAACAGTGAAGTACTGCTCTCTGGACTTTTATGGTGCTTTGGACCCCTGAAAATTTCCCCCCTTTTTTTTATGGGAAATTTATATAAGTAGATGTTAGTTATTGATTAAGAAAGCAGTAAATATGGTAGGTAAAGATCTCTTCTTAAGAATTAATGACATCACTTACTTTATTTCGTATGTGTTCAGAGGATCATTGGTCTTGAAAAACTGAAGTAATTTCAAATATTGTCAATTTTTTTTTGCTTATGTAGTATGGTTGTCCAAGTAAATAAATGGAAGACTTCTTTTACATAAAGCAAATCCACTCGATTCCTTTTGTCAGGATTCTTCCTTAATTCCATATAGTATCTGAAACTATTTGATCCTTAATTTTCTAAAAATATCATTATCATTTTGCATACAGCATTTGGAACACATTCATATGAAAATAAAATATTATTATAGGATAACATGTTAAAAAGAGATCTGGAGAGTAGGAATTACTGATTTCTTTTTTTTGAATGAAAGACATGCAGTGTTGTAAAAAGGGAGTAATTATAGGATTCCATAAGTTAAATATAGAAAGCATATATATATTTTCAAAGTGTATGTATATTATTTCAATATTAAAATGATAATTTGAGCCAAGAGCAGAGATAAAATAAATAAACGAGAGAGCAATATCTGATAGATATTTGCAGTTTTCAATATCAAATGTTTCTTGATCAAAGGTCTATAAAGAAAATGTTTAATGATGCATCTTGTCAAGTTTCTATGGTGCCGTCAATAAAGCAGAATTAAAAATTTATTTTAAAAATCCAAAAAAATATACGAAAGCTTTTATTGATTAATTATTTTTATTGTCTTTCTACAATAATTGTAGTAGTATAAATAACCTCTATCTATTTTACCAGTCTTCTGTTCTCAATATTTCATTGTAGAATTGCCAAAACTGTTCTGAATATTTACTGCCAAATTACTTACTAAAATTTGTAAATATAAAACAGTTTTTTGAACATTAAAACAGTTTTTACAAACAATTTTTAAGACTATAGCCTAAGCAGTTTTTCAACATAAAATTTTGCATTGTTGAAGTGGCATGTAATCCTTATTTTTTATATAGCTCTTAGTTTCAGAGTTATTTGTCTGGATCTGCCCAATTCTCCCAAAACTTGATGATAAAATATTTGTAAAATTATCTTATTTACCAAACAAAGATTAATTCCATGATTACTTGTAAAACTTATTTAAAATAATTCCTTCAATTTTTTTTTTAATATTTAATGAAAGAAAGATGCACAACAATAGTTCTCTGATAGTCAGTGAACAAAATTTCAAAATTGTTTTAAAACACTGACATGAAATTAACGAAAAATGTGAAATTCCAACTCTGTTTTTTCTTGAGACAGTCACAATTTTAAGTCTTTCCAACTTTAACTATGTAAATCATATCATTAAACTGCCAATCACACTAACTGAACAAAGAGCAAAGAGGAAACAGATCTTCGACAGATTCATACAGAAACCTCATGTCTGTTCTTCAACAATGAGAGAGAAAAAAAAAAGCTACTAAAAAACTATATATATATTAAATAACAAATTAATCTCTACGAAAAATGTTTCATTACGAAACAATTAATAAGAAAATACGCTGTCAAATCAGTTATTATGATGTCATCATCATCTTCCTTATGGTTTTTTTTTTCCCTTTATATAAAGTAAGAGTAATGGAGTTAACAGGAAAATATAGTAATCACGCAAACAACATACAAATATAAAATGTATTTCAATTTCTTTAAAAGTCCATGTTCCAATGTGAACTTCATGTTACTTACAAAATTTCTTTTTATTACATCTTACTCTTCTTCATACAGCAATATTTCGAAATACCTTAGCGGCCATTTCTTTTTCAAGCTTTTTTATTATAGAGGGAAAAAGAAAACTCCTTTCTTCTTTCCCATACTAAACAAACAAGATTTTAAACTCTAAAATAACAATATAAACAAAACAAAAATGTGACATGCTCCGATGCATGATGCATTATTACAGAAATAAATTAAAATAATAAAAGGTCCAAATTGAAAATAAACTTTCTTATTTTTGAAGACAAATTTCTTATCTTTGAATATCCAAATTATCTTTTGGATGTTTCTTGTTTCCTAGAACAAATTCAAGCTGTTTTTGTGTAATGTCTGTATATCTATGAGGATGTATTACTGGGAATCTTGTGGGGATGATAACTCAAAAAATAATGAATCGATCTACATTAAGGTTCCTATTTAACTGTTTAATTATCTAGAAATGATTAGATTTGTTATCAATAGACCTATTTCTTATCGGCCAAAACACTAAACTAAGTAGCTTAAAGAAAGGAATTAATCAACAAACTTTCTGTAGTTTCTGTTTACAGTCCTCTTCACAACAGGATCAAACATTGTGCCCTAAAATAGCTCAATGAATAATACATTATTTTAAGTCATACTTCATATTTTGCTATTCATAAACCTCATGCCATTATCAAATAAGAGCCAAAGTACAGTGTTGTTGAAAAATTCACAGTATAATGCACTGTTCTACGTCAAATTTCGTGAAGAATCTTCTTTGATTATGTTCTTCTCATCATATTTTGAGGTTGCCCAGAATACTTAAAGAGTAATTTACTGTTCAATTTTGAGCTTTACATTTAGGATTTAATCGTACCGTTCAGTCCGATTAGATTTTGGTATTTAATAGCCCCTTTTTATAAAACACTTTATAATGGAGGCCATAAATAACTTAATGAATAATATACTAATTTACTTAAAAATTTCATATTTAAAGGTTTAGAATTATGTGTATCTCATAAGAAAGCATTACAATCCTTCCACTATTTATTTATTTTAAATGAGCGACCTTTTATCATTTTATTTACAGTCAATAATTGACAGCTGTTTTGCAAATTAAAATTCTCAAAACTTCCTTGAATGGAGTGGTTGGGAAAACATTTTTTCATATGGTATGTGCAAAAACAAATGAAACTGAACATCACAAGACCTGATCGAATGTAGTCATGAAAATGTAACAGTATGCTTATGTTAGTTGAAGTTTGAATCTGTTCAAATGGTGCTAAAAATGGAGGAAAATTTTTTTACTTTGGAGCATTATTTTCAGCCATACGGAGTTGGACATTCAAATAGACTAAGTTTGCTGTATGTTGGAAATGCATTTCGAGAACGATTTCAAACACCATCACCTACAAACATGTTATGTTAGCCGTCATTGAAACTTTCGTTTGATGGCAGCGTTCTGACACACCACAAAGGCTGCACAGGAAGGCCAGTTACAGTGACAACAAATGCGAATAGAGGAAGACTCCTCGAGCAGATGTTACAGTCGCCTAAATGAAGTCTCCGGCAAACATCCTTAAAAATGAAACTTAGCCCGACATCTACGAGACGAATGCTCAAGTAAATTGGTGGTTTTGCCTATAAATACAGACAAGACAACTTCTGAGCAATTCCGACAAGAATGTGAGAATCACTTACTGTGCAATGATGTTAGTGATGGCGTACGATGTTGAAACTTTCCTGTCAAATGTCTGGTTTTCTGCTGAAACCAAATTCATTTGAATGGATTTATCCATCGACAGATAATCCGCTTCCTGGGATTTGAACGGCCAGACATCATTGTGGAGAAACCCTCCATAGTGAGCGTGTAAGCAATATGGTGACTGCAAGCAGCAGCATCCTGGGCCCTTATTTTGTTGAGGATGATCATTGCAACACATGCTATGCCTCAAAAAACGTGGAAATTGACTTCTGCATAGCGCAAGCTTCCTCTATTTGTATTCTGCATGCCACATAAACCTCTTTTGTACACAAATATTTCAGTAATCGTTTGTTTTGGCGCATACTGTATATATAATTCATATATTTCACTATGAATGTTGAAAAATTTTCAAACACTGGCAATCAACATTCATTACTTAATTTTGGAAATTTAAAGAATTGAAAGTTTTCCAACTATCACTGATATATGTTAACAATTGCAAAGTCTGGTGCAAATTGCAATTGCAACTGTAAAGAATTTGATAATCACATAAACACAGACTCGATTCATTTCTGGAAAGAAGTGTTGAACTCAAAATGCAAAAATTGCTTGTGTAGCATACAGATCTGAAAGACATCCCCAAGCCAAACTGGTTAGTGCCAATTGTTCCTCGACAGTGTAGTGACAACAGAGGTGACAGTATGCTGCCAAAGAGTTCTAATTAAAGTATCCCTGTTCAGAGAGAATCAGTAGAAGAAACACAGCCAAACTTACTACAAATAAAACCTAGAATAAGAAGATGAAATTTTGCAAAAAAAAAAGGAATTTAGCACTAGAAGAAAGTGTGTACTAATAACAACAGCTTTAGGACTTGTTTAAGTATATGACTCACAATGAACTGCAAACAAAAAAATAATAATAAAAAATTGGTGCAATGGAGGCGAAGAACTATCAAGCAATGAATGTAGGTGGTGTGGAATGTTTGCTGTTCTGAATGAACAAAAGCTGATTACTCAACAGAATTTTTTCCATGGCTGAATGACGTTTTGAATATGCCCTATGACTATCCTTCAAGTTCAACTGGTGAGGATAATGCTTCAGTATACCATGCTGTTTTACAAGTAACTCTTCATGTAAATATCTTGGGTTCAGGCCTGAAGCATATGATAGCCATGTCGTTCCAAAAGCGAAGTTTGATAACTACATCTCTATTGTTGTAGCAAAATGGTTGTTTCCTTGGAAATATCACAAGCTGTTCAATATATTTGATAACTTTAAGGACGTTAAATATTTAGATGATAGATACAATTAGTCGACAATGATCAAGAAAATAGTGAATAAACAGGCTATTTCTAGAAGAATTTAAGCATATATTCTTAAAACATAGTTGCTTAAAATTTCTTTTATTATTTTTCTTTGTTTAAAGTTGTTAAAACAACAAACAAAAAGTTCACATATATTTTTAAATTATGATCTCTGTTGGATACAAACAATAGAAACTTCCCATTTCGGGAAAGAAAAAAAAAATCCCTATTTAAGTATTTAATACTTTAAGTTGTTTAAATCTGATTAATCATATTAAAGTGAGAGCAAATCTGTTTCTAAAATAAATGGCTTAATACTCATTGTTTCGTTTCTAATGCTTTTCTATGGAAATTTTTATCATCTATTCATTCTAATTTCTCGAAAAAGACCTATTTGAAAAAAAAAAAAAAATAATAATAAAAATAATCAAATATAAAAGTTAGTGTCTTTAGACCTTAAAAATGGATGCCAAATTTCAACATTTATCCAGGCAAAAGTATATATTATGTATATGATATTTTAACATTCTAGAATGATTAAAATAAAATAAAGTAATAATTCTAAACCCAAAACACCCAGTTTACAATAAAAATGTTCATTACTTAATACCACATGGTATTTTTGTTGTTAGAGGTTCTCAGCAATAACAAAAGAAAAGGGTTGGATTCATTGTCCCATTTATGTTAGAAGTCAATACATCAAAAAGCGATATTAATTACATAGACTTTGCTTATGCCCAAATCACACCAGCCTATTTTTCATCATTGTTTTCAATCGTTGGCCCTATCTTTCAGGTCTACGATCGTGTGATTTGCCTCTGTTGACCATTTTCATCCCTGATTCCATCATTGAAAAAATTTCAGAACGTTTCTAAATACAACCCTGTTTTCAGGGATGCTCATTAGTGAGCTCCAATCAGAACCGACCAGCTACGATCCCGAAGGAGCTGACCAGCGCCATTTTGGCTACCGTATCGAGATAATCCGAAGGCTATTAGGAATTAAATATCACAGTGAGGAGATTATTTTTCGAAAATAAACAATATTTTTACTGAAATAAATTAATTCTATGCGTCAAAATGTGCAATGTCAAATTTTTAAAGAGAGATTTCATTTCTTCTTGAGCTGTGTGAAAGGCAGCAGGGGCTTGTGAGATACCCGCTCTTTTCAGCCGAAATTCAGTTCGCTTTCGCAATAGTAGAGATGCTTGAATACAATTTACAATTAGTTTCGAACAGATTGACAGCTTACTAAAAGTCATTTCAAATTCTACCGAAATTGCATTGCCGAAACACGATTTTAGCCTCTAAAAAAAGATTAATCGCCGTCTTTTCGTAGCTTTCGAGAAACCGCCAAAATCTTTTAAGCTCAACTCTGATTGGCTAGCACTCTGCCAATCAAATGCACTGTTTCACCAAATTTCGTCGAGACGGAGGAGGAAGCAAGGAAGGGGGAACCCCGCACTGATTTCACTGTAGCAAAACAATGTTGAAAAAAATATGCTGGTGTGATTTGGGCATTAAGAAGTACATAGTAGTGTGTATAATAACTCTGAATTTCACGATTTTTAATATCTCGATCAGTGTTAGTTTCATTTTAGTGAATAGTTTAATAGACCGCGTAGATACACAATTTATTCTCTCTCCATATCAAAATGAGTTAAAGTTTTTCTTTATACTGTATTACATAGGCCAACACTCAATTTTATGAATAAGGTATTTTTTTTTTTCTGCTGGTACTGCCAATGCTTCTAATAACCTTGTGTGATCCTCATGCATTTTTATTTTATTTTCAGAATACATCAATGATTTTAGGTAAAACTGTTTTTGACATCTGGGCAGCAAACAAGTAAAAATGAGCAAAATGCTGCTGTATTTGCATTTGTTTTGTAAATGTTTGTTGATGCTACACTGCCTGAGGAGGTTTTAAAAATCATAAAGATATTTTTAAGAAGTCTCTGTCAAATATAAGTCAACGTTGAACAAAGTGTGGTAGACACTATGAACGGTTTTTAAAGGCCACATCAATAAGGCTCAGAACGCCTGAACTTTCCAGACAGTATAAATCAGTTGATACAGTCTACTTCGCAAAGCCAACAGCCTCCTATACTTGGACGACCAACAAAAACCTTTGAACATTGCTATACAAAAACAAACAAGCAGAAAGTGAAGGAATTAGTGAGCACAGCAAGTCTTGAGGACACTTCAGTGACATCAGTAGCGAAATTACGAGACGGGCAAGAAAGTTTCTGTTGGAATCGTTAAAGAACTCTCTTTAGCCTTTCCCAGTGAGATGCTACTATTAAGAGTGAGAAAATTTTTTGACCAAGAACTAAAAACTGTACCTGGCTAACAATCCTTGTGATTACTGTTAATGCAGATCTGTCAAAGCATCAATATAATACAGGGTGATTCCAAAAGAATTTTACAACTTTGTAAGGGTATAGAAATTTATTCAGAAAAATTTTGTAAGTAGTTGGAGCTTCATTTTATAGCAAAACACATCAAATTTTACCTCTAAAATGTCAGTGTGGTTCTATGTGCCTGCTATTAGTGATACGGCAGACATCCCATCTGAAGTCAATTTCTTTCCAAACTTGATGCAGCATGTCTGCTGTCACTTTGGCAACTGCGTCGGGGATTCGAGCCTGAGCACTGTGAGATTGGCAGGTAAGAGTGGAGCAAACACTAAATCTTCAATGAAACCCCCTCCCACAAAGAAAGAAATCTAGGGGTATCAAATCTGGGAAACAGTATCCACAGACCTGGGAAATGGTTATTGAAGAAATCCCCGACTTCTGTGAATTAGTGAGCCATCTTGCTGAACTGAATGTGTCTTCATAAACATTTCTAACAGACACGTCTTCGTAAAACGTGCTAGACAGTCGGTCGTGGAATGCTAGAATCGCCAGGTAGCTGACTGGAACCAACGACCTCGAGATCTGGAGTCCAGTAGCTTATCGACAGAGCTAAAACCGAACTTCCTGTTTCGACTATGAGACAAGAATCTTTTAAGCCAAAACAGGCAAAACACAACAAAAATCATCAAATATCTCCAAAACGTTTGAGTGTTGGACCCTAAAACCTGGTATATTTTTGAAGTATTTCATGAGTACTTTCATCTCCCAAAAGGGCATGAATATCTGTGATATACAACCTGTGACCTCTCCTTGTAAGTTGTTTTTGTTTTGTTGGTTTTCTGCAAGTATGAAATTCTGCTATTTCCAAATGTAATAAGCTACACATCTAATTCTCAATATTATACATTACAAATTAAACAGATCTGTAAAACTATGAGGGAGAAGGAAGCTAATTATAAATTAAGAATTATGACAGTAATGGTAAAGTTTACGGTAATTATATTATGACTGAAATCGATTAAAAACAAAAAGCGAAATGCTGAAGCTGCTTTCACTATTACTGATCTCAAATTAGAAATATATTAATCAATCTATTAATTGCTTAGAGCGATTTCTCTTAGACCCGAGCACAATAAATACACACAATAAATTTTTCAGAAAACTAGCTTAACTTTAACTATAAGCAGTTGTAAAATAAATACATTCAAATAATCATAAAAAATGAATGCTTTAAATTACAAATACTTGAACTATTTAAATTTTTTAATTACAGTTATATTTATACAATTTCAATGCTTCATTAGTCTTGAAAACATTAGAATAAAATTATCTAATTTCCCGATTCATTTGTTTAATGTTTACTCTTTTTTTAATTATTATTATTTATAAGCTCTAAGAGAAATTCCAGTTCAGTTCAGTGAAACCAACTGAGCAGACTGAAACTGAATGCTATAAATCTGCATTAAAGCCTAACAATTTATACTTTGACTCCTCAAGAGAAGAATGTAAATGTTTTCAAGACAAAGATTATAACTTCCATAATAAGATATTACAAATGGATCAGTAGTGAGTTAGTTTTTTTTTAATCTACTAGCTATTTATAATTGCTACCATTATGTGATGTCAGTATTAATCATCATTGATATGTATTATCACTTAAATGAAAGTAATAAATCAGAGAATTACAGAAATAAAAAGCTGTAGCAGCGTTGTAATCTAAATGTTTTGAAATAAAGCAACTCAACACCAATTTGTTAGTCAGAAAACTGGGAAAATCTATCCACAGAAATCAATAATTAGTGGTTAAAGTCTTGTTTCAGTTAATAAAACTTGAACTCCAACATAATAGCTGTACTTTTTCCTAGATATTGAACCATGATAATGATACGCAGACAGCAACAGCTCTAAAAATAGAACTCAAAGTAATGTTATTGTCCCAGTTTCAGCAGTCAATTTATTTGTAGTATTTTGTTTAGCAATTAGAACAGAATTGGCTTAATAAGTCTCCAATCCAGCATGTTTTTGGTCAATACAATAAGTGACATTTAGATTGCTGCATTTAAGAGATGCAAAATGCCATTTTTAAAAACTTTTTGATATGAAATTTCAATAAAATGTATTAGCACTTCACCACAAAGATTAATTCAAAATATTTCTTTAAAATCAAGTGAAATGTATGAATTCACAGATTTGCTATTATCTATCATTATAGAATAATTCCGAGTACCAGTAAGCACTACATATAGAAATCTTCCCATGAACTTTAATCTACTTTTTTTTTTAAATATCAGATGAACAGGAAAACAAAAATGCAAAATGAAAATGCACTTACAATAAAGATGAAATAATTCAAATATTGTTTCAAAGCGGCATGAGCACTTCATAAAAAGAAAGGTAAAGGTGTACCACAACAGGCCATGCAGAACTATGGATGGGCGGGAGGTTTAGGCTTCCAGCAATTCTTGATCAATGGGACTAGTTGAAGTCTGATGGTCAATCCAACACTTGCCCACCTAAAACACAGTCCATAGAGTAAGAAACACAGTATCCATTTGAAAGGTTGGGTGATCCTAGAATTGATCTGGAGGAGAAACAGCCAAGGAAAAATTCTTTATCACTGCAAGGAATTGAATCCAAGCTCCGCCAAACCCAGAGAAGGAGCTTGGTAGCCTTAACCACTGGCCTACAAGACCCAAATGAGCACTAAATCAAAGGAATTAGGTAATGGACAGTGCAAGTATGGAGGATATCATAAATTACATGGTTACTGGAAGAGGAAATGTGCTCTAAATAATACAAGATTTTTGTCCATTGATAATTGGAAAAGGCTTTGAGTCAGATTATGTGAAGGGTTTCTGCTAGGAGATAGTGGGTTAGTTTATGGGTTACTTGATGTAGTTCATTTCTTGAGAGTGGAGAAGATCTGGAAGACCTTGTGTTTCACAAATCTTGAAATTGTATTTATTTTATGTAAATACGGTTTTTGTTAAGAGTTGCAATTAATGAATCTGAGAGAACGTGTGATTTTTTCCCCCTCAATTTAACTACATTATCCATCTATACAACTACCCTACTCACCTTTTCCAATCATCTCACCCTCCTGTACCCTGCCCAATAATTACTTCCTAATGATCATTAATCACTGGTCAGCTCCTGTAAAGTAAGTGGGATTGTCCGTACGTGTCATACACATGCTATACACATCAATGTTAGTTGATGTGTATAGCAGCTACAGACATCAGTATGAACGCAAGACATGATATTGTCTTGCGTTTAGTGATATTGAATTGGACAAGATTATTGGTGCTGACAGGTTTGATCATTCTATCCGTGAGATTTCAGGCAAGTTCCAGATAACCTACACAACAGCGGATGATGTAGTGGTGAAATAGAAATGTGAGGGAGCTATAATATGCCAACCCAGACATAGTAAGCCAAAAACATTGATAGATCCAGACCGTCGAAGTCCGATGTGTGTTGAGATCCAACCGTAAGACTTCGTTACAAGTAGTGGCCAAAGACTTTCAACTGGTATCGGGAAGTGATGTAAGTGATGATACCATCCACAGGAAGCTAACAGCACTTGTATTCCATGGTCAAGCCAAAGCCCATAATTCCACGATCATTGCACAGAATGTCATTTACTGTGGTGAAAAGCAGGTCGCCATTGCACTTCAAAACAATGGAAGGGCATCCTGTGGAATGACAATCCTGCTACAAGTTGTGGTGATCCGATGGACGTGTGTGGGTGTGGTGAATGCCTGGCGAGCATTACTTACAGGACTGTATTGCTCCTACTGTGAAGTTCGGAGGAGGTGGAATCATGGTATTGTTCTGTTTTTTCATGGTATGATCTTGGTCCACTGTCATTAGTGGCTGTATCCATGAATGTCAAGACCTATGAAGCAATTTGGATAATTCAGCACTCACCACACTGTGGCAACAATTTGGAACTGGCCCATTTCATTTTCAGCATAACAATGTACCCGCCCATAAAGCAAAAGTTATGACTGAGTGGCTTGAGGAAATGGGAGTGGATGAACTCGAATGGCTGGCCCAAAGTCCTGACCTCAAATCCATTGAGCACCTTTGGGATGAGTTGGAGCGCCTGTTGAAAGCCACACCAAACTGCCCACAAAACACCACAATGCTGTTCAACAGAGGAATGGAACCAAATTCCTGCAGAATCCTACCACAGATTGGTGGAAAGTCTTCCTTGAAGGGTAGAGGCTATGATAAAGGCAAAAGATAGAACTACATCATACTGACACCATATCAGATCCTGGTTAGTAGATTACTAGGGGTTTCTGGGTTAATGGCCATATAGTGTACCTTGGCACTGAACATTACATCAGATGCCAGTATATCTCTGCCATCAAATCTACAAACATTAAACCCTCACTCAAAAAATTAAAGGAAAAGAACCTAAATACTATTAAGGTTCTGCTGTCTCTCACAAATCCATTTAGCTATACGGGATCTAACTAATGTGAATATGTGGGACAAAGCAGCAGAATCTTCTCCAAATTCCTCATACAACGAGTTTCAAGCCAAAGAACAAATACAATCATCCCCTACATAAAAACCCCCAGATAAAAACACTTTCTTGCTGTCAAACCTCTTTCCCCACTGCTTCCTAAAAGAAACCTTTCACAAAATCCAGCTTAAAGCCTATAATCCCATCAAAGATGGGCAAAAAGCCAGCTATTACTGTACATTCTCTGCCCAATGCCAATGTATTTTGGATTGTCCTTCACATTTGTGTCACCTCTCATAGTATTCCCTGAAGATGAACTTAACATAGCATTAATAATATATGAGAATCACCTCATCTTTCTTTATCTTAAGAGTGTGGGTTTTTGTTTAATGTTTTTTAATGCTAATGATTGTTGAAAACAGGTAAGGAATCAAAACGATCCTATTTAATATCATTATGCAAAGAAAATTTCTTTTTAATTATTAATCTTCCTTGTAAATGCTCATCTCCCTGCACTAAGTATGAACTATAAAATGCATTAACTGAAGTATACAATGATATACATCCTCCAAACTCGTGACTAGGCAACCATTGCTATCATTTATCAATATGAGAAAAGAAATTTCAGTACAGCTTGTTTCTTTCAATGTATACAACAAAATAAGTTATTTCTTAAATATATGAAAATCATTCATTCATAAGTATTCAATAATGATTTTTGAACGCACAAGACAATATCTGAATGGTTTGTTAGTTTATTTTAATCTTTCAAGTAATGATTCAGTTTTTAGATAATTTATTTTCTCTCATATTTAGCCATTTGATTTTATTTATCAGAGTCGAAAGCAACATCTGAATTTATATTGACCTTCCTTATTACTGAATTGTAGGATAAACAAAGGCCAAAGAAAGTACAAAGCACAAATGAAAAGGTCAACGAAATGCTAAAACTGAAGAATTTCTGGGAACTAACCCACATCATGGTGGTCAAATGGACTAGGGATTCTACCAAGGCAAACTGATTTAACCAATACTCAACCTATTAGCTTGACAATTGATATACAACTTCAAACATTCCACATATAGTTGTTTTTAATTCTAAAAGTGTAAGTAATGTTAGTTGGAGTGCTGGTCTTGGTCCAAAATGGACAGTAAAGTAAATTTATTAAATGAAAAAATTCTTCACCTACAGATGGCTGAATTCTGAATGTAAATCTTAATTCTTCTGCATATTCTATCAAACTGATCATGAATGTTTACAGAAGATACATAAACTGACAATTTTTACATTAAAACTGGTACTGCTTGAATAGCTTGAACTCAATCATAGACATCTATATATAGGCCTCTTCTTTCTGCTCCTGTAATGCCATGTTTGAAATCTAAATAACAACAACAAGAAATTTCTCATACACTAAATACATTGTTATAAATAAGAATTATGAAAATCAGCTGCTCAATTACATTGTTCAATGAATCTCAGCTGAGTAATTATATGCTTCACTGTTTCCTATTGGTTTTCAGAAATAATGTAAATGAAATCTCATAATTCTTATTTTTAATAATTCAACTCATTAATTGAACCTGAGAATTTCTTTATTTTCAGGGTTTGGAAGTGATGTGTAACATTTTTTCTGCTAACAATCAGTAACACAGTTTCTATTACGAAAAATGAACTGTAATTATTTAATAACATTATTTTTATGAGTAATGAAGTAAAGTTACCTTTTCATTACTTAAGACCGAATTTTCAAGAACTATTTCACTAAGGATGATGTTATTTTTTGTCACTGTACGATGAAAACACTAACAAAAGTTTCCATCAGTAGCTAGTACACTGTCAAAATTGGACCTTTATGAATTAAAACCAGAAACAAATATGCTGTAATACAACGATAACAATTCATCAGAGATTTCTGTCTGACCTGAAATAAAATTAAAAAAGAAATGCACTTACTGATATCTAAACCTTATAACTCCTCTCTTTATAGTTGAATAAATATACAAAAATACAATTTGTTTGGAAAAAAAAAAAAAAGAAAAATTGATGAATTATCAATCTTATTAATACACACTGCTTAGAAAGAAGTTACTGGACACCCAAGGCTTTGAAACAACATACACTCATAAAGTTACTTTAATAAGATATAGGACATCCTTTAGCTGTGATGATATCAATCCTATAGGACATATTTTCCACAAGTTCAGTGGTGAGCCGGTGGACCCGGTTGCCGAGTGGGTAACGGCGTTTGGCTGTGGGTTGGAGGTGGCGGATTCGATTCCCGGCCTCGGCGAATGGCGAGAATTTTCCCACGTTCCGGTCTCCTCCAAACAGGTCCTAGGGCCTACCCAACCCTCTGTAGAATGGGTACTGGATTTCTTTCCCAGGAGTTAAAGGCAGGCGGGTGTCGGGCTGACCTCAATCTAGTCCCGTTGGTCATTAAAAGCCGGGAGCCTTACCTCCCGCGAGCCCTTGGACCTGGATAGGCCTGTTGTGGCGACCCCCCCCCTTTTAACTTCTTCAGTGGTCAGTCAAAATGTTGGTTCCTTTCCTCCTTCAGGCATATAATGAACTCCAGGATCAATGAGAGATGCACTTCCTTTTACCTCATTCGATGTTACAGTTCATCCCACAGATGTTCAATAGAATTCAAAAATCAGAAATCTGTGCACTCCAGTCAATTGTGGCGACTTTCATGTCCACAAACCGCACAGTTACAGAGTGCAGTGTTTTGCTGATAAAGATAAGTGTTCATTCCATAGAAAAACCACAACGTAGGAAGCATTTCTGTCCAGATACCTTTCAGTGTTCATGGCATGACAACCAGAGCTTCGAGGCCAAACCAGGAAAAATAGGACTGTATAATCACACTGCCAACACTGAGCATCAGTCAAACCCACATCCAATATCCAATCAGAAAAGAGTGTAGTGATTCATCACAGCTTTCTAAATCTCCAAGTCCCACTATTTATGCATTTTGCACCATTTCAGATGCTGTTGCATATTGGTTCAGGCAATATGGAGCTTATGTATCATTACATATTCATTGCTTACATATCAAGATACCTACCGTCTGAGCCTTAGTTCTGAATGATTTTGTGCAGATTTATGTTCTCATCGATAAAAGCATTCAACTTTTGGCTGATGAATGAGAAGGTTAAAGCTTGAGTGCTGCTGGCTTATCTAGATACATCAGATATTTCTCCCCCAACCCCTGGTGCACTCAGCCACCACCCCTCAATGGGGGCAGTAGTAAACTTTTGCCCCCATTGAAAAGCAACGACCAGGGGCTTCAGGGGGCATATTGGACGTCGCATCTACAGGACCAGCAGCACTCTAGCTTTACATGCATGTATGACTTTAAGGAGATAATTTTCAATTTCTCTCCTTGATGAACAACAGTTTTTTGTGTATTACCATTCACACATTACGATCTAGTTCAGCAAATTTGGTTGGTCATCCATTGTATTGAGCAATTTAGTTACTGCTAATGAAAAATGTCACAAAATGAATATTTTTGTTAATTTGAATTATGATTATTCTAAAGTAGAACATTTTTTTTGAAGATTTTCCAGTTACATATATGATAAATATAAAATAAATCCACTTAACTGAAATATAATGAACTCTCCCAGATAACTGCTATAACGCCAGAGGACAAAATACAGCAATGTAAGTTTAGACCCATCCCTACTTATAACATTTGTCAGAAAGGCCACATTTTAATTTTCATAAGAATTAACAAATATTTTAAAGAATGAATGCAATTTTCTTATGTTACTATATTCGATGACATTGTGGGTACGGACTGCTAAAAACAAGGAAACTTTTGTTATTGTTGATATTTAAACAAATTAAAAATGTCATTTACACATAGAACCGATTCAATGTCTTCAACTAAAAAAGAAAAAAAAGAAGAAGCAGAAAATCACTTACCATTGAGGAAAAAAATGGAAGTGATTCGTTGTATTGAATTAGATGAGCATCATTCCGATGTGTATAATGTATTAAAATGGGCACCTTCAATAGTTTTTTAAGCATGTCGACTGTCTTATAAATTAAATTTATGTAAAATAATTATAAAATTACACAAATAATGGGTTGGGGCCCATCATAAAACGCAATTCAAAAAGTAATGGAAAATAATACCTAAAGTAACTTTCCAAACCCTATTAATTTTGTTGTTCCAATTCAGGTTATAGATTTCAAAACTAGATATCAGAAGAACAGACAAAGTAAGCGTGGGTGTTATAGCTTTGGCGTAGCCTATGAAGTTATTTAGGCTTTAATGCAGTAAAGAAAAGGAGATATATTAATACTGAATTCTTTATTCTCTTATTTTTTTTAATTCTAAAAAAATATTAAAATAGATAAGAAAGAACAATATAGAGAGCAAATTAATCACAACAGCAACAAAACTGTTTGGTAAATTTCACAGTAACTTAATAAAGATAAAACACTATAAAAATGTAAGTGATATGTAACTATTTCGATCTCGTACTAAATTCTGTTATTTACTGTTACTTAACGAAATTAAATAATGATTTAAAAATTACTGTATGTCATAATAATGCTAAACTCTTCTTCTTTCCATGAGTTTTTATTCAAGCCAATCCGAAGGATTTGTAACAGGGTTTTACATCTTCTTGATTAGAAGAAATCACTAAATTGTGAAAGGCTTTCTTTTAGCTAGCCAGTTTCCAAATAGTTCTTCAAATAGCAGATTCAAATTCTTAATTTAATCACCAATAACCATCACCAAGTTTAAAGTTATTATGTGGTATAACTTCTTTAACTTTTCAGATTTTTTTTTTGCTATTGAGATATAACTTGTCAAATAATTTAACTAGATACAAATCTATGATCTCCCAAAATAATGCGAGCAGCCAGGATATATTTCCAGCAAAGAGCAGAATGGCATTCAAACCTTTAAGCATACGACTTTTTAAAAATCAAACTCATAGGCTTCCCATTCTTTGATCGAAACTGGACTTAAATGCTCAGAAGCGTTAAATCACAAGAACTGATTAACAATATTCAAAACAGATTTTCTAGGAAGTCTCCCATTTCCATTAAAAGTATTCAATCTCATTTATTTCTGTACGAGCATCTTAAATAAATCAGTACCATAAAATCCTGTAAAGTGTTGGTTTTCATTCAATGACTTCTGCAGAGTTCAAGTATATTCATCAAATTGAGAAAATTTTTCTTCCTTCTATATAAAGCCATAGCAATACGTAATCTCAAAAGTATGCTAGAACAGCAAAGGTTTCTCAGGATATTCATTAATAACGACAAATTAACTGTAACATGATTTAGATATTAATTTTAACAAGTTGAAATGAAAATCATTTTGTCCATCAGAAGCAGAAGCAGTTGTACAAAAAAGGACAATTGCATTCTTCAGACAAGCTATAATTTTTCTGCATTAATTTTTCATTATTACATCAATGAGTAATTTCCTGTCAACAATGAGCCATTTCTATTAAGTATTTTAATAGAAATCACAATCTCTAGAAGAGGCATTTTGAATGAGATCTGCAGGTTACAAACAGCAATTTTATTTTTCTTTCATTATTCTTCCTATATAAAAAGAATAAGAGAAATTAATTGCTCATCATGCTAAGAGGTAGACATACTTTTTTTTTTTTCTTTCATGTCCTTGATGAACCATAATCAAAATAAATAAAAACTTTACAAAATTGCTAAGTTCAGAGATTAATATCGTTCCATTGTTTCATCAATTACTTATGACTTAACTAGCCAAGTTTTGAGTGAACACTTCACCAATATGTAAAGTGCTGTCCAAAATTAAAATAACCGAAACTTATCAGGAAATATCACAGTCAATAATAACATTTAATGAAATTATTAGAAAGGATTGCTCTTTTAACAGCTTACACAGCTTTTGTAAATGAATCAGAAAAACGTGACTTCGTATAACAAACGAATATATATTTTTAAATTTGGCAGTTTATCATTATGACACATTTGCTCCAGGAAATCTGTAATAATGCCAAGAAACTGCCATTAAAACTGAAGATCATTATGCAAACAAATCGGTATGAATTGATAAGCTAAGTTCATGTCACGAGAGCATCTGAAAATTATACAAGCTTTATTGAAAAAATAAAACATTCACAGGAATAAACTATCAGACAAAGATTACTGTAAAATTAATAGGATACTGAACTGGAGAAAGGAAAATAAGTCTACAGAATACAAAACAATAATTTATTCAACAGATAAAAGAATTGTCTTTACATCAATATAAATAACTACAAACATGTGTATAAACTGTACAAGAAAAAAAGAAAAAGAAAAAAGAAAAACAATTCAAAAGGACATATTTAAAATAAACATTCAATAAAATGTTTATAAAAAGTCCTTTAAATTTTTTTTTAAAAAATATATCAATGTATTGATATGTATATTTTTTTAAGGGAGAAAATCAAAACATAAACTCTGAAAAATACATCCAACAACTAACAAATAAAAAAATAACAATAAAGATAACAATCTTTCCATTTCTCTTTAAAATAAATATCACTTGAATGAAGGAATTACTGTTAAATTTATAAAAAATATATTGCATATTATATATATGTTAATTTACAATGTTTATTAAAATCATATATGAATTGTTATAATGATAATTTTTTTTAAATTATCATTATAAAAATATAACAGAAAATGTGCTGTAATGAATTTGAGTTATTGCTTCTTAAGTCACAAGTTTCATTTTAGAACTTATAATTTATTTATTTATTTTAATTCTGCTTGAACAAATAAAAGAGTTTGGAAAAAGAGAAGATTAATATAAACAAAACAAAGAATAGCAAAGTTGTTCTCAATTAACAAGGGCAGCAGCTCACAAATGAGATATAATAAAGGACAAAGAATTGTGTTACATTAAAGAGTAGATAACACTTATTAATTTCTTGAAAGTTAAATCAATAATTCAAATCCCCCCCCCCCCAAAGAAAAAGACAAAAGTAGCAATAGTTTTTAAGTCATGCATTTTCTTTATAAGCTTTACTTTAAAAAAAAAAAAATCTCTACAAATCAACTTTATAAGTAAATTCAAGCCGCTGAAATGATTAGCAACACACACTTTTTTTTTTTTTTTGGAAAATGTTTTCTTATTAAAAATCATCATTATTATTATTTCTTTTTGGGATATTTTTATTCTGTAAAGCATGACTGCATTGTATACCATATAAAATCATAATGATTAATGGAGATAAAAAGGAAATATCTAAGGGTATTTTAATTTTTATTGTCATACAGCTTGTTTTGGCAGAAAAACATGCTTTTTACAACTGTCATTTATGTACATACAGTTTGTCAAGTACCTTTGCCATGGTTTATTTTTAAATTTCCTTCAACCTTGCATAATGAAGAAAAATAAGCAAACCAATTAATGAAAGTTATCTTTTCTTGAAAGATTTGTACAGTACAATAATTATCAAAACCTTGTAAAGTTTCTTTTCTTTTTTTTTAAATCACGATTAACCAATCATCAATTGACCTCATACGAGTTTAGAATATGATGAATGGCCAGATATAATTAACCACTAAATTAAGAAAAGAAAAACCCATCAGTAATTGAAATGCATAAAGAAAGAAGCTCTAATAGAATGCTTGAGACAGTATTTTGAAATAGCCACTTACTTCACTTTCAAAGAGTGTATCTAAGAGAATTACGGTAGGAAGGAGACAAGATAACCTGTTCTAAAGAGAAAGACTGCATCATGTAAGGCTAAACATCTTAAAACAATCATGACCTTTACAAGAACAGGTATTTTTCTGCAAATATACATCAGGCACCAGATGTATAGTTTCTCATATAGATAATGTTGGAATTTGTCATTTTAAGTGATCTGGTAACAGATTAAGCCTATCAATGTCATGTGTCAAAAGCTGATTACATTTAATATTCATAATACATATAGGGATGAGACCCTGGCTCCATACTTAAAAGCAGACTTGAATAAATTTTTTACGAAATTTTATTTATGCCTATTTTGGCAGACAGTGTAAACTCAGTGTAAGAGCCCAGAATTTTAGTCTTAAAAGTTCAGTTGCTTTACTTAACTCTTGAATTATAATGTAAAAAGAAAAATGGAAAGAATATTTGTCTTCTCAAATCATAATATTCTGAAACTAAATTTCTAATTTTTGAAAAGACTGATCTTTTAGAAAGAACTGACTTTATTTCCTTTTATTACATAAATTACAAACTTCAGCAATACATACACACTAACCTTAATCAAAAAGGATTTTATATCAATGTCCAGACTGACTTTTACAGTGAAAAATAATTTGGGCAAAGCTATGGTAACCCTCAAAAATGAAATTAAGATTAAAAAAAAAAATAATCTAAAGCAAAGGATATAACTGAATTCACTGAATCATTAGACCAATATATCACTTTCGACTATTCCAAACAAGAAAGCACATTAAAACTGGAAATTTTATAAGCTCAATTTATTTAACAAAATAAGATACTCTTCAAGATGCAGATTATAAAGTATAAAGGCTGATTTTTCTAAGCAAGAATTGAAAGGTTTCATGGGAGGAAGTATTTATTTTCGTGAAGTATATGAAAAAGAATTATCTTGGATTAGCATTATATAAAAGCCACATGTGTCTACATTCCCACAACTATTTTCATATATTGCATCAAGTTTATTAAAGTTCTCTGTGTCTACTGCTTCTGCAACAGAACTGATAATGGACCTGAAAGCAATAGAATGTCCACTGCACTCTTCTTATAGAAAATGGAAACCAGTCAAAAATTCCTATAGAGTCAGAGCAAGAGTAGTTGCTAAATATGTTACAAAAGAATTCCTCATCTTTTCAGTTTCTGCATCGATCTCTTCTTATCTTATATTTATAAAGAATTTATTTTGAGATTTACCATATTTAGCTATTTTTGATCTCTCATTGTGGAACATCCTTACTCACTTGAAAAAATGTCATGATGCATTTTGCACTCCAACCATAATGATGGTCTCAACACATCTTTCAAAACAATTATATTGAATTGTTAACAGCAAATATTCATTTCTATGCCTTCTTCTATTGTTCAAAATTCAACTTTAAAATATTTTCCTGTTTTACAGATATTTCTCTTCATTATTAGGGATTTAAATTTAACAATATCATTGTAATATCCATGCACAAAGTCTCTTGATGTTAACAAATAATTTTTCGAGGCACTTTTGAATGCCATTTAACAATTATCCAAATCTTAGTTCCAATCAATAATGGCTATAGCTCCCCTTACCATTACTAACATTTTTTACAATGCTAAATTTTCATTAATTTTAAGAAACTAGCGTTTATGCCCTGTGAACAGTGACGGGGTAGCAATGTGATGGCTTTTAGTTTAGATAAAGTATTTGCTCGTCATATATATGGCTGATAGCAATGCATTCATTTTAATTTGCTAAGAACATAAAATGAATTTGTTTATTGGAAGGCTTGATTATAAATCACATTGTGAGTGAAAATTCTAGCATCATTTAGCAAATGACGTTGACCGTCGTTTTCTCTCTCTCTCTCTCGATGATGTCTGTGTTGTGAATGCGACAATGCAACAAAGCTTGCCATGAGAAAACACCGCCTACTCAAAAAGTGTCTGATTTTGGGATCAGAAAATTGCAGGTTCGATTCCCATCGTGGACGTTTCATTGAAGAAATTATTTCTATTTTCACATTATACAAAGACAGATCTGGAAAACTACATGAGATTCCCAACTGCCTATTTTCTTTCACTACTCTTTCCTTATTGGCCACTGTTTTCAATCATGAACAGAAGCCATATTAAATATAAGCATTTTTAATTTCTGTGTTTTGGTAGTATTCTATCCCCTATGAGGTAACTTCAGCACTTTTTATTAAAGAGGTTGCATTTTTAGAAAAAAATTATATTAAAAAAAATTCTTATATATATATATATAAGAATATATATATCTACCAATCTAACTGTCGCAAAGAAAACTGACAATTTCCAAATGGAACAAATACAATGTAGTAAGACCTATTAAAAAGGAGGAGAATTTAAGTCCGAAACTAAAAATATTAACATGCAGACAAGAAATAAATCAGAAAGCAAAGACAAATTCTGAATTTATCTTTTAAAGGGTGGCTGCAGTTAAGATAGTTTCAAGTTGTCACTAGTTAAAGGTCGTTTCAAATCTTTATGCCTTTTATAATAGATAAAAATCTAATTTTAATTATGAAGATCTTAAATACGTAGCAACTGTAATTCTTCACTATTATTTGTCCACGATTAATGATAATTCATTTGATTTATTTTCAAAAACAGTCAATTCAAGATATGCATTGTAATGTTTAACTCTTATAATATTGATATCATCTTCCAATGATAAAAAAAAAGCAATTTATTAAAATATCCTGACGTTCGACTTTTATTCATAGTGGCTCTTATATGAGCATATTTTGAAATATTGTCTGTTTTTGAAATTAAAACGAATTTCAATAATCATAGACAAATAAGGAATTACAATTGCTACAAATTTAGGAATGTTTTTAACGAAAATTTTTAAAAAATATTAAATCTTTAAAAACTTTAAGATTTTTATCTCTATTAGATAAAAAAAAAGATACGATAACCTGAAATGGCCAACCCCAACATCAAATATAGCTTCAGCATTCACTTAGAAATATTGAGAAGATACAAAGAATTAAACTCCCAATTATGAAGTTACTGCTCAAAACTTTGAAGAATACTAAATATAAGTAACAAACAGAAATCTTTGTACTAATTCTTCGACTCAGCAAATTGCAAGCCTAATTTTGTAGTGAAAAATATTAATTTCAATAATTAAATTGGAAGTTGTTTTTTTTTTTGTTTTTCGCAAGAGGAAGAAAGAATGAAATAGAAAAGAAAACATGTTGTATAATAATAGATTTTTATGATATTCTTCACAGTAATTTACTATGGATCAGTATTGTCAGGTTATTCATAAAGAAATCATTGCTGCTCATTGAGATTCTTGAAGAAAATACGTGTTAAATAAAAGTGTTTAAAAGTAGTTAGAAAATTGAAACAACTCAAATCCATTACAATTTTGATATTTTTTTTTATTATTATTATTTTTTTTTTAAGAAAAATAACTGAGAATAAAGATGCAATATATTGTATTCAAATGTATCTGATAGAAGCTTTAACAGAATTTCTATCATCATAAAAGGATACTCCAATTTATAATAAACTGCTTATCAGACATGGTCAAGAATAAAATAAACTGAACACTACTAAATCTTAGCTGCTTTTCACATTATACAGTTGCAGTGAGAATTGTTTCTCAAAAGTAAATAAATAAAATTAGAATCACAATGTTTAAAACAATTACAGAAATATTTATTCAAACTATTTATAAATAGCATAAGCAGACATTTATACTTTGCATACAAGTAGCAAAAGAATTGCACAAAACTTTGTACAGTAGGATCATCCTGGGGATGCAATTGAGGTACATAAAAACTATTAATATGCAAAGATTTATCATACAATTTGCCTTTTTTTGTTTGTTTTGCATTGATGACGACATATATATATACATATATACAATACTACTTTAAACGTAGTAAAAATGTTACAAAACATTTAACGTTTTGAATTTGTATGTAGGCAACTCTGAAAGAATAAATATTATTCAACAACACCAAACAATAACATAGAACATTCCTGAACTTCCAAATGTGTCTCCAATAAGAAAATGTCATAAAACATTATGGCTCGTTTCAGGATAATTTATTCAGGACCAAATCATAAAAAATCCTCAGAAATTATGACACTTGGTTAATGCTTCTTACAGTATCTAAAATTTTTAAGAATTTGAATGTCTATATGGCAGTAAATACATGAGCTAGAATCAATGAACATTATAAATATTGTAATTTCAATTAAATAACAAATTAATCTTTTCAAACAATTATTGATTTCACTAATTTTGGATAACAAATAAATGTAATTCATATATGGATATTTCTGACATTCAAATTTGTTATTGTGATTCCTGCTGAAGGTTAAATTTTGAAAATTGTAACAAGAAAACTTGAAATGGTTATTTCAAATCAACATCAATTCAATTAACAATTTACCATGATTTATTAATGTGCAAATAGTAATTCTTATGAAAATAGTAATTTACTTTTTTTGTCCAGCCTTGTGTGCTTTTGTTACTTGAAAATCAAACTGGTCCAGCAAATATTCCAATAGTTTAATTGTATAAAACTTTAAATTAGTATGGAATGTGTTATCATGGATGCAAAATGTAACAATTAGCACAGTTAACAGTCAACACATCTCAAATTTAAAGATTTAAAAATGGAGGTTATGCTGGTTTTAAGACATTACACTCTGGAAAGCAATTGTTTAAGTAAACACAGCCGAAGTTAATATTTGAAATATAAGTTGACAATTCTAAAGTGATATAGCTACGAAAATTCCATTATTCTCTTCAATTTCACCTAGAATATCTCTTACCATAAATGTCATCAAAAAATAATGAAGGCTCAGAGGATTTCTCCTCAACTCTTAGAAAATTAAAGGTCATGTGGATTTACACTCTCTTCTGAGTTCAATTAAAATAAAGATCTGAGATATTAGCAGAACAAGATTTTATGGTCTCAACATTGTTATACAATAATTAAAATAAATAAACAATGTTTATGAAGTAATACAGTAAATCCTTTTAATATTTTTATTACAAAATAAAGTCTTAACAACATATGCTCTGTTTTCTAAAAAAAAATTAAAAAAATAAATAAATAAAAAGCCTTGAAATAGTTTAATACAGCATTTTTTTTTTTCCAAAGCTAATTCATTTTCAAATGATACATTCTATTTTCATTCTTCTTAAGTTTGGTGCATTAGATAATTGATTTTATTAGTAGTAAATCAATGGTCTTAAAAAAATCTCAATACACTACTTTGGTTTTCCCTTAAGCTTTTTACATTGCCACAATTTAGAGATAAGTTATAATCAAATACCAAAATGCAACATGAAAATAATACTCAACACAAGTGTTACGAATCTTGTGATATCCAATCAATAAACTTTCTGAAATTCATGTACAATTAGGTGATCAAACTTTATACAGACTTCCTGTAATACCTTACTTTGCTGATGCTGCATTTATTTATTTTATTGCTATCCAAAATGAGTGACTTACCACACTTTGAAGGAATGTATATTGCATTTTATTTAACAAAAAAAACTAATGTAAAAAACAAAACAAAAACAAACTAATATACACATTTTTAATTTCAATTATTATTCACTAAAAATAAAAGGCATATCAGATTTTTTTTTTTAAAATGTATTTTTGTAATTTAGAAATATTTACTATAAAACAGTTTTATATGACAGCCCTTTTAAATATTTATATCATCAAATTTTCATGTATTAAAACAATTTAATTACGCAATTCTACAGAAATAGAAATTGTAGTTTGTGCATAACTTAATTTTATAACAAATTATGCATAGAACAACAACGCAATATAAGCATACAATAAATCACATCTTTAATTTACTAAAATACCTGCTAATTACTTTGTTAACTTTAATTTACTAAAATGAAGAAATGGATTCAATTTAAAATATATTAAAAACAGCAGCAGTAAGGAAACAATGAAAGTAGTTGTAAGTTATGGTTTAAAATAAGACGATTCATAGAGAACCATTTTAATACTGTTACAACTATTTGAAAGATTATTAACTTTGTTCATACATAAATAATGATTAGAGGAAAATATCAAGAAATTTTCCAATTTCAATGAAATTAAAAATTAAAATAAAATTGTAATTAACAAGGGGAAAAAAACTTGGCAAGCAATTGAAATAACTTACGTGTAGTACCACCTCTGGGTCTCTTCTGACTGAATGGCAGTGAAGGATGATTCTACAAAAATAATATGACAAATTAGATACAGATCTAACCTATCAAATTTATCTTATAAAAATTTAATATTTTGAATAATAACTATAATTATAAATTACAGTAAACTCCCGATTATCCACAGACCTCTCCTGTTTCCATTTTTTTTACTGTACAATAAATTACGGAATTAAAAAAAAATAAAAAAATCTAGAATAAGGTAAATAATAAAAGAGGCTAACAAAGTATGTGAAGACAATTATAGACAAACAATTTAAAGAACGACCTTGTGGGCGGAGCTTAGGCCGACAGGTTACACTAAATTACGGGAGCGCCTTCCCCTTTTACATACATGTAGAACTGTAACTATATATCTACTATAACTGTATATATATATATATAATGTAAATAAAACATATTAAAAGCATTTTTGTGATGATTTTCATCCTATTTTGGATTATCCGTGGAATTCACTTATCCGCGGTTGCCGCATCACCCAATTCCGTGGATAATCGGGAGTTTACCGTATATTCAGTTAAAGAGGTGCAAAGTTTACAACAAATACCACAGTTCGAATAAAAAGCTCACCTGAGTTAGCTGATCTAAGAACCAAATAACTACTTAAGTAAAGCTTCTCATTAAACTGCAATTTTAGTATTTACAAATATATGTTCTTCTTTTAATTTCAAAACTTAAATAACAAACAAGATGCAAAAATTTTTACATAGCAATTCAGATTAAAAAACTAAGAACAAGAAGTAAGACTATCTGGATATCAACCAAATTTTAAAGGAATTGTAGAAGCCTCTTAGATCTTTCCATTAAAGAAACCATCAACATACAATATAACCCTCAATAATGGCATCTTTCAACAAATTTTGAAAACATGATGGATTAATCTCCCCTCACTAATAGATCAGTTCAAATGAAGATGTCTCCACTCATAGGGCAAAATGTAACATTCTTAACGAAAACAACAATCTTTTTTTCAAAGAGTATAATATTACATGTTACAAAATCAATAACACTGTGTCACACTACTTTAGCATATGATATATGATATGAATATGAAATACAAAATCAAAAATGGGAATAAAAATTGCAGTCATTTGCTTTCAAAAGCCTTGAGCTATCATCATAATAGCTCAAGGAGTGAAAGCATTTTGCTGATACAATTTTTTCATTTTACATTATATGAAAGTTAAACTTTCCTACTTGCCAAATTAGGAAAATTAAATTAATTAACAATGAATTAGAGAAAGGCTAGTAATGTTTATATGAATGCTAGTGTACAGCAATGTATAAATTAATTAATATCAAAAACATATATACAGATTTCAGTTTAAAATCACAGAATAATCTGCTATAGCTCAACATTTACCAAAGACTTTTCATAGGCAATTCAAGTTAAAATATAATTGGAAATATCTTCAAAAATTGAAAATGAAAAAAAAAAACCTCTGACATATCAATAAAGATAGAGACCGTAATGGGTCACTCTAGTCTTTAGTTTAATCTCTACTGATGCTATGCATCATATGATATTATGTGGAATCAGTGAGTTATTGTGAGTGAGACAAAGTTAAAGCAATGAAATATTAGCATTTTTTTCTCAATGTTAGGAGGTAAACCCTCAGATTTTGATTTTCAAGTAGAAATATACCAGAATTGCACAGATTTATGTTGTCGTAAGATATCACTTACCAAGGAAGATATTGCTTCGCAAGTTTCCAACATAAATGAAAACTACACAGTTTCCAGAAACAATCAAAATGTTAATTTTCTGAGAATGAAAATTTTCTAAGGCCACAACTATGTCATTTATATTTCTTCATTCATTTTATATTTCAACTCAAGACACAAGGGTAATGATTTAGAAAATCTAAGAGAAATGAGGATTAACCTCAATAGCTCCGGGAAATTGTTTGTGCGTCTGAAAATTGAAATTAAAACTAATTTCTTTTTGCAAAGTAATTATAGAAATTTTTATTTGTATATATTTTCAGAACAATGGTCAGCAAAGAATTCGTAGGTCAAAGATATTAATTTTAGTTTTTTTTTTTTTTTTGCCATATAATAAAGTTGTATGGAGGAAAAAAAACAAAAAGCAAGCTTATTGCATTGCAGTAGTAATATAACTTTGTATAAATTTTAATAAAGTTTGCTTTGAAATTTTAAAGAGTTTATTTATTGGAGACTTTCAGAATAGATCAGGTTGAAAGTCTTCTATAAGGAAGTTATAAAACTGAACATTTTTACCAATATTATAATGTTAATGTAAATTTCTTTTTATTTGAAAAGCTGTATCACAAAATCAATTAAAACTGTTGAAATGTTACATAAATACTGCCATATTTCTATTAGGAAGAAAGAATCCAGAATTAAACTTTTGAAAATCGGCATGAATTTGTTTCAAATAAACCTTTTATTTGGCTTTGTACTTAAAATTAATAAAAACACACACACAAAAAGCAGTGACCATGTGTCTTTGTTTTCGCACAAATGAGATAGTGCCATCTGGTGTAGTTTCTCTTTACTAGTTAAGTGGCACAGTTACTGATTAATGGGTCAGTTATGATGCACTGTTTTTGTGAATGATACTTGAGGCTTGGAGGGTACCGATGTATCCTCAGTATCATTATAATAATAATAATAAAAAAGAAAGAAATCCTACGGAATTACACATTTTCAGTATCTACTAAAGTCTTTTTATAACCATTTGTCAAAAATTTCTTTACAAGTCCTCATAAAGCAATAGCGATTCCTTATAAAGCAGTACATAAATTTGACTGTCCGTGGTTTAGGCACTGGCCTTTCATCCACTTGTCCAAACAGTCGTTCCTTTGTGTTATTTGGTAGCTGAAACGCTGAAGCAGGTTTCATGGGATCGCGAGCTGACATACATTGCCTCCTTCCGTCTAAGCGTTCGGGTTCCGGTTTCTCTCTCATCAGTCTGTGCTCTGACTGGGAAGCTAACAGTTGCAGTTCGATACAGTACATAAATTTTCTGTTCTTAATCTATCAAATCAGCCAACATATGTCCACACATCCCTAATTTAAACTATGTGATAATATACTGTGTTTTAATTGACACCTGTATGTCTTACTCAAAACAACATGAAACTACAAATAAATATCACGACCTCTAAGTGATATTACTATCACTTCAAAAAAAAAAATCAGAAGTTTTATTATAAAAATTTTGAAATGAAATATGAAAATTAGTATTCCCTCTGTCTGAAAATAAAAGAGTCCCATTTCGCACAAAAATTTTATTCGAGACTATGGATCAATGTTAGGGATTGAAGGACATTAAAAAAAAACAAAAAAACAAAACAAAAACAAAATGAAAGTTTTACTCAGCATTGCAAAAAACCAAAAGTTTTTATTACATAATTATTTAAATTATTCATTTTGACGCAATATTGTCTTTGTTTCTTGTGAACATTGTAAAGTTATTGCAATTTGGATTCTCTTTTTAGCTGTTCCTTTTTTAAATGTGGTATTTTATAATTATTTGCCCCATTTTCTATTTTTTCTATTTTTCTATTCCTAATAAATAAAAAAAACAACTAATTTTTGAAATGGGACTCTTATTTTCAGATGGAGGGAGTATTTTTTTTAAATACATACCCAAAAACAAAAGATTGGACGTTTATTCCAGTAAATATAGATTGATTTATGTTATGTTTTTATGCGTCTTAACAAAGTGGCAGTACCAATTTCAAGCTCAGAAGATTTGGAAGTCACATATTTTACATGTTATGTTTTCAGGTAAAAATTGCAACTTATCTACTTACTAGTAAGCATTACTAGTAGTAATGTATAGTAAGCTGTCGTTTTAAAATATACAAATATTTAGAAATTTATGAACTATCCCTTGAAAATGCATATACGTAGCACAAAGCACTTTGTGATAATTACTTCAAGGAGTTGTAGCAGACAAAATGCCTTTTTAATGGTTCCTTAATGCTTAAAGGCTGTCTCATAGAAGTTTTCAACTGAATAAAAAAGTTGCAGAGAAGGCTGCTTATTCAGTTGAAAACAAATTCACAGCAGTTTTTGTTTTTTGATGTTCTAGATCACAAATCAGCAGTGTTGATATTATTAATAGAAATTCAAAATTTAGATAACATACACTTTAGCTATATGATTCATCATTACTGATATTTACGTATTTCTAAATCACTTGTTTTGAGGGATTACTAATACTGTCGTATAGTCACTTCTTATGTTGATGTCAGACACCAATTATCCATATCAAGACTACCAGAATGGCTTAATCTTTTTGGCTGACCAACAAATGCCATTTGTAAAAACAAAATTTTGAAATAACTTTTAACCACTCTTTCAAATGCTATGAAAGGGGATTATTTCCTTTGGCAGCTGAGTACAAGCTTATGAGGTCAAGAGGAAAAAAAAAACCTGGGTGGGGGAAGAGTAGACTTTACTTTGTGGCATTCAATGAAATATTCTATGCTGTATTGGCTTTGTTTCTCAGAGAAAAATGTCCTAGATTACTTATGGTGTTGACAAGAACAATACAACAGCAATTTTTGGATGTTTATATGAACTACATGACATTAGTTCAATCAGAACCAGTACATCAACTACTACTTCATGCTTACACTTGTGATCTGCGTGAGGGTTATTGGCAATGTATTTTTCTTTTATGTCAATTCCTTTAAGATTATACTTCCGTAATATTTTATGCCCAATCATTATGATCTACTACTTGAAAACTTCCCTCTTCTCTATAATTTTTTTTGTAAATAATGAAGCTGTTCAGCATTACATGAATAAATAGGTGTAGGCATAAATTTATTTTTAAATACAGATGCAACATTTTGAGCTTGGATCCACTGCCAGCCTTGTTAACCCTCTCAATATTCATTATTTCAACATCCATTGCCTTTCTGTAAATCTTTTTGACCCTGCTAAAGAACGCTTATTCATTCAATAAAACTGCAGAATATTTCGTCCTTATTAAACTGATTTTCCCACTTTACAAAAAAGAGCATTGCTCTTATAAACAAGTTACATTATATCGACCCAGTTTCTCATTAACAATTCCTTTAGATTTCTCTATTGCTACAAATTTATGCAGTAAACTTAATACTTTGAGAATCTAAGAATAATGCCAACTGAGCACTTGCATACATGTAATCCAGTATTACATGCTGCCTCTGAAACAGAACAAGTGCTACAAAAAGGCACAACTATTTTTTTTTAATTTGTGGAAGTTCCTTTGTTCTTTCAATATCTGGCAAAGAAAGGGAATTTTCATTATTTTTTCCATAATACAATTGAAAGAAATAAATGTATCACACCAATATTTCTGAATACTGCACATAAAAAGTTTTATGCCAAATCTAGCACATTTGGGGTTTTAGAAACTGATGAAATCTCAACCACCATTTCCACAAGACTAATGCTTCATCAATGGAAGTATATTCTCCGGCATACACGTCCTTCTGGCAATAATTTACAGAAAGCTTACATACACCTCTACAAGAAATATAAATATATCATTTACCATTTTTAATAGCATTTTTTTTGTGGATTTTCCTCAAAAAATAGGATAAGGCTAACATTTACATATGATAACAGTTTAGGTTGGTTAACAGATTTTCAATGGCGCAAAAGCATCTGTGACTAAGCTGCGCCAAATGATAACAGTTTATTACTAATGAAATAAGGCTAAAGAGATTCTTAAGCAGTCACATGTTTTGAAAACTATCAGGATTCATTCCATCATAATTACTGTAATTACGGCTCTTGTTGAAGGCAGACATCAAATTCTCCAGCAATACACTTCAGCCTCCAACCATTTCTCACTCTTCATCCTCAAGCTCATTATTAGTCAGATAAGAAAAATCAGTACCACTGCAATCCATATCACTTTTATCAGGAATACTTTCACTATCATGAAATTCCTCTTCATGCAACATATTTATGCTATTTTTATTCATTCAATTATGAAAACAAAATTAAAAGTAGCTGCAAATTAGAACACATCACAGTTGCCCGAATGGCCATTGGCAATTAATGATTAGCCTCTCTCCATCAGACCTCATACGTTGTGATAAAATTTGATTGGGTGAAATAAGTATGTCTTCACTAATAAGGAATATGAAAAGCATCTAAGAATGCATAAATGAACATTCTGAATCATAAATATGTCAAAACAGGACCTTAATCATCTGCAAAGTGAAATTACATAATGTTTATATCAAGGCAACATTACATATGATAACAATTTAGGTTGGTTAACAGATTTTTAATGGCGCAAAAGCATCTGTGGCTAAGCTGCTCCAAATGATAACAGTTTATTACTAATGAAATTAGGCTAAAGAGATTCTTAAGCAGTCACGTGTTTTGAAAACTATCAGGATTCATGAATATGGCTTTGAGCGTCGAGTAAAAAGTTTGGATGCAATTGGGTCACCTTGTTTAAAATGATGGTCCAGTATCTTCTAATTTAATCGTGGATCTACTGCAGCTATTTTTTAGTAGTCTTATATATTTGTTTTCTATGCCTTGTCATTGTAAGCTTAGAAATAATGCTTGGTGATCTATTTAATTGAATGCTTTCATGAAGCCTATGTATAATGTAGTATTCTTAATATTTTTCAATAACCTGGTTTAGAGAATGTAAGTGATCAATGGTTGAAAAGTTTTTCCTGAGCCTGCTTGTGTTCACAAGGTTGATTTTGATCCAGTCTGTTCATGATTCTGTTTTGCATAATTCGTCTTCTTCAGTCCTTTTTATAGCCATTTCTGGCTATAGGCCTGCCACCAATCCCTCCATCTTTTCCTATCTTGGGCTACTCAATGCCATGTGTTTCCAGCTATTTCAATTATATCATCTGATCATCTTTTATCTGGTATCCTTGGCTTTATTTTTCCTTCATAGGGTCTCTACTCAAGTCATGATTTTGGTCCATCAATTATTTTCATTCTTGCAACATGTCCTGCTCATTGCAATTTCATCTTCAATATTTTTTTACCCCTATATTGATAAATTTTATTTGTAATAAGGATCTCTCCATTTTTCCTTTTTTCAATTCTAATATTTTGTAATTGTGTGAATTAGTTTATGGGTCTATAGTTATTTAAGTCTAATTTTTTGCTTTTTTATGAATGAACACTGTTTCGGATGATAGCATTGCTTAGCCATTTCCACTGTTCTAAGTGTGCAGTAGTATTGCTTGATAAGGGTGAGGACAGAACAGGAATTAGGTTATGCTATAAAAAGAGTTGTAATCAATGAACTAGATGCTAAAATTTGTAGATTTGTATTAACATTCATTAATACAGTCCAAACAAAATGCAGGACATCTTGAAGGAAACATCCATTTTTGAAGGGTTGAAATTAAAAGCAATTATTAATTTTTTTTTAAATTGTGTTATAAATTGTCAAGTTTTCAAAAAAGGAACTGTCTATTATGAACCATAGTAATTTGCTTCTACAAATATATCTTTTTGTAGATATATTCTTATGTGCATTCTCCTTTGCCATCTTTGAGGACTACTATCTTGATGGAGCAAGGTTTGCATGCCCTCTTATGACAAAAAAAAAAAAAAAAAAAAAAAAGAAAAAACAATGTTGATGGGAGCATAAACCACTGGCAGGGCCATCCAAGTGAGACAAAATGAAGTGCAGGGGACAGACAAAAAGCAACCTCCTCAGGCTGGGGCTCTCTAGGCATGGATAAGGTATTCCCTTTTAGGAAAGTAAACCCGGAATATAAATACAGCAATGTCTCTAAATGATATTAGTGAAGATCCTTCATGACCTTGTTGTTGATCTAAAACCAACAGAGGTTACCCTATATTCATAAAACAGGAGGGACATCAGAAATCTGGACAGACTTTGTAGACAACTGAATAAGAAAAAGGAATGAGGACTGGAATACTGTCAACTCATGGCTAGGTTACATAATCAGAAAAGATATACGATTGAGATTGGGGAAAAAGTGAAGTGAAATAGAAAGCAACTGGAGAGAAGTGGGGTATGCTGTAAATATTCAGAAATGGCTGTAGAAAGCACAGCTAAAGAAGCCAGGATAATAGTTTCCAAAAATATCCTTGGAAAAGTAACTGGTCAGAAGCTAATCAGCTCTTGGATAATCCCCTTAGAAATTAAACTCTGGAGAGAAGGGAATTTTTAACAAGAGAAAAGTTCCAGATGACAGAGCATTGACAAGAATACTGTGCATAAGAAAGAAATAATGAAAATGTTATATACAGTTCAATATACTTGAAGCCAAAACAGAATATGTTGTAAGAGAATATAACAAAGGAAAAAGTATAAAATGCTAAAAAATTATCTTCCGCCAAGTAACGAAGTTGAGGAAATGCTTTATTATTAGAAGGGATTCTAAGGAAGAGAAAACTATAGAAAAGGGTGTAAATGTATAAACTAAAGATAACTTTCAAACAAACTGAATTGAAAGTAAAAAATTGTATTAAAAATAAGGAATGGAAAAGCAGTAAGTTGTACTGGAACTGTTGAAAGCTGAAGGAGATGAGCTAATTTGAAGCTGGATAGATTTTTAATAACAAATTGAAATATAATAATCTATATTACTATATAAAAACTTTGTTTCCGATTGTCAGGAGCAGTTCAACAATTGCAAAAACATGGTTTCCATTGTCTGCCACAGTTCAAGAATGGACAAGGGCATGCGGGGGTAATTGTCGGTGGAATTGTTGTGTGCCTGGTTAATTGTTGCGTGGAAGTAGACAAATGCAAACGGCGCAATTGTTGGGATGGTTCATTGTTGAATTTCAAAATTGTTTGTTTTGACACAAATGTTTTATTCTTTGGAGGCGAGCTATCAAATGATGAGTTCATGCAAAAACGAATAAAATACAATAATAAAATAATATTAAAGATTTTAGTAATATATAGATTTCTTCAACTAATTCATTAAACAACATCAAACTAAAGATGGAACCAATTCCCAGAATGTCATGGATGATGCTGAAAGAAGCACCCATAAGACACAGTATCGAGATGGACAATGAGAGAAAGGAGAGTCAAAGGTAGAGAGGAAACATTTGAAAGATCACAACAGACAGATTTGGATAAAAAAATGAAGCCGAACGTAAAAGGCGATCAAGAGTTAAGGATACAACAGAAGAGACTGCAGAAAAGAGAGAAGTACAAGAAAGGCATAGAGATAACATCAATCTAAAAATGGACGCGATAAGACACAGTATCGAGATGGACAATGAGAGAAAGATGAAGGAATGAGAAAGAAGAGTCAAAAATATTGAGCAAATATCTATGCAACCAAGCGATAATCTACTTCCATTCACTTTCACAAGAAAACAATTCCCAATCAGACCTTCTTATGCGATATCTATCAATAAAGCTCAAGGACAGACTCTAAATATTTTAAAGTTGCCATCTATTTGGAGAAAGATGTCTTCACTCATGAACAACTGTATGTTGCAATGTCTTAGAGTCACAAGTTATCAGAATTTAGTTATCTTAACTCGAAAGACCAGTCATAATCAATTCGTCGCCAAGAATATCATATACAAGCTATGATAGAACCGAAGTATACTTTATCTAACATCCATCTCAACATATATCTTCTTCAAAAATCTATATCAATCAAACTATACACGGGAGATGACCTAGTTAATAATAAAAATAATAAATTTGAGTAACTGGAATGAGAAGAAAATTCTGAAGAATTTTTTTTTTCCCCCAAGAAAGATGGCTCTTCAGTATACGTCAATTCCAGGATACTGTTTTCTGCCATGCTTAAAGAATATTCAAGAATACTTGAAGCAAAACTGTGAAAAAAAGAGAGAAGGTGCTTTTAAAGATGAATGGCAACATTTAGAACTAAAAGGCAAATACAGGATTGGATCTATTTAATAAGAATAGTATTAGTAAGTTCAATTTCATATGGGAAAGTTGTGAATTTTACATTCATTAACTCCAGAAGTGATTTAGTAAAATTTGGAATACCTTGTTCATAACAGCTAATAAAAAGTTAAAGCTGATTAGTACCATTAAGCCTAGATGTGAAAGAATGGTCGTAAGCATTTTTAATGTGAAGAGGTGAGGAAAACAGGGAGACAATCTCAGTCATTTGCTATTTATAGCTTTGATGCATGATGCACGCACGAAACCTTGCATTCATTTCCAACAATTGGAAAGGAAGGACCGGGAAGCCAAAACGTTAGCAACTTCAATACAAGACCAGTACATTGCCAAATGTAGTATGCAAATAAAATTGTACTTATTGCAAGTAGAAAGATGCTATTGTGTAAAGCAGTTAAGAGAATGGACAGAAATACTTAGGGAAAAAGGGATGGATGTTATTACGAACAAAAATAAGGTTATGTAGATAGCAAAGATGCAATATTCAGTGAAAGGATCAAACTCATTGAAGTGACCAGTTATGATACATTTGAAAGTGTAATATCTAAGCAATTTACATTTACTACTGTTCAACTATAAAATTTTCATTAACAAATTCTGCAAAAAAACTGAACTGCAAGTGTAATGAATAACGATACAATCAATTTACTTTGCAGAAGCAAAAGTTGGAGATGAAATGGTTAAAGCAAATTAAAACAAAGCCAGTAATAATAATATTGGAAATTAATGCAATCTATAGTTTAATCAACGAATTTTCTGAATACCAATCCTGATGTGAATGCAAACAGGCTGATATATATATCAATGAAACAATTAAAATCTAAAAAAAATATTAAACCTAGCTATGTATAAAGATGAAAGTTTTTACAGTGGTATTAGTTTTAATGCATATGGGTCAAAATCAAAGAGGTGAAAAATAAAATTTCAAGGTGATTTTTCTTTCAAAATTTATTTATTGTAATAATCAAAAAATAAGCTTACTTTGAACTTTATTTAAGTTTGTCAGTAAGTATTAAAACAGGCATGCAAAATTTTTATATTTTATTAATTTATCAACATTTTAAAGTGTTATCACAAAATATCGTTCAGGGAACATATTTTCAAAATCAGATATTTTTACTTAAAACTTACAAAACGAATCATTTCTGTTAAAAAAGATTCTTTAGATAACAATTATAAATTATTTCAAACTTTTTCGTAAAATACTAAGAAATAATATTTTTTTGATAAAAACATAACATTGTAGCACAAGTCGTATTTTTGAGACCAAAATTTCCCTTTATTTAATTTATTTTAGTTCTTAATACTTGGCAATTTTTTAAAAAGATATTTTGATATTACTTTTGTTATTAATAAAGAGAAAAACTTAACAATTCAACATTGCATCATTTCAGGAACGAAATGACCATGGCATACTTTTATTTAAACAGAATAAATATCTGCCAACTTGTACATCTTTGCTCAAGCTCAATGGCAAGTTAAGTGTTAATTTACAGTTTTATTGCTAATATTCTTAATTTCTTGAAAAATAAATTACTTTTAGGGCGTTTCCAGAATGATCTTATATTGATGTATGCTACTGAAATAATGACTGCAAATCAATTTACCAAAAATTGTTTGGCAAATGAACATTATAAAGTCTTAAATCACAATGAGACTTCAGGCTATATGATTACAGAAATAATGATTGTAAATTAGTTAAAAGAAAATAAACAATCACTGGCCAATTCAGCTGGACAGACAGCACTTAACTGCTTAAAAGCACGCCAGCGAGAATTGATATAAGTTTTTGAGCAATCTATGTGGATTCATTGACTGATTTAAATGACCTTCGAACAAACTATTCGTTCATTGAATGACCTCCGAACAAACTTTGGCAATGAATTTAATGTTTATGTTTACGAATTTGCTTCAAATTATTAATGAGAAATTTATCAATAATAAAAAAGCAGAGTTTAATTTTTGACAGACATATTAAAAGTTGTATTTACGGATTCGTTAGTCAAAATGATATTGGGACGCATTACGGAAATAATGTTTTCACTATCATAAGAAGAAAAACAATCAAAATATTATTTCTTTTGCGAGAAATACTAATAACAAGTATAAATAAAACAAGACAAAACCTATCATTTTTGGTTACTGTTTCGCAAATAAACTAAAATTTTATTAAGAAAAACATTTCCAAACAAAATTTCTCACCTCTTTGTGAGAAATACCCATATAATAATCAATAATAGTATCATACTTAGAAGATTTACTGACATGCCACAATTGTTTCTTTGGAATTTGTTTTATAGTTGATAAATGTTTGTAAAGTTAAAGCATTTTGGAAGATTTAATGTGTTTATGGATTTTGCTGTGGTTTATATTAAAAGGATGATTTCTTTACAAAAACACCCAAACAGTGGAATGATAATGGTCATTGAAAACTAAGAAAAGATGTCTAAAAATACCAAGACAATAAATCATATCATCTATGCTACATACAGACATGTTCCTGTCTGGCAAATGAACATTATAAAGTCTTAAATCACTTAAAAGATTGTAAATTAGTTGAAAGATAGCAAGTACCACTGGTTGTAGGGTTACCAAATAAAGCTGATTTTAAAGGTCAACATATATGAGAGAGTTCTTAACACCTTCTATAGAAAAGAAGCAAATAAATTGTTCCAGTTCCTAATCAAAAACATCTATATTCATTCTTTTCAACATAAAAAAAAAAAAAAAAAAAATACTCTGTAATAAATCATAAAATCTCAATCTCAAAATGAATACAAAGAATATTCTTTTATACTGGTTTTCTCTCATTATTGTGTAAAATCTGTTCATAAATCCCAGAATTCAAAATTTACTTATAAATTAAAATCAAATTAAAACTGCACTTTAGAATTCTAAAACTTCTATTGTCCGTCAAAATCAATTATTCTTCCCAATCTAAATCTCATCCTTTTATTACCAGGAAAAAAAAAACCCTACTTCATTCTTGCAAACACTGATGAAAGCAAATTAAATGTTCTTAATCAATAAAATGAAGACATTAAAACTACATACAACTGTAGCTATTCATGTCTCAATCATTCCCACAACAGTAACCCTTTGTGTGGACGAAAATCATGCATCTTGCATGATCCTGAATATTTTTTCAGGTTTCAGAAATCCCAGATGCCTGAGGATTGGTTAAGTAGATCATCTGTGATTGGCTAATCCTTTCAAAAGCATCAAAATAAGAAGATGTGTAATTTGTTAGCTATAGCAACAAACGGAATGAGAGGAAAAAGCAAAAACAAAGAGTGACAAACATACATGGTGTCACTCTGTGACTTACAGTTTTTAAAAGTATTTTTACTGTCTGAAATAAATAAAGGAGGTGATTCTGATAGTGAAGCAGAGTTATCTAATGATTTAAGAAACTTTTGGATCAAAGACAAAAAGGAAAAATTATTTCAGATAATTATGATGACCTCCAAGATCCGACTTATCATAAAAGAACAAAGTTAGTATATTCTGCATGGCTATTTAATGCTTCACTCACTAGCAAGAAAAGGTCTGTAAAAAATATTAAATAAATTACAGAATATTTTAAACATCCTTCAAAAAACTAAAGCTTGCTTTAAAGTGAAAATTACAATTAACTTCATATTCACTGAAATCCTTCCATCCCAGCTATAAAAATAATTTATAGTTAAAGTCAATCAACAAAAGCAACATCCAAGATTCAATTCTATAACATGAAGAACATAGAATGTCAAGAATTTATTAAGTCTTACGAAAACAAAAGTATGTGTTACTACAAATGCAATTAGAATTGGATTGTGTTAGGCATCATTTGACCAAGGGCCAAAATTTAATTTTGAGATATTCGCATAAATACTTAAGCGAATAAAAAAAGCTTCAGTATTACTTTCCATTTTTTATGGAACGTTATACACCAAAATAAAGATACTTTCTCAGAACAATTTTGATCATTATCAAAATTGATAATATCTTTCAAAGGGTTAGTCACATGATGCAAATCTTATTCATTACGATTAGTTGATTGGAGTTTATTCAAAATTGATTTTACGCAGAATTATGTTGAGATAGCAAGCAGGAACAATTTTTTATAAAGAGTTTACACTTTTTGCTAGTAGATAGAGCAATAATCTAAAAAAAAAAATATTTTGGAGCTTGGTCAAATGATACATAACATCATCCAATTGTTAGTTGAAAAAAAAAGCATTCTATACTTCCTAAAATTAATAACACTCAAAATCCAAATCACCCAAGAACACACACTTTTCGTAAACTCACAAAAACTATTTAAACTAAAAGAGTTTTGTGTATATGAGTGTATACGCATGCATGAATGCCATACATGTCCAGCAGCAACAAGCAAGCATACACCTGCCATTTTATTCAGATTTAGAAGAATCTGGTGAAGATATCTTGGGCTAATGCAGAAAAATTCAAGATGTCATTCTTGTGCATAATTTTAAGAAATTACAGTCATAAACATGATGCTAAATGAAAACATTTAAAGAAAGCAATTAAAAAAAAAAAGCTTACGTTTTTGTCAGGTGTAGACTTTATTTTACTTTAAACTGTTAATTTTGATAAATGAAGCATGCTTTATTTGCTAATGAATAAGCTGTCAGAATTTATCTATTCATCACTTCTTTATTTCATCTTAAATTTTAATTTCAAAAGTACTGCCTGAAAAACTGGAAAATACGAAAATCTGAATCAACCCAATCCTTGGGAAGCCTGGAATTTTCGACTTTTATTGTATAATGTTTTTCATGGTTATATTCACTTATCCATCTTAGTCTCTGTTCCAACCCTAAAAGATAATCAAGTTCTATATAATCATATCAAAACCTATAGAAAACCTGCCAATATGGATAGCTACTAGCTTCAACAAAGGACATTTTAATTACCGCCTCACATCTGCATTTATTTAAGTCTCTAATTCTTCAGCTATAGTTTATACTTTTCACCTTTATTAGGACTTAGCAATGATTTTTAACAAATCAACCATTTTTACAGTGAAATAAAAGAATATGAAAGAAAAGGGTCTGGTTTACTTACAGGAAAAGATGGTCTAGAAGTACGGGTCATGATAGTTGCAATAGCAATTCCTGGCTGACCTTGATCATGTGTATCAGGAAGGGAAGTCTGTGACTGGGCTGTTAATGGATCTTCATGAGACACATTAGGGTACTGACTGACAGGAGATGCACCTCTAAGGGAAACATCCACTGGATGTTCATCTCTCACAGGGGTTCCTGGCCTGTCATCTTGCAAAATTCTAAAAAACAATTTTAATCAATAATTAAAAAAAAAAAAGGGCAGAAATTTATAAAATGTGAAATTACAATGATAAACTAAGCTTCATGACTGCAACTCACAATACTATAGGAACAATTGTTTGTTTGAATCCACTAACACCAACAAAAAAATGTCTGAAGTAAGCTAATTACAGTATTTTTTTGCTTTGGAAAGTATATTCTTTTATCTAAAGGTAGCTTCTTCATGTATTAAATAAATAATACTAATAAACATGTTACCATAAATTTATATTTTCAATCTGTGTGTGAAAAAGTATAAAGAATGAAATGACTAAAACCTTTTTCAAGTGGGACAAAATTCACTACAAATACAAACTGTGTACTGATATAAAACTTTGGAAACATTAACTGTTATTGCTAGTCTAACTATTAATTTCCTTTTCTTGGACATTCAAAATTACCAAGGTCTTAGTTAAGCTAAACTATGCTGGTAGCAAGGGCAATTATAGAGGAAAAACTATTTTTCTTATTAAAACTAATTCAAGGAAAATTTTTGTTTACAACTTTTGAACTTGTCTTACTCATCTTACATATCCTTTGAGCCAAGTTTGTCAGTGCACGAGTGATATTTCATAATAAATTGTGAAATTCAGTGATTCTTTACAATCCACAGCCTTCAGTTTCAAGACATTAGTTCATTCTCTGGATGTTTGACCAATTCATTTGCTTTTACAGATGCTACCTTTAAGATTAGCTTCAAAGGAATTGATTAATTTCCTTGTTTTTTCTTTTGATAGAAGTTTTCTCATTGCAAACAAGAAAACAACTGATTTCTACATAATCCTGAAAACATTCCTCAGTTATATTTTAGAATATATTCTGAGAGAGTTTGAATAATAAGTCGCTAAATACCAATCAAAAGCAGGAAAGATAACCAGGTTCTGGCCTAAGTAAAGCTTAACATAAACACCTAAAACTTAGATAATTTAATCACAGATCAAAATGAAATGTTTTAGAAAATTCAACTTAAATGATAATAAAGGTGTTCCACATAAATTGGTTAGAAATTGAAAGCAAAGATGTCAAATAGGATATTCAAAAAAAAAAAAAAAAGGAGAGAATCCAACTTAATTTTTGGCAATCAAAAGAATGCCTCGTGAGAGGTAATAATTCATTCACTTATACAGTACACTTTTATCATTATCTGTCTTAATAAGAATTATCCCACTACAACCCAATGTCGCCCTTCGGCTCCCGTAAGGATAATGCTTCCAGAGTTAGATGATCAACGGGATAAAATTGAGATCGGGTAGTCAGCCCAATGCCTGCCCACCTTAAAGTCTCAATACCCTTCTGGAAGAGAAACACTTTATGAATATAAATAACAATAGGTATATTTTCATAAAAAGGAATTAAAATTATGAAATATACCTGTTATTTATTTATTTATTTATACACAGATGCTAGGGAATATAGATTTGGTCTAACATTTGTAACACTTGTCAATATACATTGCAGAGAAGAATGTGTAAGAACAAATACATTTTAGAATATAATTTTAAGCTGAAACTTTCTAGTTATAGAGTTGAAATCTCTATAACCATAGGAATCATATTCACTATCCACAATTTTAAACAGAACTGTTTGTCTGAATCAATAAATGCAAATTTTTTATTGGCACTTTCAGCATTTCATTGGCTTACTTTTTTGAAGAATGCTTTGACTCTTGTCAAAATTCTTATCTTTTCCTTTCTTGCTTAAGCTTCAAGCAGTACTCCTTCATTGGTTCAGCAATAAAATAATTATTTTTTTTCATCTCTTCATTATCTTTGTGAAAAACATGCAAAGAAATTATTTCCATCTAGATAAATGTAAACTTTTTTCATATGAAGTTTGATGTTGATCAAAAAATTATTTTTTGAGTTATCGTGTACAATAGGCACATAATCTCACATCCCCCATATCACTAAAAAATAAATAAAAAGTCAAAATTTGTTATAGGAAGCTAATAATCTGAATTTCATTAAAATAAGAAGATGAATATTTAATATGATTAATGTCCTGTTTTAATGTAAGTTTTAAAAAACTAGAATGATTTTATATATTAGAAAGACAAACATATATTGTATTTGCATGTTGCTTCCGTGATAACTATATTTTCCCAATTCTAGTGTCTTAATTAAAAATAAATAAATAAATCAAAACAAGTGGATTCAAACAAACAATCTTGATATTTCTTACATTAAAAATCATTTCTAAATATTTATAAAACACTGGCCAGCAAACCAATTGACTCAACATTCATATTTTTATTTGCTGCCTATTATTTCAGAAATTAAATTATTTTGAATGATAATGTACATATCATTTGAAAGCTTATAAAGTACAATTTCCAATGGTATCACAAGGAATCAGTATACAACAAAATTTTCTTTACTTTAGGACCTAGAATAGAAAACTGAAAAAAAAATATTGAAAACGAAACAAAGAAATGGAAAAGATTTGCTTGAAAAAAAAAAAAAAAAAAAAGCCAAAATACTGTAAAAAGAAACAAAATTTATTCAAATCAGTATTGGGTGTTGTCACGCCTAGCTATTATAACGGCTTCCATACAGTTTGTCATCGACTGTATTAACTTCTACACCATGTCTTGTGGAATGACTTACCACTCCTTACCATGGCTATATGGAGTTAACACCATGCAGAATCCGCCATAGAAATAGAGCATTGTGCATAACGTTCCTCAGGCCTCCGGTATATCGGAGCTCTTCTGTCACTGCCGTGCAAGTACATTCTGCTTTCGTTGGTAAACTTAATGTTGCCCCATTGCTCTAAACGGGTAAACTTAATGTTGCCCCATTGCTCTAAACGGGCAAATTCAAGATGTGCTTGTCAAAAGGCTACTGTCAAGAGAGGCCCAGTAGCAGGCCTCTTCGGTGTCAGGTTGCCATTCTTCAGCTGTCTTCCAACTGTCCAGTCACTGATATCCACCCCTGTATTTGTCGCAGTTCTTCTTGTTGGATGCTAATTCCGGCAAGGTGGCGATTTCTGAGTGAAGTTAAGACAATGAAGCAATCGTCTCTCTGCACGGTCTCAGATTGAAGGAACCAGTTGCCCGATACACGACTGATATATTCTTGATATGGCAGACTGGCTCATGTTCAACTACCGAATGACAGGGAGCTGGGTGTGCCCTTCTTCTAACAAGGCAACAACTCAAGCTGTTTCTTCAGGCATGGTGTACATTTCATAAGTGAATACTGCAACTTAATTAAAGGAAATGTGTGCCTGTCAACTTCTGAAATGTGATTGATGAGTAATTTTTAGAATACACTAATTTCATAGGCAATGAATGTGTGAACACCATACACGACACTGCAAGCATTTGACATCATTGTTGAACATTGACTTTTATCATACCATTTGAAAGCTCATTTTTCTACGATTTCAGATTATGTATAATTATCCCCTACACATACATTCCTCTCTGACATAATTGACAGCAAATGCAAACACTACCATTGAGTCCATTTTTATGCTTGCCAGTATATAAACTTTTTCCTTTAAAAAAGAAAAATAACTTGCTGCATAATAATAGTTTCCAATATATAATGGAAAAAATATTTTTTAATAACTAATAGCATAAAAAAAGATGATTTTAATTGAGTTCTAATATTCACTATATATTCCTAGTTTTATTCAGCATAACCCTTACACATGCTTTATTAGATATTAAAAAAATCAAATAAGTACAAGAATGTTACATAAGTTCACTTACATATTTGAAGAAGCTGAAGAACTTTGCTGGGAAGGAATATTATCAGGTGGTGGTAATGCCTGTTGTTCTTTCACAGGTGCTGGCTGAATGTTCTGAGGCTTTGGACAAGGTTCTACAACTTCTTTAACTACATCACAAGGTGGCAGGATTGGCGAAACCTTCTTTACTTTTGTATATCCAGTTTCATTCTTGAAGCTACTAACAGCTGTTCTTAAAAATCTAAATGATTAAAAATAAGGATAAAAATAAACAAAAATTTAAATCTTTTTAAGGAAATAAACAAAAATAATATTTTAACAAAGCAATGCTAAATTTACTATCTTAAAGCTCATTTTTATTGCAAAAAATAAATTAAAATCTTTATGATATATATATATATATATTAGTCTTTCTGGAAATCAAATTGGTAATATTTAAAAAATTATGCAAATTTTGTTGTTACTGATTTTAATTATTTTAACTGAAACTTTATTATCTAATGATTATAGGGACAAAGAATGCATATCTTTAGATCTCTTTTCTTATCTAAAATTTTCTGACAATTTTTCAAAAGGGTCTTACTAAAAATGTACTTAGCAGCTGAATTAGCTCTTGTTCTTACAGTTGCAAGAAGAAATGGAACAAAATTCAAATTGATTTAAAACAAAGAATGCTGCAAATTTTAGAAAAGAGAAGTCTGTTCAGATTTCGTTCTGAAACAGTACATTTACTCTTTACAATTACCAATGCAACAATTTTGAAGTTGACCACACGCTAAAACTGTTATGTTCATTGCTTCAACTTTCATATTTCAGTTGCCAAAAAGCACATGTATGCGACACATACACTACACATAATAAGTGAGAGAGAGAGAGAGAGAGAGAGAGAGAGAGAGAGAGAGAGAGAGAGCGAGAGCTATACATGTGCTGTTTGGCAGAGTGGAACAATCAACTGAAATACCGTAAGTCAATATTTTGACTGTAGTATATAAAAAATATATTAATTGAAGTTAATGTCCATGTTTAAAATTAACACTGGGGACAACCATGACTGTGCATATCACAAACTGATTACAAAGACTTAGATACTATCAAAACCAATTATTGTTTTGTTAAACAGAACTAATCAGAGTTCTTATAAATATATTTCTTAAAAATAAAATAAAAAATAGAGCATTTTCAATGCCAGTAAATTTCATTTACTAACATCAGCAACATTATCTGTGCACTTCAAGAATGTTTTATTACAGATATATATTGATACAACATTTTGGTCAATGGTTATGTTGCAAGTGGGTTAAACTGACATTTGTAACCCATATGAAGAAGCTGTAACTAAATTTAATTTTGTATGATCAAGCCAGTAAAACTGAACAATTTTAATTTTCATAATAAAACTAAAAAAAAATTAATTGTACCGGTTGGGAATTAGGTTATCTGGAGATATATCCTTTTCGTGGCATGAAGGGCATTCATGATCATCAGAATCGAGAAGTGTTTGACGGACACCTAAATAAATGAAGGAAAATTATAATTAGGATTATGATTTCAGTAATTAATAAAAGGAACTATGATTACAAGTATTTATCAAAAAACAAAACAAACAAAAACAGATCTATTGGAGTCATACAACAGGATTTAAGACTCAATAAGTTAAATAATATGTAAGTTAACAATCTCAATTTTTAACTACTGAATTCTGTGACAAAGCAGGCAACAAATTCGTATACAGAGACCTGTTGATTGGGCATTGCCACATCTGTGTCTTATCGATCTCTTAGTTTCCCAATATGGTGAACCACTAGAAGAATCCATAGAATTTCAATGGAAAGATACTGAAGTGGTTTCCCGTTGCCTTCCCCAGGAAATCATTAAGGAATGATTTCAGATCTGAAGAGAAAGTTGAAGCAGACAAACACCGGAAAGGAAATATTTCAAATATCCATATCCAGATTCTGACTCCACTAGGCCATGCCAGAACAGAAAACATCTATTATACTATCAGAATCTTTAAAGAAAAAAGAAACTATCTGTAGACTTTGTAATGGAGAGAGAGAGAAAGAGAATTGCCTTTCATCTTTTCCGTTATAAAGCTTTGGACCAATGCAATCATAAGTTATTAAGAAAAATAAAATGCGAAAAATTTAATGTATTACTAAATTTTTATGCATGGAAATGTAGAAATTATGCCATGAAATTATACAATATGCCATTTGGTCACAGAATTAGGAAGAAATTGTTCCTATATTTCACCCATAATCTAAAATCAAAGTATTTATCAGGTTGTATTCAATCTATTGACAAATTTTGGATTTCTGGAATTTGGCTGAGTTTAATAAGCCTTGTTTCACTGCAATATTGAATCTAGTAGCGCAAAAGGTACAATGCTGAGAGACTAATTGTCGAACAATTCCATTTAGGTAAAAAAAAATATATATATATATATATATGAGGAATGTGTGAAAAATCTGCAGACAGAATCTTTAGTAACAATGGAATTTGCTCTCTTCAATAGGAATCACATTTGGCTGCGAACTTCCATATTTACATGTAGGTAAACTTGATAATTTCTTGAATGTAGAGAAAGCAGTAGTCTGACCTTATCATTTTTTTGCTAAACTCTGTCAAAGAAAAGAAACTCAAGAAAAGAAAAGAAGAAAAGAAAAGTTTCAAAAATTGTAAAGTAATGTAAAAGCATAATTGCTATTTCATATTGTTAAAACAATTGTAAATTATTTCAACATAGTGTTCATGTTTATCACTAGTTTGCATTGTTGGTTATTCCAAAAAACTAATTTATTGTTACATTTCGCTTGAAGAAGGGATGACGTATCATAATCCCGAAAATTCCGAAAAGTTTTTAAGTAAACTACATGTTATGGAGATGTGGTGTTTTCTTTTTGATTAATAAACAAAGATGAAAAGGAAGAAGTTACAAGAAGAATTTGAAAAAGAAAATAAATATAATATAATATAAAATATTGTGAAAGACTTGTTCTCTGGAAGCACACTTCAACAAGGATTGAAGAAAAGATTGCAAATGTAGTTACCTGAAATGGAAGATACCATATTTTGGTTTCCATTATATTGTACTTCTCAGAGAATTCACTACTACATTTTTTTTTTTTTTTTTAAAGAATGCTTTCAGTTTAGTTTAAATTATGACATAGGAAGGTACTTCATTTTAGAATCTATACAAATCTGTCAGTAATTTAAAGTAGCCTAAACGGAATATCAGTGTTATTGTTGCACACTTATGAAATTAATTAGAATTATCAAAACTACAATACCAGCAAACTAAGGCTAAGAACAAAAATATTCACTGTTTACTGTTTTTATTTCAATGGTACTTACATTCATCACAGTAGCTATTTCCACAACAAGGAATCAAAACTGCATCAGATAGGATATCTCTGCAAATCATACAGAGCAATTCTTCTGGGATTTCAGGCTTCATGTCTTTTTCTGGTGAGGATTCCTTAGCAAATGGAGGCTTTTCTTTTTTGCCTTCCCTATAGGCTTGGCTAAAAAAAAAAAAAAATGTATATAATATATAAATTATGCATTATACGTCATTGTTTTGTATTTAATATATATTTTTTATAATTTTTTATATGCTACAGTATCCTACAACACTTACTGATATTTACCATTTAGAAAAGGAATATTACTACCTCTACTTTTTAACAAGAGTTCTTTTTAATTATAATTTAGTAGACTATGGTAAAACAATCACCAAAATTCAAAACCACCCTTAATTAGCAATTTTTTGTCAGTTTTTTGAGTACTGAAAAGTCCGAAAATCCAGATTGCTCAGTGATTTGATAGGTCTGCATTTTCTGATTTTTCCAGATTCTCAGCAATACTTTTTAAAATTCAAATTTTAAGGGAGAATAAAGAAGAGACAAACTAGCAAATTTTGTTCATGATTTATTCGACTATGACAATGGAATGCATACGGTGAAAGAAAAACCAAAGAAAGATAGCTTATAAGCATAATTTTCATAGGTTATGTAAAGCAACAACTTAATAGAAACATTACAAAAAATAAGCAGGAATTTTATTATAATAGTATATTATAAGAACACAGAATGAATAATTTCATGATTTCCTAACATGCTATCAACTTTTAGACAAAACAAACCAAGAACACTGAAAGACAGAGTAAATAAAGTAGATAATATGACCTACATCTAATTATGAGAAATGTTGTTAAAGGCAACTTAGCTTTAGAAATAACTTACTGATCTAAAATTGGTACTGCAAAATGGCCAGTGCTGGTCAATAATGCTCCAGGAACATCAGGGCTATCAACAGTCACCATAAAACTTCGGGGAATGCCAGTACTTCGCTTAATTTCTAGCTAAAGTAAAAAAACAAAAAACAAAAATAGCATATCTAAAATTTCCTGTGTAATAATTACATATAAAATTTTAATGTCTCTTTCTTACTTTATATGATAAAAACAAAACAACAACTTACTATATTTGTAGGACAATTTTTAATCCAATGACCAGGTTTTCCACATCTATAGCACAAGTAATTAGGAGGAAGAGGTCCAGTCATTCCTTTTGTTTTTACATATCTAATTGACAAAAAATTTTAATATTAAGCAATTACTTGAATTGATAAACAGCTACAGCAAATACAAAGCAATATATTCAAAAAAATCTAATAAAGTTCAGTTGCCACTGAAATATATAAAACACATTTTATTTAAAATACGAAAATGCTTAATGCTTACTTAGATGAAAATACTTAAAGAAAATAAATGGAAAAAAAAAAAAGAATTTTGAATTTCAAATGATTTAATTTGATCTACATAACTTAACAAAAGTTATTTTTTGAAGTTTTATTTACAAGACACTGACAACCAAAATATTCATTTAAATATATCCTTCAACAAAGTATACACACATCCAAAACTTCAGGACGAACTCCATTCTTAAGGGCTACAGCCAGAGAATCCGACAAATTGCTTGTGGTAATTTGCGTAACTATAGATGTTCAGTAGAAAACAGGTCCTCGTGGTAGCTTGAAAGCAGATAAAAAGGAAATTGGCACGGCTAGTGAATTGTCTTTGTCTGAAATTCTCGATGTGAAGGACTTAACTTTACATATGTGAACTTTTTGTCATGTTTTGAAGACATCATCTCGACGATTTCAGTTTGGGAAAGATTATTGAAAAGTTGGAAGAAGACTACACAAACATTGATGTTGCCAGAGTTTGGAATCGCGCATAGTGTTGTCTCCAGGCTCTGGGCAGCATTTTAAATGAATGGAATAATGTTCCAGACACACTGCAGGAGGCCACACTAACTCTACAACTGCACATGAAGACTGATATTTAGCGGTAAAAGCTAAACGCACTCGATGTCAGATGGCCAGTCAGCTTTCAAGTCACCTCCATTCAAGCACTGGAATGAGGATATCCCACAAACTGGTTCGATGGCAGTAGGGCTATATGCTCGAAGGCCGTTCATCCATGTGCCACTATACAGAGAACTTGTAGAAGGCATTTGCAGTGATGTCAGATCCATCGAAATTGGACTATGGATCAATGGGCCAGTGTGTTGCTTTCCGACGAGAGTCAATTCAGTCTGCAATCGAATTCCAGATGTCAGTTCATCTGGCGGGAAAGGGGTATGGCATACCAGCTGAGAGATCAATATCATGGTGCTGGGGTGATGGTTTGGGACAGCATCATGTTTGATGGTCACACTGAACTACATGTTCTCTTGGACTATACACCAATACAGTACTTCAAAAGTGTGTTCAGACGGTGACCTTTTATGAGAGACAAAGAGGTTTTGTGTATGAACAACCCTCTTTATTGCGATAAAACGGGATAAGGGTAGAACTTTCATCCCTCAAACCTAAGTGGATAGTTTTTCTCCTGGAAGTTTGTCCACTATGGACTACAGCTGGAGAATGAGCAAAAGGAATTTCTCATAGCAGAAAGATTTAAAAAATGCTTTCCGTGCGTCGCACAATCGAACTATAACTGTTAGAATTTCATTGTTTTTTAAGTGAAACTGTAGAAGCAGTCAATAATATAAAAAAAGCCCACTAAAATCAAAACTTATCTAAATGGGGTATAGTTAATATATTTAAAAAAAAATAAACAAAATGTATATCAATGACTAGAGTAAAATATCACTAGCGTATTTTCCTTCATTGTTTTTTTTGTTTCATTACTGGGGCTAATAATTTCTTTCTTTCCTTTTTTTTTTAAAATTTATAATATATTAAAAAAATAAATAAATAAATAAAAATTAGTTAATAAACTGATTTTAAAGTCTTATTTCTTGCTTATTTATATTGTAATTTATTAAATATAATAACTTATTTGCATAATAAATTAAGCATGAATAGTTAAGATCTAAAATCATGTTTGAATTGAGTATTAAGAGTACTTTCAGATTCACCTACTTTAGTACGAGACAAAAAAACATTACTTTGTTCCCCAGTGTTATTTGCATATTTTTTTTAATTTTTAGGCTTTGAGTCTTTCAGTATATAACAATTTATTGTAATTAACTGTTAACATATGACAAGTGAAAGTTCAATTACAATGACAATATAATGTTGAACGGTTTCGTGGATGAGTTAACTGGGAAAACATTTAAATTTTTTAATCCAATTGGAAATATCGTGTGTGAATAGAGAAAGAATTGATCTGGAGCACATCCCGTTCTTATGCTGTATCAACCGAATGAATTGGGAGACTGTCTGAACAAGCCTAACGTAAGCAAAGTACATCATTCACCCCCCCCCATGTATTTATGAGCTGTAACATCTTTCTATACTTTTATCTGCCAGTTTCAGCAACTGTGGATTAATTTGCCAAACTTACACGATTCTACCAAATCAATAAGCTGTCAATTAAAAAAAAAAGTATTTGAAAATGAAGTGATTAATCTTCTAAGAACTTTCACCTATGATAAAAAAGTAATCGGTAAATTTTAGTAACAGCAAAATGTTACATGTAATGTATTTTTTTCTTTAAATAAAATACTTTAATCTTCTTTCCAAATTTCTAATTTTCTATTTCCTGCAAAATACTTTTTCCTTTTACTCTAATGTCCATTTTCCATCTCTATACTATTTCCTTGTCTGAACCTACTCCAGTAACACCACCAAATATCCCCAATTCACCTAGACAAGAGTTGTGTTATATGGTTATCTAAATGATTTTAAGTAGACACTATTAGTTGTAAAATTTCATGTTATCATGAACATGTAACAAATGTATTACGATGAGCTGAAAAGACAGATGAAATGTTTGATAACAATAACCAGTAAGAAACAAAACAATGGATTTGACTGACAACAAGAATCATCGTAGATTATTGATTCAGATTAAGATGTGATGTGTGCAAGAAAAATGGTGTAATAATTAATAGAATAGAGGACAGGAATCCAATCTTAGTAGGAATGAGGAAGAGCCAGACCTGACAGTAAAGTGGAAACAAACAGATGCAAATCCAAAGTCTAGCTGTATAAACTATAAAGTACACTTAAAAAGTCAACAAATGAATGGTTTGGTAGAAGAAATACTCAAGACACTTGATTGCTTGAATTTTCTATCACCGTAAGAAGTAGGCCTAGCAATATATTAACAGGTAAATGGGATTCACTACCACACAATAAGTAAATATGAGAGACTCAAGTAAAAGAGAAATTTTAATTTACCTTTTTTTGCATAAATTTAATTTAACATGCGTACAACAATAACATGAGAAAGAAAAAAAAAAATGCACAAGACAGAGTTCACTGATCTGTTTTTTGAAATTGTGATACCGGGAATCCATGATGGACCATTTCTGGTTTCCGGACCTTCGTCAGTTGGATCCGCCCAGTATCTTACATCTCAGTGAACTCGAGAAACATAAAAAGAACAAAAGTAAACATCACAACTTTATTTAAGTTTTGATATTTTTTTAATTGGAGGGCCATTGTGATGTTTACTTTATCTTCCAAACCAAGAATTAATAATAATAAAATCTTCACAACTTTACAAATTGTCTGTTATTGATCATCAAAACTTAATCTTAGCAGTAAATAATTCTAGCACTTATATATAGTTTATTGACTACTTCTGATGCAATAAAAATTGCCAGAGTTGCAGAATTATTTTACCATATACATTAAACTATTTTGTTGAAATAAAACTGTTTAGAACTGTTCAATCTATTAATCTATTATACTGTTATTTCCATTTTTTTTCCCTAATGCTAAGACAGAATTAATTTCAAATTCTTTATATATTTCAGTGCAACAACAAGTTAATTGAAAAAGTAAAATTATAAAAATGATTCAATCTTCTATTAATCATTTATTTATTTGATATCATTACAGATGGTATTAAAAGTTATAATGGAAAATTAGAAAACTTACTTGGATGGATCATAGTCCTGGGTCGACTGTGTCATCATAGCCCGAATTTTTTCATCTTCAGGTGCATTAACAGTAGTTAAATCTGCTGTCTATATTTAATGAAAAAGAAATTTAGAAAAAATTAAAGATTATGCTTTGCTGCAAAAGTTCCATTATGAAGCTTGGAAAAAAATTCTTTATAAAGAACATTCAGATAACAATCTTGACTATCCTGAATTTTCCTGCAAAGGTTCCAAGTTTTTTTTTTGGCTTGAAATTTAAAGAGATGACAAACAGAAGGATAAGACATATGAATATATATTTGGCTACTTTTCAATGAATTTACAGAATTTGTTGACTATGTCAAATCAAGGAATCAAAGCTTTAGTGTTTAAAAATGTAACTACAGAGATGCACTGCTTAACGTCCATTCAATAGGACATTCAGCAAATTGGATGTTGTGCAAACAGTATAATTATGTAAACAATCCTATACACTGTAGTGCCTAAATAGCAACAATACTGTATTATATTCCAACTAACTTATACAGTACTGTACTTAATATGTAACACTAACACAGAACAAACAAAACAATACAGTATTACTAGGTCGGGAGGATCTGGGGTTAGCGGAACTTCCCCTGTAGTAAACTGGGGGTTTAGGTAGTATCACCTTAAACGCCAAAGTGTTAAATCATTGAATTTAAAAATATGGTGTATAATCTATACTTAACACGAACAGAGTTGTAACTTTTAAAACCTTTTGACAGTTAATTAATGTCGACTTAATTTGGAGGCTGTTCCTGTAAATGTAAAATGAAATTGGAAGAAGTTGGAGTAATACTGTAAACTTTCATGTTAAAAATTGATTATTATTCTCATTAATGATTATCACTTGTTCTCATAAAATCTGGTATGACCTGCTTAGTTGCTGCTGCCAAGTAGCTTGCATGTAATGAATGAAATCTACAAGAAGACGACTCATATCCGAACAAAACATTGATGTTTGTACTATGCCAAGGCTCTGGCTTATCTTGTAACAGAATAACCAGGATGTTTCTAAGTTACCAATCCTGCTTTATCCTCTATAATGAAAAGTAAGGTTTAAGATCTAGTATCTGACAGTATTTTTGTATAGCCATCTATCAATTGCTTAAAGCTCACGACAGCTTAGAATTGATTTCTTGACGTATTTCATATGGGCAATTTGTGCAGAAGCAGCAATGCCCATGAACATGCTTTTATTAAGTTTATAGATTTGTTATTGGTAATGGAAACACTGATAGCCGAGAAGAGGGTCAATAAGATCTATGAAAGTATTTATATCGATTCATTATTTATCCATGAGGATCTGATGGTCAATTTATTTATGGCTTCTTTTATCAATTGATGGTCCAAAGAACCATACAGATTAAATACATCCAAAGAAATCATGATATTACCGTCTTTGATATTTTTGTGCATTTGCGATAAATTTTGTTTAAAATCATAAGAACTTTTTTCACATTGTATCAGGGGTATTTATGGTTGAAACTGGCCTGTCATCAACTGCAACAATGCCCCCATTAGAAGTTTATCAATTTCACATATTAAAAAAAAAAAAAAAAAAAAAAAAAAAAAGAATGAATTTTCATAATGTTGCTGCAGAATTGCAATATTTAAGTTTTTTTTTTCTTGTCAAATATTCTTAACATATAGATACAAGATGATAAAACTTCATAGGTTTGGAGTAAATTTTAACTAAAAAAAAAATAATAAATTTAAATAAGTTAGTTTTATAAAGTTAACAACAAAATAATGTATTCTCATTTTAGATTGCATCAACAGAAATCACGGTTTTAATATTGATAATATCTTTATGTCTTTTGCAGGAAAGGCTATTTTCGTTTGAATAATATACAACTTTGCACTAATTTTTAATATGAAGTTATATTATTGTAATAATCTCAAGTGTTATTTTATTTTCCTTTATAATTGTTGTGGTTGTATTTTATGTTAATGTTATGCCCTATTCGTTATGTATTCTTAAGTTTTCTTTTCTGTTTTTGGCATTTTTTATTTTGAATTTTTGCTTGATAAAGAAGTCGCAGTAAAAGGTTTTGAAAATTTCCTTTTGTAATATTATGTCATTTTGTGAAGATATTTAAAGATTCCTTTCATTATGGATTCTTTGTTTAGAATCTAATTTTGTAGCAAAATGTAAATGCATTCTTTAGCACTTCATTTCTTTTTTTTCTTTTCAGATGCTCCAGTGCATCAAAATGTAAAATGAATTGTCATTACCCTTGAAGTGAGGCAGATGAAATCCAATCTGCTTTTCAAATGAACAAACTGATGTACACAAGAATAGATTTCATACTTAAAAAGGAGGAAGACTCTTGACAAATTCATCAGTTGCATGCAGAGACCAACAGCTTCTGGTTGTGGACATGCAACTGGAAATGTGATTCTGGCATTGATTAGGGTACCATCAATGTCCCACATATCATGCACATCTTTGGCAAGGTAAGAACGTCTGACATTTCTTTTCCTTTCTATTTTTTTTTTTTTTTACAGAATATCTAGCTAGATGCAATTACTAAGTGAAAGAAAGACTGTCACTTAAGTGGGCCATATAATAAGGATGGCATTCTTTCTGTAGTGTGATTGTTGATAGTGGATGGAGTTATTGAAGATATGGCCACAGGTTTTCTGCATTGTCTGGATGTCCTTTGATAAATTGTAGTTAAAAAAAAAACAAAAACAACCAACATACATCATATTAATATTATAAAGCTGAAGAGTTTGTAAGTTTGAACACGCTAATCTCAGGAACTACCAGTCCGATTTGAAAAATTCTTTTGGCGTTAGATAGCCTATTTGTTGAGGAGGGTTATAGGCTATATAACATCATGCTACGACCAATAGGAGCAGAGCAGTAAACAAAAACATCAATCAATGGGTGTGGCTTGGCTGGAATACGAGAACCGAACATTACCGAGAAGAACCGAATTTAACGCACGTGACACAGTGGGACACAGCTTGTTAAAAATAAAGTCTGCAGTGTGCATGCTCGCCAGTCATCAGAGCAAACTGCTCACAAATGTTGGAAAAAGTGAGATGATTCATCAACAGCTATGGAGGCAAAGGTCACTGCGAAGGCTTTATAAAAGCAGTCTGGAAATACAGTCTTCAATTCACAACTATAGTTGGCAAAGGAGATTCTTCTGTCTTTCAATCCATTAATGAAAAAGTTCATTATGGAAAAATTGTTAAAAGGCGGAATGTGCTAATCATGCTAAGAAGTGTTTCACATCTGCAATCTTTAAATTAGCAAAAGAAAAATCTTAGTGCTGAGGTAAGAAAATTTTTAAAAAGCATCACATATTGTGAAGATAAAAAAGTTTGAAATTCATAACTCAAAAGTACAGGAAATGGAGAAACTGTGGAAGGTAAAATTTAGCAATTTTTCCATTTCCTCATCTTTGAAACAGTGGAGTCAATTTGAATATAGAAGATCAAATATGACTTTGTATAGGTAATATGAATACATTTATCCTCTTGAGTTTACACAATAGTAGCCTATCCTACCCTTTTAACTTATTTTTGAACTGACTAATCATATTAATAATTTTAACTGATTAATCATATCCTGTGCACTACTTTACTTACAGTTTATCCCCACATCTAATTTGGTTGTACCCCAATTGAATAATTGAGCAGCAGCAGACTGGCCGTATGACTTATCGAGCTCTTTTTCGTCTATCTCTTGCCATAGGTAATGAGGGAGACAGTGAGAACACACTGGAGGGAAGAAATATCTAATACTATTCCCAATCAACCTAAAAGTTTTGAAATCTATTCTTATGCAACTTACTCTTAATTTTGAGACATTTCACTTTGAGATCTTTTATATTCATTTTAATCATTATTTATTTGTAAAATCTACAAACTATAAAATTGAACAAGAATAGTATTCATAATAGAAATCAAAGCAAACTATAAGATATCAAAAGTCATTTATTTACTAAATTAATTCTTAGTACTATTTGTTTGCATTTATTGCCCTTATAATACAAAAAGCCTTTTTTTACTTCTTTCATTTTCATCAGAAAATTAAATAATATCATATTCATTTATAATGCCTAAAATTAAATCCATAATTTTTTTATTTTAGCACAGCTTGAATAATGCTCATTAATTCCTAATAATTAGAAATTTAAATTCCCAAAAAAGTTAATAATGAATTGATATAAAAACTATGCTGTAAACTTGCAGAATTTTTTGATTTCTGTGTTTAGGTAAACTTTAATTTATTTCAAATTCAGAAACATTTTCAAAATATATTTCTTTATAAAGTTCCTTAGCTATTTTTTTTTTTTTTATCTAAGTTATTAAGTAGATGCCTGTTGAAATAGGCCAACATTTAATTAAATTAATACATTTAAAATTGTAAATATTCTAAGGGGAAAATAAAAATTATTTTTTCATGAAAATGGCAATTTTGTAATTATTATGAAATAAATACCAAAATGAATGCATTTCTTTATTTTGATATTTATTGAGTTGTCTGAGATCAAAGGCACTTAAGCAAAACGGAGTAATATGAGGTGAAAGGGATGAGATGAGAAGAGCTGTTATAAGATTACACCAGAATTAGAAATTGAAGAGGAGGATATTCTTAAAACAAAAGAAAGGGGAAGAGAGTGTGACATCATTGCTTGTGGTGTCATCTATTATCAGTGATATTAATTACGAAATCTCTCTACCAAAACCTTAACATGAAATTCCTAAAACTCTAATGTAGGATTGTGTACGAATAACACTGCGAAAGACACTGTTTTTTTGTTCCCCCACCACCCCTTTTAAAATACTCAATTTACATAATGAAGAAATATTAAGATTTTTTTCCCCAAAGAAATTTAAATAGGGCCAACTACATTTTCTAACATTAAAAGAACTGATACAGGCACATTATGCAGATGTTAAATATTTGATTAAAATCTTAAATTACAATGAAGTAATAAACTTGAAAACTTACCTTAGCTAATTTATCAAAAGATATTCCTTCTGAAGATACTTCTATCTAAAGTGGCATATAAAAATTGATACATTTTAATATTTATTGAAGAAATTATTTAACAGTGAATGAAATTATAGTTATTTCTAAACTGAATGTTAATCATATAAATGTAATAAAATCAATAAAATAAGCTTACAGATTTTGCGGCAATCAATGTGGAATTATCATTCCTTTCCCTGTAAAAGACACATTAAAATTTAAGCCAAAACATCAAAATTGTCTTTATCATTGTTATGTTAAACCTTAATTCCCCCATAAACGATATATTTTGTATTCCAAAAATGAATTACATGATCACATTTTTAAAATCAAAAAAGCAGCTTATGAAAAAACTTTCAAAGTTAAATTTACCAATTTCTGATTTTTTGCAATTAAAACAAAAAATAACTTTTTTGTAAGTATTAAGAACATTTTTAAAGAGCAGAAGGAAATTACCATAGCTTTTTGGATCCTCCTGAAATTGGAATCCTAGCAACAATAACAGAAGTGTTTTTTGGGATAAGGGATTCATCGTCTTGATAAACTGTAAGAACAAAAGTAATCATAAAGTACTATATTAACTCCTAAAAGTTACCATACAGCTCAACCCCATTACAATGAATCCATTATGATGTGATTCTACTTACAACACGATGCAAGGATGGCTCACAATTTCTTAAGGTGAAATGTGTTTTTAGTCAATAAACATTAAAAAAAAAAAAGTGGATTTCTTCTGAATAAATGTGACTTTTTCAACCTTATTATGAATACACATTATTATAAAAACCATTTTCACACTCTTCCATTAGTATTTTAAAATATTTATTTAAAATACTAATGGAAGAGCGTGGAAATGGTTTTTATATCTATATCTAATTATATTAAAAGATGAAACAAAGGAGAATTGTTGAAGAATTTGGTAATACACATTATTGGTAATACACATTGTTTTATTTCCATAAAAAGATAATACTTTGACAACAAAGTATATGAAGTTACAGAAAATATAGAGAATAGAAAGGAATAAAGAGTATAACAATTATTGGTGTCTTAAATGCTAAATTGTAAAATGCATCAACAAAAGATTGAAATGTGATTTTATATTGGTGTTACTGTGCACAAACCAAGAGGTATGCGAAGTTAATAGCAGATATAAGTTGAATATAGAAAATGACGAAAATTTGTAACATCATAATGTGATTCTTTCAGACCCCAAGCACTGTATTATAACAGAGTTGAGCTATATTTTTCTTTACTGAAGCTCAAAAGTACAGCATGTATGTATAGCATGAAGAAACATTTATAGAAATTAATCAAGAACAGGAAGGAAATAATAGTTATTTATTGAAAGCAGAATGTTAAATCAACATTAGCAGCTTGTGCCAATTATTTGCTTTTTTTTTTTTTGAAACTCACTTTATCTCAAAAAAATTTTTTATTAAGCATATGCTCGATTCATATACCATCAGAAATTTGATGATTGCAAAATGGAAGTAAACAAATCAGTAGCTTAGCTGCTTTGAATAAAAATAAATAAATATGAACAAAAACACTTATTTTTCTTTTTGTCTAGGACTGTTTTTGAAAAGACACGATTGAAATTGAATGACATGCACACCCCCAATTTCAAGAATGCAGAATATGTCCATATGTAAGTGCATTTTTCCCCCACCTTGAATTTCAAAAATTAAAAATGTAATAAATAAATAATTTTTTTTTATATTTTAGGTTAGTTGCCAAATATACTTTTTGTTAAATTCAGCCTATAGACTTTTGATTTCTGAATTTCAAAAAGTTCTCAAATATATATCTTTTCATTTTTAAATTAAAATACACTCTTGTTTGTGAAAATTGCAACACCAAGAAAGAATCATGCTATTAAAATGAAATTTATGTCGCAAATTACTCATGTTACAGTAGAGAACTGATTACATTTGCAGAGCTATACAAGATTTTGTTGCATCAAAATTCAGTATCATGTGAAGCAGCAATAACAAATTCTATACAGCTTGACATTGAATGGAAGAGGTTTTTGAGGGGCTGTCTTGTTGAATAGCCTGCCAGGCTGCTTCTCTGTTGAGTCCAGAGTTGATTTGTGACAACTTGACAAATGTCATGCTGTTGATTACATACCATGTTTCAGACATGTTCAACCAGGAACATAGTGGACAAAAATGCAGACCAGGGAAGAAGCAGTAACTGCAGTGCATGGAAGTGGTATCGGACATTCCGGACCACAGTGGACGAGCATTGTTCTGCTGGAAAACAGCAACAGGACAACTTTGAAGGAAGGGTATTACCTCTGCCTCTAAAATATCCCTATAATTCACCACTTGTGATGTAGGTGGACAATTAACAACAAAATTTACTTAAAGCATGGGCATGTTATGTCTATCAGACATTAATTACATACTGTATTGACTTTACAACTAAAGAGAAAGATTGATATGCAGTGGTCCACTTTTATTTAAAGCCTTGGAACATGAAAGCAAGCACTCAAATATGAATTTTTTTTCCTTCCTTCTGGAAATGGCTGGATGTTTACCAATGCAATTAGTTTCAAGACATCCTTCAAATTTCAATGCCATGCGATAATGTGCCACATTTCGGAAAGGTAACTTTGTTTCAGTGTATTCTAAAATTTACAGTGCACAACTTAAAATGAAATGGTCCAATTCTTTTTAAACTGAGTATAATTCCACTTGTTCTCATTCAAATCTATGTAAAGAATATAAAAATTTCCTATTTCAAATATGCCTTAATGTAGCTTGGTTACATTGCTCTTTAATTTAGTTAGTAATTATTTTTCGTAAATAAGTTTATTAATAAATTTTGTATCATAAACAGCTCTATTCAAAGAAATTAATCTACACATTATTTACAAGAAAGCAGGACGATAAACTTAGGTTAATCTTGAATACTGCTCCATTTACTTTAAACTTTCAGGCACTTCTTTTCAATAGTTAAATTTCTACTTTTAAATACCCATGAATTTCATTACTTGCTTTCATAAACAGAATAAACTAATAACAAAAATCTGTAAAATTTCACTTACCTTCCTTAGTCTGAGCATTGGTGATTTGAAGATCAAAATCTAAACCCTTTCCTAATTTTTTCTGTTGAATAATGCATTTCTTCAAATCGCCTACAGATATATGAAGTCCATCAAAGGTAACAGTATCATAATCAAGACTGCTTTTAAATTTGTAATGAATAGACATTACAATTGAATGAACGCAGTAGAGGAAATTTAATGATCAGAACAGCTATTGAATCAGTGAACAATATCAGGGTAACTGTTCCAAATATATTCAGCAAATTATTATTCCTAAGACAAAGAAAAACAAAAATGCCAAAATAAATAATTTAGTTCTAAAAATGCAATTATCTACATTTTTAATTGTTATATTAATATTAAATGCCTATACATTTAAAAATTTTAAAACAAATTTTTGTTCCAGCCAGTTCATGTAAAAATTACAAAGGGTTCATGATATGGGGATTTCCCATGGGAAAGCCTTTGATTTTAAAATGGGACAAGACACATTATAAATATTTAAGATATGCAGATGACATCCTCATTCTGTAGAATGGGGCACAAAGACATTTCAGTAAATTTCATCAATTTGTTAATAAAATTAAACCAAAGTTTCACTATGGAAGAAGAAAAGGATGGTTCAATAACATTCCTTGACCTAATGTTAACCAACAGCAATAACAAAATAACTTATGAACACTATGAAAAAAACTAAGTAACCACATATTGAATTTCCACTTAGAACACAATATCCAGACTAAAAGAGCACTGATCCGTAATCATCTAAAAAGAATCATTGATAACACAGAAAACAAAAAATTGTGGTACAGTCAAATAAATAAGATGAAACTAAATTTTGAAATAAATGAATACCCTAAGAAATTCATTAACAAGTCCATTAATAATTTCTTCAAATACAGACAAAAAATAAATAAATAAAAAATAAACAAGATACCGACCTCAAAAAAAGTCATTAAATTACCTCTCTGTACAAAAATACACAAATCTTTTAACGAATTATGTAAAATAAATGATTTACCAGCATACAGGTAATCCCCGAACATGAGTTTCGAAGAACACGGATACCTTCCCCCGAATTACACGGTACTCAAAGAACACAATTTTCGAGTAATTATTCTTTTCAAAAAAAATAAAATACCTAAATTATTTTTTTGTTTTATTTTATAATTTTGTTCTTTTTATTTTGATAATAAAAATTTAAGATAAAACGTTTTTTCAAAACTAATTAAAAAATTAATTTGAATTATGTAATACAAGATTTCTTAGAAGTGTTTACCAAACAATTTCTTAGAAGTGAATTCAAAAAATAAAATTTTTAGTTTTATAGGAAGAGGCTAACTACAATTTAACGTACACCATGGATGTTGTATATAAATTAAAATGTACGGATTGTGGTTCTGTGTACTTTGGAAGTACGGGCCTTACACTTAAAGAGTACTGGAACACGTACAAGCTTTCACAAAATGAAACAAGGCATATCAGACCACTGCCAGCAAAAGAAACACAATCCCGATCCCATGGTTAACATTTTATTCCAAATTGATGAAAAAAATAGATAGCTTCAGGATTGAATCATGTGTTATCAATACTTTCCCGTGTATAAATAAAGAAAAATTTCTAAAGGTTAGTAACTACACTTTGCACAAATTCAAAAAAAGTATTAAAAATGTTGAAAAATTCCTGTAAACTTTGCATAAAATTATAAAAAGGATTTTAGGGATTTTAAAAAAATCCCTAAAAACAATTGTCAAAAAATGTTATTGTTATAAACTTCTCTTCCATCCATTATATTGAAGTTGTAATTTAGTAATAATGTGGTATTAACACATCACCTCCATTGTATTAATGATTTATTACCTTCCCTTTGTTTTTTAACAAAAAATGTAATGTATCACTTTATAAAATTCTATCATTTGTAATGAATTCTCTGTATTAGGGAATAGGTTTATAAAGCTTATCCCTAACCGTCTGAAGAAGTGCTCTTGATTAAAGAGTACGAAATATCACGGATATTAAAGTTTTTTAGAGACGATAATGTGTTGATGTGAAAGATTTTAAGATACTCTACCTCTATTTCCACTGCCTTTACTATATTACACATGTACACAAAGTAATAAATGTTTGATATAAACATGCACATATAAGCTATTTTTATAACTATAAACCAGGTAACTGATACAAATATTACTATTAAAATCTAAAAAGCAAAAATCTATACAGGAGCCTTATATAAACATTTTGGGGGAATATCAGTTATTATATAAAATCAATAAGTCCAAATCAAGCCTTCGAGATCAATGTTACTGTTCGGATTCATGTTCTAATTAAATGAATACAAAATGACTAAATTATAGACACAAACTATTTTAAGAAATTAGTCTCCGTAAAACCTTATTTCGAGCTCATATATTGGTGTCAAATAAGCAATTTAAAACTATTCAAGAAGCTATCAACATTTTGCTTTTAAATAATTACCAGTTATCGATGATTTTGAAAAATCTTCAGTGTCCACCTCTGACAAAAAATTTGTTACTTCTTTAAGATAATAAATCTATTGTTTTACTATTTTCTGAATACCTTAAATTTTCTCTCAAGAAATTTTGATTTAGTAGTTTTCAAACTGCCAATAAACTATTCATCTAATGTCTCCAACAAAAGATATAATTCATGTTTTCCATAAGTTTGGTGTTGTAGATCAAATACAATGTTCCACTTGTCACAAAATTTACACGTCACAACAAATTCCATTAAAAATGTATGAAACAGAATCATAACACAAAATACTTCAGCCATAAAAAATCATTTATTGGAAAACTCATAACTCGTAACTTTTATTACGAAACTCGTAATTGGCAAGAAATCAAAATTTTAAGTGCAGATGAAAACAATTACTGCTTAAAAATTAAAGAGGTTCTATTAATCAAAAAACGTTCCAATCTTACATGAATAGAAAACATGAAATTCTGTTTATTACAGACCTCTTACTGATTGATTGTAATTATTTCTGCATTATTATGTTTCTAGTTTTTAAGCATTTCTATGTGAGATCTTGTCATATTGTTAATATTTCTATTTCGTTTTCCTTTTTATGAATGGACCCCTTGAGGTTTACGACTACATCGACATCACGTATGACGTGTTAAGAACATGCCGAGAGATCTTGCGGGATGAACAAACAGAAAGGCCACAGGGCGAGTATATAACTGACAGTGTGAATTACTCAATAAATCGTCGATTTTTGATATTTCAAGACGGAAGAGTTCACTACTGTGCCGTTCCTTATTGTAATAATTCTGTAAAAAAGGTTGAAATATCCTTCCACTAGTTTTCAGCAAATCAAAGTCTACGAAAAATCTGTGAAATAAAGATTCGGTGGTAAATTCAAAAATCGCTTATTTCTTACAGCTTGCGAGTTTATTCAAAACATTTGTTATCATTTAATTATTGAGTGATAATTATGAAACGAAAATTGAGTGATAATGATTTTGAAAGAATAAGGCTGTGCCAAGTGTTTTTTTTTTCCTTCGTTTTACTGAAGAAAATGAGGTCACCAAGACGTAAACCTAAATACTTAAAAAGTTAGATAAGGCAGCAGTTTCGTAATTTGTATATATTTGTAAAGATAATTTAAAACTCTTATTTAGTATATTTTTTTACCAATATGTTCTCAATTTGATAGATTGGCAAACTAATTATCTGTTTGAAAATATAACGGATAATCAGTTATAAATATATAAAACAACAAGGTAATTTTCTAGATTTATTTTTAAGTTTATGCTTTCTGAAATTTTATTATAAAATTAAGGAATGCTATTGAGAGAGAAATGGAAAAAACAAAATAAAAATCATACAATATGGTGATTATTTATGGCATAAATATAAAAAAAAAAAATAACAGACAAAAATTTAAACTTGACAAATCATTCTCTTGGAATGAAAGACGTCGAATTGCTGTAGCGTCATACAGAATTGCAGTGAGAATTAAACAATGTAAATGTTGTTGATGCCATCCAAACGTATTTGTAATTTTAAAAACAAATTAATTATATCCCTTCTTTGATAATATATTGCTGCCATGTTCTTCAATATAGTCAACCCTACTTCCGATAAGAAAATTTTGGAAGGCTTACAAACGTTTCATCCAAATCAAAACTTTTAGTTCACCCTCTATATCTACACGGGTTAAAACGATGCACGTGGCTTTGTTTATCCCACAAGCCCAGCAGCAGCCTGGTGGGGTATTTTGTAACTATGAAGCCCAACCTATCCTCAAGTGGTCCAAGGACTGTACATTTTGTAATTTTTTGAAAATAGACCACACAAGACCCGATACATAGATTTGCTTTGATTTAAAATATTCTTCACCCATTTTCTTGCGTTTAGTCAAACTATTTTTATAAATATTTATTTGAATATTTGTGACAGTACATACCATACCAGTGGATATCATTTATAGTATTCACCAGTTGCAATAATATTAATGTCATTAAGAAAACAGCCCTGTTACAGGCAGGGGGAAATCCGATTATATTTAAACTTTTGTTATGAGATCCAAGGGATCATAGAATACTGCTCGTTATATCTGTTACTCGTAATATCCACATTGTAGTAATGCTTCATATTAATTGTTACTCACTACTTTTCTCACAGACAGATATTTATGTACTTATGGAGAAGTGATAAAAACAACAATGTATCAACAGAAGTTATAATTAAACTATTGATATATATGCACTACATCATATCCTTGAACTGAACTCAGTTGAATGTTTCGTAATGAGGCAGTGATACACAGGAAGCATTCTCCCCACATAGCCTGGTGGGGAGAATACACATAGCCTGGCCGGCTATCTAAGGCTACACACACTCTTTGTAAGTAGCGTACTGCACCTAAATGAAAATGTTGACTAAACATTCTTAAAAAGGGTGGGGAATTCTATTCACCAGGGTTGTAGAATTAGATCCAGGAAGGGAAAAAGAAGGCAGAGACAGCAAAAGGTTATACCGAGACCAAAAGATTTGCTTGTTATTCCATGAAGCTGTCAACTACGGTTATCACTTTAACCATTGCACGTTGCTTATAAAATACATCATTTCCAACCAATTCTTCTGTTTACTTGGAACAGCTGAGATTTTGTTATATCTATGATCGTTATGAATCCGACAGTATTCGAAATATTTATGTAAAAAATATGAGCAGAAAAACATATAATGAAATGATTATATATATTTCACATATACACAATGTTGCTTTGTCCAGTACTATCACTATTGTAGAAACTGTAATCTCTACTTTCCTTCTTGATGTATAAAATATTTTTTAATTTTTTGAAGATATAAAACGAATGGAATTCAACAAATTTATCTTCAAAAATCCTTACAAATAGTAGGGTTACAATGTTTTAATTGTGTGTGAATGTATCATTTGAGTTTTCTTATAAATTAATATCTGAAACAACGGCAGGATATAACATTACACTATTCCCGTTATTGTTCTGAAATTAGCTAAATTTGGGATACGTTCATAAATAAATGAATTAAATTTTCATAAATAAATGAATTAAATTGGAAAATAACTAAGGAACACTGTTATAAGCAGATCTCAGAAAACAAATCTGTCATTAATTTTAGTTGGATACTAGCAGACTATTAAGAATAATAATAAATAATTAATTGGAAAAAAAAAATTGCAAAATATTCCACGTTTCAAATGAGTAAAATTCATAATTTCTTTATATTGCAAGTTTTTAACTGCTACAAAAACACAGATAATTGAAGAAAATTTCAATTATCAAAATGAGGAAAATATCAGTTTTCTAAATGATTTTGATATTATTGTTATTTTTATTGCCTGACAAGCTTATTCTGTAAACTTAAATTTCATAAGATTAAAAAAAAAAAAAAAAAAAAACTGTTACAAACTGTCTATTAATAACAAGTAGAATCTTATTTATTAAAAAATAATTCTGACAGCAGACTAAATCTGTTTTTCCTACACTGATTTTAGATACTTTTCTTCAGCCACACGAGCTGTAGTAATTCCCTTTAAACATGTGGGGAAAGGGTAGCGTTTTATTGGCTATATCATCTGCTAATACCACTTATAAATGCTATCCATTTCTGGAGTATATTAATAATCAAAAGGTAAAGAAACTGAGAAAATATATTACTCAATAAGAACAAATTATGGAAAATGCCAGAACAATTAAAAAAAAAAGCTTTTAATAAAACAGTAGAGTTGGCAAACAAAATAAAAATAGATTTGTTATATTTTCCATTTCAAGAAAACAATGATTAAATTTTTAATTACGCTAAAATCTAAATTTGTTTTACATTATAACAAAATAATTAGACATGAAATAAGATAGATATTATTTATTCAATTTACTTAATATACAAATGTATCTTAATACATATTTTATATAATATTTTTAAAATAATTATTTATCTCCTCCCCAATCATGATAACATTCTAAGTACCTATAAGAATAAGCGGATTTAAAGTAATAGCGAATGACAAAATTTGTTTACTTTATATTAATATTTATTATCAATAATAAATAAGTTATTTTTAATTTATAGATATATATTTAATTATTATATACAGGTCATTCCATGCTACATCATGTAGACCATGTAAACCATAATCTCAGATTTTAATGCAATTTGGTACATTTGTTCTTGGTAAGAGTCTTAATTCAAATACCAAGTTACACGTTTCTAGGCCACATCAATCCAAAGTAGCAGTGCTTCAAAATTAGCATGTTTTTCTATAAATGTTGTCACAACTGATACTTTACAAACACAGGTCTATGAGAGTTTTTATGTTTTTCCTTAATGTTTAATAAACTTCTGAAAAAAAAAATGTGGATGTTACTTATGTAAACGTTGAGTTGGTTCAAAGGAATGAAAGCAGTTCCTTATACAGAATGTAAGTTCACAATCCATTCTGTGAAAATAAAACAAAGTGCTTCATATAACTGACTCAAGCTGTGTATTTTATTCAACATATTTCACTTGGAACTGTCGGTAAACTACGTACGCATGTTGGAGTGAGGGTTTTTGCTTAGCTCGACAAAGTTGGACAGGGGATGGGGTCAGATAATGTGATGTCACATTACATTTCAATTCAGCACATTTTTTGAAATTAAAATACCTACTAACAAATAAATTAAAGCATCCACAATTATCTAAACTTTAAAAGTTCAAATGATAATATGCTTGAATTTGAGGAATATGCAACAAAATGCAAAATTTCGCTGTAATTTGATTTGCAGATTCATATTGAAATGTTCAATTATAATGTGAATTTTATTTCAGTCCAAGTTAGGGTAAGCTATTGCATGTTTGCAAAGTTTTCGGTTCAATGTTTATTCCACACGCTTATGTCTTTGTTAGCACTCAAATCAACCTTTAAGGATGTAACTCAACTGAATCAGTTTAGTTACATAGTACAAATAAGACTATGTTAAAACATTTAAAGCACATGCACTCCAAAAGTAAAACTGAAACATCTCATGATGTGAATGACCAGTCCGTGGCGCGCATGCCAGGTCCTGTGAACTGCTGTGCATCCTACGTGACAATTACACCGGTGCAGAAAATGCAGATTGGATACATGAAAGTGAAATAGACGATGCAGTTTCTCCGGATGAATCAGTACCAGTCCCAATAACAGTAACATAAATCAATAATGCAACTGATTATCGCTAAATGATTATATCTTCAGTCACATAATTGTGAATTTCTATGTTGAGGTTGATACCTAATTTCATGCAATTTTAATATTCAGCGGGAAATATTTGGTAACTCAGGATTGTCAATTTCTTTCAATATATTTCTTATTGTTGCTATTTTATTTTGAAAAAACATTTTATGTATTTTACTTCTAATTATAGGGCACAGAAATGAATAACAAATTTTATCCGAACGTGATGTATTTGCTTTCAGAGACCTCTTCTTGCCTGGTGTGCAAAATTCCCTCCTTTTGAAATTCTTAATGGCATAAAAAGAAGTCACCAATATACCTGACAAAAATGTCATTTTCTGAATGACTTCATCAACTGTTCCAATTCCCTTGGAATAAATATTTAAAATTATTTGTTTCGCACTGTTGTGAATCGACTGACCTTTACAATTACTTTTAAAATATTTATAAGGTGATAAGTGCCACGCACTGGTGGCTGTCATGTTGAAATGAGACCCTCAACAACATTAACCATCACACGTTCCCTTACTGTGTGATCGAAAATAAATAAATCTTATAATTTGAACAGTTACATTTTCTGTCTCTTAAAACATTTAATGTTTTGAAATCAACAATAATCTTCTAAATTCAAGATGAAATAACAAGAATGCCAGAACTAAATTCTTCACTGCAGAATGTGTTGCGCGATTTTCTGACAACACTTCAATCTTTATAAGAAACTGACTAATACAGAACTGAAGATTTAATCCTAGCAAATGGAAAAAAAATCAAAAATAAAATGCCTTAGGATGGATCTTCCTAAAATCAAATTCAAAAGTTAATAAATATTTTAGCTGATTGATTAACATCACTCAAACCTCTTTCTTTAAAACATTTTCTGATGCATAGAATAAATATATTTCAGTGTTTGCAATAATAGATTTAAGATTTTGAGTGCAGTTGAGCTGAGAACTATAAGCGAGCACAGTATGAATGATATCAGTGACTTGCATCAATCCCTCACTCTTTAATTGGTTGGATTCATGGTTAGCATGCTCAACTGTGTTCTACCCTCTTGATCAAAAACACCAAGATCATAAAGGCAGGTCTGATGGAACTGGCCGACAAATGCTAACTGGTGTTCTTAGGGATTAGCATTACACCTATAGGAGTTTTCATTCTTGCTTTGGTGAGGTCATCCAAAATGAGAAAAGTGTTCTTTCGTACAAGAAACCAGTCAACGTACCAAAAAAGACAGACTGTTACTCTTAGGAGCCCCATCTGTAGATGCTGCACCATTACAGTCTATGGAACTTATTCTTCAGATGTGTTATCTAAAATTGGTATCCCGTAACTGTCATTGATTTTTACAGTTTGACTACTGTAAACAAGATTTCCTTATTAACTGTATATATAACTGTATTTGTACCAGTCAGGAGTAAAGAAATTATGCATGCTTCATATTTATATATTTCATTTTTACACATTATTTATGGCAATGGACCAAATAAAATATGTACAGTCGGACATCTATTTAACGAACCTCTATTTTGCGAACTTTTCTTTGGAACCAAGAACATTTTGCTAATTTCTTCGTAAAATAACTTCCAAATAGCAAAGTGCATTTTCTATTTAACGAACTTTTTTGCGGTATCTATTTTTTTTTTCCTCTCCTTGAAATGTTTTTACAAGGGGCTACTCGCTGTCATTCTTTGCATTGCAACCAGGAAGTGCAATCCTCAATGCAGCTGTCGCATGTGAAAGTCTCGCTAAGTTTTCTAGATTATTAAACTTGATCAGTAGTACTGGTAATTTCGGTTCTTATAGCTCGAAAATGTCAAAGCGAAAGTGCTTGAGCATCAAAGAAAAAAAATTAATTCTTGATGAGGTGGATAAAGGCGTGAAGAAAAAGGATATTGCTTTAAAATTTGGGATTCCTCCAAACAGCTTATCAACCATAATCAAAAATCGTGATAAGGTACAAACTTTTGATTCGTTGAATTCTTGTTCAAAACGTTTAAAAACATGTGTCTATGAAGGTGTGGATGAGGCAGTTTTGAAGTGGATACACACAATGCGAGATAAAAATGTTCCGATCTCTGGTCCTTTCATACTTGAGAAAGCTCTTAAATTTGCGAAAGCATTGGGACACGACGAATTTCGAGGAAGTGGTGGATGGCTAGAAAAATTTAAGAGAAGACACGGAATTGTGGCAAAAATAGTATCTGGTGAAAATAAAGACGTTGATGATAGTAGTTTTGAAAATTGGATAACGGAGATACTTAGTAAATTTTTAAAAGACTATAAGCCAGAAAACATCTTTAATGCAGATGAGACTGCTTTATTTTATCAATGTTTGCCTCAAAAGACAGTAACATTTAAAGTGAAAAATGCTTCGGGGGGAAAACAAAGCAAAGCAAGAATAACTCTGTGTTGTTAGGTGCAAATATGACTGGACATCAGAAATTGAAACCATTAGTTATCGGGAGAAGTAAAACTCCAAGATGTTTCAAAGGCGTAAAGTCTTTGGAGGTGGATTACGACTTTAACAAAAAATCTTGGATGAAGTCAGAAATTTGTGAAAAATGGCTTCAAAAATTAACGGACTTTATTAGTAAAATTTAAGTAAAATATATTAGAGGCAGTCAAATGAAAACAAGTCAGTACGCATAGAAGTAGAGGCACTCAGAATTTGGTAACATTGTTTACTGAAAATAGTGACATCTGTCAGGAATGAGCTCAGTAGAGTGACAACTTGAGCGCTATCTGTTTGTTTATTGCGCTGAAAGTAAGGTTAGCAATACGTGTATTCATCCACCATCAGAAATTGAGGCTAGTAAAGGAGAACAGAGAAAATGTGGTTTATTTTTTGACTGCTGAGGGTGTTGGTGGACGAGAAATTTGTCACAAGTCTGTTGTATATGGCAAATACGGCATGTCAAATTCAGGTGTGCTGGAGTGGCATAAAAGATTCCAAGAGAGAAGTGTTTCACTGTAAGACAATCCATGCCCAGGACAGGCCCATCGCGTCAATAAGGGGGTGGATGGTCTTATCCATGAAAATCGACAGATCACAAAGAGGAAGAAATCCGTGTTTTGTTGGGGATAAGTCATGTTCCATACACAACATTATCAAATATCACAGTCAGTGCCGAAAAATTTGCAAAATGAGGATGCCACATCAACAAAGGACACAGAATGGCTCTATCTCTAGGTCACCTGCAGCGGTACCATGAGGAAGTCTATGCATTTCTGTCCTGAATCCCCACAGGGGATGAAAAGTTGGGCCCGAAAAGCAAACAGCAAAGCCAACAGTGGAGACACATGAATTCTCTCCTGTCAAAAAAGTTCAAAGCTGTATACACAAGTTCCGAGAAAGTCATGCTGACATTCTTCTTCGACTGCAAAGGCCCTCTGCTTGTCTATTTCCTTGAATATGGGACCACAATCAAAGTGAATCGCTATGAAGACACTTTGCAGAAACTGAGGCGCGCCATAAAGTCGAAATGCCCTGGAATGCTATCGAACGGCATTATCCTTCCCCATGATCACATCTGTTTCCCAACTGGTGAGGGATAAGCTTCAGAGATTTGACTGCGAAACACTTCAACATCCTCCCTATGCAATTTCCAAATTTTTGGCAGCCTGAAAAGAAACATTCATGGAAATTGATTTGAAACAGACAAGGACGTGAGCAACTAAGTAAGATTGTGGATTTGTCAGCAGCCTCAAACCTTCTACAAGAATGGAATTGACAGTCTTGTCTCCCAGTGGGATAAATGTATTAACAGCTTTGGAGATTACTTTTTTTTAGGTAATAAATTTCCAATGACACTTTTTTTTTTGCGTCTGATCCTTTTCATTTAACTGTCCCTAATATAAGAGTATGCTTTGACAAATGCTATCATTTCGACTAATTGATATCCATATTTAATTGTATTTTCCGATGGCTCCTTGCGAGTATGTTATCACTGACACTTATTCTGATGTCATTCCCTTCCCTCTTGTCCTGCATACATACCCATATCCCCCACTATTCCCCCAAGTCCTTTCACTTCTTTCTATCCAGAAGTTTTCACACCTTTCAGCCAGTTTCCTAGTGACTTGCCTTTTATTGAGGAAGGGTACACTCATTTGCCTCCTCCTCCTTGCCCCACAGATTACCACACATTTTCTCCAGTATATCTTTTCGTATATGAATATAGGTAATCTGACTGTGCTTATTCTCTCTAGGAATTATCTGGTTAGATGAGTCCAGAGATTCAGATGTCTTATAAAAATGATTAAAAAAAAAAAAAGAGCACAACATAAAAGGAATATTAACAAAAAGGATACAATTATAAAGGGTGATTCACGAAGATATGCAGAAACTTCGGGAGCTCATTCTACATGTAAAAGTAAAGAAAAAAAGTTATATAAACATAGGTCTGAAAATGCTTCGGTAGAGTTACAGCTAGCGAATGATTTCGCCCATAATGTAGTACCCTGGGTGAAATGAAGACTTCCTGGAAGTATGGGAAGGTCGAATTAGGGTGCGAAATCAGTGGTTTCTTATGGTTGTCGACTTGAACAATTGAACGAAACATGTCGCAGAACTGTATCTCCCAGTGGTTTGAAGCTTATCCCACGTGGAACGACTGTATCTCCCAGTGGTTTGAAGCTTATCCCACGTGGAACCTATAAAAAAGTTGGCAACACAATAACAGCTGTTCAACAATAATGTGAATTGCATTGCTTTGATTTATTGTGAGAGCTAACAACTGAGGTGTAGTCCATGTCCATGTGTTGTACTACATTATGTGCAAAATCTTTTGCTAGCCGTAAATCGATACCGAAGCATCTCCGGACCTATGTTTATATAACTTTTTTTCTTTACTTTTACATGTAGAATGAGCTCCCGAAGTTTCTACATATCTTCGTTGAATCACCCTGTATTTCCTTATAATGGATAAATTCCAAACTAACCTCATTAGCTGCTTTATACAGGGTATCTGATAATTACCTTTACAATTTAAATTCTAAATAAAAGATTTACAAATAGACATTGAAGTTTTTTATTCTAAAAGATAATTTTTGGACATCCTGTAGATAAAAAATAAACTAACAAATGGATAACAAAATTCTTAAACTTTAGAAATTAAAAATGTTGCTTTGAATATCAACAATCTGCATCCTCCCATTTCTTAACCAACAAGGGTAGTCAAATGAAAAACAAGTTTTAATAAATTGTTTTCCATTATGTTATCTATTTTTTTTTTTTTAGCAAATTGTGAAGAGAAACAATGACTTCAATTACAGTCACTAGATCCATTTCAGCATGGCAATTTATTATATGTTTAGCATTGCCTCACAGTAACTTGATCAAACCAAAAAATATAGGGTGGCCTTAATTAAAATACCTCTATTTAGAGCTCTCTCCAGCTTCATGTAATAAGCAGAATGACACCAGAATTAGAAATAAGACTATTCCAGACATACAGGGAAAAAAAAAAAAATTGTTTGAAAATTTGCCAATAGGCAGATTTACAGTAATGAGATGAAATATTACACTATACAAGAGGAAATGTATGGCAAAGTATCAAATGAATACTAAAACAAAACTAAGATGAATTTCTCATCATTTTTATGTTTGTTCTAATCAAAAATTGCGACAGAAACTGAATTAGCCTGAAGATTATTTTCAAAATAAAGCACTTCACCAAAGAGTAGAAAATTTACATTTACCCAGCAGACAGACACACTGTGCAAGCATATTCTGTACTTTACTGGTAAAAGTGTATCTCACTCTGTCTGAACAGCTTTTAATTGTGATGTTTAAGGTAAATTTTAAAGAATGAATTACAGCAGCTGCTATACTTGAAGTTTGAAGCTACATGGACTTACGTAACTGTGTCTTTACCAGTTGTGGCAGCCCAAAGGATGATTAGAAATCTGAGGAAACTCGATCCTTCAAGTGAAGCCTCAAAGAGGAAGGAAGCCTATTTCATATTAGGTAGTAGAAGTTGCAACTGCTGTAATCAACCGGTCGAGGGATATTGCTGCTGGAAGTAGCAGCACACAGATACTATTGAAGCAAAAGAATATCCCTTATTCCACTATGAGGAAACTTCTTTGGAAACTAATCCTCTGTTATCCATATAAGATCAGCAATCAGCAGCTGCTGCAAGGAGGTGATCCTGAAAAAACTACTGTTATTTGCTCTAACATTTTTGGTCAGAAGAGAAGTGAACGATGTATGACCATGGAACATTCTGTCGGGAGATGATGCTCATTTTTATCTTAACAGGACTGTCAACAATCAAAAATGCTGCCTATAAACTTCAGAAGCACCTCGTTATTCAGCAAATTTCAACGCACCCACAAGAACTCATCCTTTGGTATAGTGTTATTTCAAATTTCATCCTGGGGCCATTATTTTTTAAAGGCTTTATACCCATCAGAAGCAGCATCCTGTTCTGTTAAAGCACAAAGATATCGTCATATGCTGTGCAGTTTTGTTATTCCTCATCCACAGCAAAGAGGATAGCTGGACGAGACAATTTTTATGAAAGATGGGCTTCTCAAATTCATATTCAGTATAGTAGCTAAAATGAGAAAAGTAATTAGTGCCTGTTTCCCACTGCACAGCCACTACATTTGTTTGACCTTACTCCATGCGATTTAAGGCTATAGAATTATCTCAATCCAATGTCTATCGAGAAAGGGCTCCTAATCTGGCTGTCTTAAAGGACAACACAGTGTATAAAAAAATATAATTTCATATCCAGAAAAATGGAAATCACAAAAATCAACTTCATCATCAGTGACTAAATCAGAGAGTTGGAGCTTTGACAGCATTTACTAAAGCGCGTTTATTTATTTTTTTCAAAAAATGGACAAATATTAAACAAAGATTTTAAATTTCTTCTTAGATTTGTCTTAGTTATTCAGTTGTTATTTCGACATATATTTTCACTTGTACAATGCCATATTTCACAGTATTGGCAGATTTTGAAGTAAAAAAATAAAAAAAAATAATCAAAATTCGCAGAAATCTTTTCCTTGTGGCTGGAATAGTCTATTTCCTAATTCTGGTGGTATTTTGCTAATTAGTTGGAGCCACAAAGAGAACTAATACTTTAATTATGAGCACCCTGAACTTTTAAACTTTCTCTATTAATCCCCTGATCTGCTTTAATTAGGCAAACAAAACTATTACACCCACAATATATTGTGGATTTCAATAGGTTTTACTTTTTAGGAATGGACTCATTCTAGAGTAGACAAGCTCCTAGCACTTTTTGTTCTCCCTTAAGTACCATGTCTTCTTTTCCTGTTGGTAACATTGAGTCGGTAGGTCACTGTTCAATCTCCAAACCCTTAAATATTGCAAACTGCCTGTCCCAGCCAATGTTACAAAGCAATTAGTAAACAACAAAAGATGACATGCGTCTTGGATTACACAAAAAATTATAGAAGCTTCTTGATAAGACAAAGTCCATAATATTTTTGAGAGTAAGTCCATAATATTTTTGAGAGTTTTGGGCCTTAAAGGACAGTTCCTTAGTCAGTTACTTGTATTAGCATAATCAGACGAAGTGATAGGTGGAAGTGGAGATTTTGCAGATATTTCACAACTGACAAGACAGAATTCCTATCTTTGAGGCACAGCTTAACCAACAGATCACTATCGGTTCCATTACCTTTTAGTTGATAGGATTTTATTTTGAGCTCATTTTAGGTTACAACTGGAATGTGGAGTTGAGAAGTAAATTTTGTTTCTGTCAAATTAATTATATAATTGCCTATATAGTGATATCAATAACAGTTAAACAATTAATATTTTATGTTTGATATTCACAAACAGTTACAAGTAATTGCAATAGGAAATTTTCTCTTTTTATATTCCAGTGAACATAATTTCTTACTAAATAGATTTACTTAAAACTGTTAAAACATGGGTAAAATTTTGTGGTATTACAAAAGCCTTAAATAAATCTGCCTACTTAACAGTAGGAAGGAGGCAGTCAACATCAGAAGCTTCTGCGGATGTTCTCCACACACAAACATGTCCAGTGGTCAGAAATAATGTCAGACCAAATGACGTGCTCCCACTGCTGTTGTGTCCAGTGTTTATATTCACGGCACAATTGCCGTTGCTTCAATGCATGGTGTCACAAATGGTTTTGGAATAGTCGCAGCATGCAGTTCCCGTTGGGTTGTTTTGGTTGATATGGGTGTCTTGTGCTGTCTGGTCACTATCCGCTTCAACAACAATCTATCCCTGTTGGTGAGCTTTGACTTTTGGATAGCCTCCTGTTCTGTTTCGCAGATGTTTTCCCATGTTTTGTGTAAGCCGTCATAAGAGTTCACATAGTGCTTCTTGCAACACTCACAAAGTTGGCTGTTTTTGTCACTGAAGCTTCAGCAGGAGTGCTCCATTGATCATGCCTCTTTCGAAATCTGACATAACAGCGTTTCACTGCTAGCACAAGTTTCACATGCAACCCGTATGACTGCAGCCGATCGACTGACACCTCTGCTTTCACACCAACTAGGTAGCAGACATCTATTCTAGATGGCTTGAGTCTTTTGCACAAATGAATAATGGCTCATTTGCATATGGATGTTCATATTACTGTGTCTACTTCCTGTATGCCTTTTCTACCTAATAAGCATCTTATTGTCCCCTTATTGACTTCTCCATCCAACTTTTTCAACCAAAAAAACAAGTGAACCTTATTTCTTTGGTTTCAGTATTTATGTTTATTACTTGCTACATCAACATAACTTTTACGACAACAGGCCTTCTTTTGATTCATCCCTATCTATACTAGGTGCTCTCTAATCCATCACACTGTATTGCTTTATTGCAGGGTCACTCAGGTCCTCTGATCCATTTGTTCTACACAACTCTTTGCTCTGCAATATCAAAGTATTCTCTTTCTTCATCTCTCCCCTTTAGTACATCTTTTCCAAAAGAGACAAAAAGATAAAAGAAAAGGAGAAGTTACAAAGATTACAAAAGCTACAGTGTGTAGTAGCTTCGACAATATATTGAAACTGTCACTTGTTTTAATTACAAAAGCTTGGCTACACGAGTTAAATCGTACTGCTCTTCTATCGCTTATTCTCAGATCCCTACTATTTGTACAAAAGCTCTGGGTAGCCATTATGTACAAGACTCCAACAGGGGAATGCAAGAAAGGCATTTCTAATTCATTGGGCTACACATGAGTCCGATTCTAAGGGCTGGCTAGAAGGTAACCTAGAAATTGAATGCAAAGGTATGTGACCCCTGCACACACATAATTCATGATTAGCTATAACCTGGAGACAAGATCTCCCTAAACCTAAACAAGAGCAGCCAATGGGGATTTTTATGACGTCACTGTCATATGATGTAGATTAACTCTCAATGCTTCTAGTAAATACTTCTTAAAATTGTTTGCTTTATTTTCTAATTCCACCAAAATAACTTTTAATGTTTGATTAAAAATAAGATGTAATTTCAAGACTCCCTAACTAAAGCTAAAAGTAAATGATTTGAAACTCACAGTTTGTTTGAAAATCAGCTTATCCCTTTCAACCATTTGTTTACTTATTCAATTTTTATATTAAAAAGCTTTTACTTTATAGATTCACTTATTTTAACACATTTTTATTAACTGGCTTTCTTGTCTGTCTGTTTGTTTGTTTCTTCGGTACAAATTTTGTAATTTATATTAAACTAACTTCCCAATGAGCTACAGACATGAAACTTTAAACATAGCTCAGAACTGGATGATAATTCAATATTTAATTTAATATATCTCCCTTTTCCACTTAAATGGATATTTTTAAAAACAGTTTCCTCACAAATCTACAGTAATAATATTCCCTAAGCTTCATTATATTTACAAAAAATAGTGTAGTTAACATTTTTGCCAGTAGACGTCAGGGATATTGAAACAAAAAGTGACTGTTTCATTGACCACTAGCGCCATTTTCTCCATCGCTTCGACAAAATCGAAGGCTATTATGAATTAAGTATCACAGTGAGGAGATTATCTTTCGAAAATAAACAATATTTTTACTGAAATAAATTAACTATGCGTCAGAAAGTGCAGATGTTAACTTTTTGAAGAGAATTTTCATTTTTTATTGAATTTTCGACACTTGCGCACAGGATTGTGGGATTGTCGCTTTTCGATAAAAAGTTTTTTGAATATACCATGTTTTTAAAACGGACTAAAAAGTATAAAATAATTAATTACAAAAAATAGTTTTTTTTAATATACCACGTTTTTAAAACAGACTAAAAAGTAAAAAATAATTTTTCCTAGCCCCATATATATTCCTAACGCCATACAGATAGTCCTGAAAATTTGTGATTGTACAGTTTTAATAGCTATGAAAATACTTGTAAGATTTAAAACGAAAAACGTGGGGCGCAAGATAATATTCATTCCATCCATACAATCTCAATTATCTATTGCATGTGCCCCACGTTTTTCGTTTTAAATCTTATAAGTATTTTCATAGCTATTAAAATTGTACAATCACAAATTTTCAGGACTATCTGCATGGGGTTAGGAATATATATGGAGCTAGGAAAAATTATTTTATACTTTTTAGTCTGTTTTAAAAACATGGTATATTAAAAAAACTATTTTTTGTAATTAATTATTTCAGTATATATGATATTTTTATATGTGGAATTTTTATACATTAATTACAAATTGAAATGCATTTATGTATTATTTAAACAATGTCGAAATTCCTTATTTTTATTATTACTTACAAAGCAGAAAAAAAAGTAAATTAAGCAACATTATATATATTACTGTAAGTCTTATTCTTTAAATATATCATTAATATTATTAAAAATATATTTAATATGCTTCCCACTTTTAATTTTTTATATTTTCATTCATAGATTTTTTTTTTCAAAATGTAATTTGTTAATATTAATAATGATTTTTAAACTGCGAAAAATGTTCCATTCAGTAATTTGTTTTCATATTTTTTTTCTTTCTATTTTTCAATTACGATTTTAAGTTTGACACTATAATAGTGAAAAAACATTTTTTTTAAATATCAGAACAGTAAAAAAACAAACATACATACATATTCAAATAATTCAATTAATATTTATCAATGTAATTCATATTACTTAATAATTTCAATTTAAGAACACAGAACATTGGAGGGATTGGTAATGCTTACAATGTGATAGAAAAAATGTATCTTATTTTACTGCAGTAATGAGAAAATTAAAAGCAAAGTCCTTGAAAACCAATTATTTCCTTCTGAGATATTCAAATTACGTTACATCCTGTTTTATAAGTTTTAATGAAGCATCTAAACCATTATTATATCTACAATTACTTAAAAACTGCAAAATTAATTAACTTTGAAATTTCAACTTAAAAAAGTTAATAAATAAATAATTTATTTATTTATTTATTTATATAATCGATGGGTTTTCTTCATATTTCGTTTGAAAGTGATTAGACAGTAAATTTCTGAAATTCGATTTGTATGTTAACTGAATCAATTTTTTTGCAATTTCAATTACTAAGTTTCTTTTATTTGTGTTAAAGTTATCTTCATTAATTGTGTATTAATTAATCATTTCAAAGCACTACAATCTTCTTAAATGAATATCCAAAATTCATCTGTCTTTAGAAAGGCGTTAAAAATGTGAACATCTATATTGCATGATTTTTTAGCATCGGACCCAAGTAGTGTGAACATCCTCCCCATAATGCTTCGTACCCTCCAATCGAACCTATGAAACCAGCTGAATTGGTTGTGCCACTGAAGAAATCATGTGGATAATGGCTGTCTTGTCACACAAGAGCCATCCCATCACAAATTACCTAATAATGAATAAGACAGATTTTTCTCAGCATCACCCTGAAAAACAGCAAAGATCATGAAAGAGCTAATATATAAGTGTTTTCAAAAGAACATGAAGGCTAGACTAAGAGAAACTGAGGGTCAACTACCAGAGGGAAGGAATACCAATACAAAAATGTTGGCAGAAAGTCAAAAGAACTGCTGAAATTAAAAATGGATTGCAAAGGGGAATAGTAATTATTACAAGGTTTAAAAAGAAACGGCAATATTGACATGTAGCTGGCTATTACAGGAGCAATCATGACTAAAGTGCATAAGTTGTTAAAATATATGAAAGAGCAATTCTAAAAATGAGTAGGACAAGAAGTAAATTAACTCCGAATTTATTGGATTTCAGACTATGAGTTAACCATTTTGAGGGTGTTTAGAATTTATTATCATTATTATTTACAATTGCAGATGTAAGAAGGAACATTGAAAACTATTTCACAAAATATTCAATGGCAAGTTAACACAACAGGAAGAAGCCAACATTATATCTGTGGAAAGAAAGACAAAAATAAACACCCAAATTAGCTCTGTAAATCAAATCAAATCCAGGCATAATTAGGAGTTAGTCGACTATTTCTCAACTTTTCAGATAGACTTTTAGGGAAGTCTGCAACAGTTTTCGTATTTTTGTTAACTATGAAATATTTCTTAAATTTGAAAGAGATGGAACCAAACCACTTATGTTTTGCTATCAAAGAATAAACAGAAGTATTCATATTAGGAAGAGTCAAATTTTCCTTTTTCTTTTATAAGAATAGGAGAAGTTGGTAATTATAAACATGCAGGGGATCTTCCACTCATGAGGAAATATTTAATTTAAAAAAACTGAAGCTATTAGAATTCGAATGGTGATAAAGAGGCAGGAGCTTCTGAGTAATAAATATGAAATTTTAAAAGGCACAGACTCCAATAATAACTTTCTAACATTTTCAATTTGTATTTAATTATCAGTCAGATCATTCTGTTTCATTTTCAGGATGCATAAGTTACCTTATTCCTAGTTACACTTTCATTTAATACACACACACAAAAAAAAATAGAATCATGGAAGTAAAATTTTTCACATACAATGATAGGTATTCCTCAAAACAGGAAAATTAGCTTCCCCCCCCCCTCTAAATTAAAGCTCTATTTTATTTCAAACATCATTTTGGAATGGCCTCTAAAATTCACTTAACATTAATGCAATTTTGTATATCTTGAAGAAGGAGAACAACAGGTACATATGCTCCTTTCGAGGCATAAGATGGAAAGGCGAAGAAACTGACTTGAGTTCAACAAAGCAGGTGGTGCATTTCATTATGGGATGACTAGACAAGGCAAGGATTTATCAGATTTAAGACAAACCAAGAGCCATTATGCATTGTCCGAGTAATGAGAAAGGGCAATTCGACTCATTTCGCAAATGCAGAGCTTCCTGAAGGGGATTCTTGATCATTGAAGGTTACTGTTATACTGGTAAACTTGACATTACGATGGACTCAAATGTCAAAATTAATGCCACCTAATATTAAAAAAATATATACAAGAGAATATCAGGTGGCAAATATTTTGACTTTGCATGACAGTGCCACCCTAAATATCAGTTTCCATCAAGACAAGGCATCAAAAGTCAATCCATTTTAAAGCTCACAATTTTATGAAAGGATGAAGGTTGAAACAAGAATAGGTGGTATCCCCTTTACCTACACTACTGTAAAATCATCCGATGCTAGACATAGGGAGTAATGTGCACTTGGATTGCTGAAACTGGCAAAGAGAACTGACTCCCCCCCCCCTTGTTTTACGCTGATCACTGCTACAGAGGAAACTGAGGTGCAAAGCTATAGTGCAAATGTCTGGAGAGCATATGTAGTGGAATCAATGATGGAGTAAAGGATTCACATAAGAGGTAGGTGTTGAAAAATTGACCATACAATGCATCAATCCTCCATATTTGTCACTACAATTATGATTTGATACATTCTGTATGTATTTATTTATATATATATTCTTGTTTTGTTGGCAAATATGATGCGAGAAAGTGTATTGTAACTATTCATAAAATGAAACAAATAAGCAAAGTAGGAATGAATTATTTAATAAATGGTGTTTAAACCAAAAACAAACAATTAATGGATCCAAAAATGAATAGTTTTCGTGCGAAACGTAGTTTGCAGTAAACATTGTATTGTTATAACTCAAAAAAATTAATTGTTGCTGTAGCAGTGTTTAACTTCTTTCACATTTGCAAATTTATTGAAGTGTTTTATTCCACCATTTATTAAAACATTTGTTCCCTGTTTTGCTTATTTGTATTTCATTTTATGAATATTTGCAATATGTTTTCTTGCATCATAATCATACTGTGCCAACAAAACAGAACAAGATACAAACACACCTACATTGAATAATGATACAATATACTTTTCTCGAAAACTATCTTTCCCGGACCCATGTTTATAGGTACTTTTCTGTTTGTTTTCATGACTAGAACCTACAGCTGAATTTTTGACCCACATTTTGGAATCACCCTGTATACATAATCAACTATATGAATCAGCGAGATGTATATTGTACTCTCTCTCTGTAATTGCTTCTTGCCATTATTATTTAAAATAATTATGATACAGGCTTCAGCAACTAATAGTTCTAGATTAAAAATTGTAACTGACAGGAGACTAACTATACATACATACATACATACATACAAAGAATAAAATTCAGAGAAAAAAAAATGTACAAATTAAAAAAAAAAAAAAGTCAGTCAAGTAAATTAAAAACGTTTACTTCCATCTGAAAGAGTAGCTGAAAATGGTGGGTATGGATAGATGCAATATTTAGTCTCTCCAAGCTTTTTTTCATGTAAAGCAGCAATGATGAAAAGATTCAATAACAAAGTGGAATTAAATCAGATGTCTTCAAAGAAAGTTAGAGCTTAAAGGTTAGTGTACAAGCATTATTCTGCAACAATATCACTATAAACTGCCTTTTTAAAAAAGAAAAAAGAAAAAAAAGATGAATAGTTAATCATGACATTTCTGTCATCATTTAGATCAACTGTTCTTATCAGAAATTAACCCTAATGATACTAACAATTATCCAGTAAAATGTTAAAGAATAAAATTAATTTAAATAGAATTCTTTACATTTTAATAGTAAAAGACAGAGAAATTAATGACCGTTGTTGTGTTGCAATTTGGTCATCAGAGGGAAAACCACAATACAAAACTTTGGTTAAAAGCAAAAATTTGCCTTAATAAATCTTTCTTATGCATATGGATAAGACAAATTCTTCTTCCACTATATTGCAGTGTTTTTAAGTTCTCTCTTTTCAGTTCATGACATCCATTCACACACACTTAAAAATTACACCATAGACACAATTTATTTCCATTTATACATACAATACATTGCAGAGAGCGTTAAAATTATACATGGATAAAAGGATGGAAAGGTAAATAAATATGTAGGCCTGCCTATATAAATCAACCAATTTATCATATACATTTTGTAACATTTGGCACCTAAGACTACTAAGTTAAACTAACAAGATCGTGCTTTTATTTGTTTAGAATAAATAAAATCTTCCATTTGTATAAAGTACTAATAGGTTTTAATTTCTAATTTTAATCCGTGCTTCCTTCTATCAAATTCGTTTTTTACTATCTTCATGTATCTTCATAGTTGTCTGCATATCAAAACAATCAAATTTGATTCTTTTAGCATCAGTAAAAAATGACACTATTTTCATCACAGTCTTCATATATTGGGATCTCAGCCCTGCATATATTTTCTCCCAAAAATTGTTAAATATTAAAAGATATTATGAATACTGATAAAAGATCAGAGAACCTCCACCAACAAAAACATGGACCAAAACAAGAGAAACCGTTATTTGCTCAACAATTTTTTTTTTTTTTTAACTTCTCGATAACGTCAATGACGAAATTAAAAAAATAAAAATAAATAATTTAATCAGAAAATATTGCCTTACCTTCAGTTAGAAATATCTGCTTGTGTGTTTACTTCACCATTCCTTAAAATAAACCATGTGAAACAATGATTAGAATTAAAGACTCGATGTATCGTTTACAAAGAACACCACATTCACTTTGTACTCAAAACGTAAATGAAATCTGAAAATAAATTAATTTCGTTGAAATACTTACAGAAAATCCAGTATTATTATACAAAAAGACGTTGAAATTAATAGGGATAGGAGGTGGCTGTATTTTAAGATTTATGAATAACGATGAAAAGTGCGGTTCCTACAACTAGTTATAAAACAACTCGATCTTTAAACTATAAAAACTATGTCACTTTCACACGATTTTCTATTAAATAGAATTTGAACTCAAAAAGAATGTTAGACAGACGAAGGCACAGGTGCGAGATCGTCATAATGGACTTTTAAGTAACATCTTGAAAACGTTTTACTTAATAATTTCACTAACGAAATAAGCCAAATCCGATACTACAAATGGCGACTACTCGCAAACTACGGGGTTTCCTTGGCGTTGCCAGCAATCTCACAAATTCTCGCGAGATGAGAGTCATTCAAAATGGCTGCTATGGTGAGTTATGAATTACGTTAAATGATGCTAATGATACTTGGTTGCTTGAAACATTTGCTTTATTGTCACAGGAATACTTCTTAAATGTCCTATCTTGTTCAAGTACGGTATTCTTATTAGGCTTCCATGTACCCATAGTTATAATTTTAAGTACTTGAATGTTATTAACTTACAAGGAGACTTTTTTTTTTTGAAGGCAACTTGCGTGTACATCTCAAACTATAGCTGTGTATTATTATTTATTTATGTTTTTTGGCAGTTAATTAATGCAGAAAGTGCAATGAAAGAGATGTTGACAAATGAAATATAATAAGTAGATTTCCTACGGAAAACGTAAACTCATTTTTATTTAGCGTACAAATCGATTTAGTACAAGAAGAGGCGATGTTTACAAGTTTGACTGTATTTGTTTTGAAACTGTATCTTGTGTTAAATTGGTAAAGAAATCACTTATTGCCACAATTGATTATATATTTAATCAATTCGTTTTCTGTTTAGTTTCTTCATTATTATTTTCTGGAAGTGCTAGATCCAACAAAAGTCATTGAGTAAGAAAATCCGAATATCCTGAAAATGTCATTAATGCAGTACTGTCTATCTATGTAAACTAATAATTTTTTTCAATAATTTTCATCCAAAGATACTTTTTTCTCCTCACAATTCATAATGTGGGATGTTTAAAACAGCCGAATGAAACTACAGCTTATTTAATTTATTTTCAATAAGCAACCCTTTATTTTGAAACGATTGAATGCATTGCAAGGTAAAACTGTCCTTCAAAATTGTTATCATGAGCTTTTTATTTTGACAAAAAAAAACCCCAACATAAACAAAACGGAATTATGATTACATCGAAAGAAAAGTTATATTTTTCAGATGTAGTAAGCACAATTAATTGCGTAATTATAATAATTGATAAAGTTGAAATTAGGCAATTTTCATTCTGTTACAAAGAAAGCATACAGGTGTTTGTTGTTGTAGAAAAACAGTAATACAACGCTTCTCTTCTTCTTACACGCTTTAAATGCGTTGAGATTATATCGATTGATTAGCCAACTATTTTAAAAAAGGATATTTAAACTTAAATATTATTATGTAATAATTTCGTCTTATGTGCTAAATTTGAAGATAATAATTTATTGAGCAAATTTAATTTAACTAGCTAATCTTGTTGCACGAATTAAAAATCTAAACTAATCTATGTCTTGTAGATATTTAAGATTTTCCCAATTCTTATCTTCATTTTTTTTTTAATTCTTATATCTATTTAAAACCAGTGACAGTTTTATTTAATTTTATTTTAATAGTTTTCTTTGTTAACCACATTTCTTCACTATATCTTCTTCTGTCTTATCTATATCAGCACAAATAAGTCTATAATTAAAGTATTACTTTCCATTATCCATTTATTTCCTGTCCACATCATACAGTATCTTGTGTATTTCTTAGAAAACCATATAAGATATTTCTAACTGACATTCATGAAGATAGAGAATGGACCATTATTTATGTGATGGAATTGCTTAGAATTTGAGCAAATGTGTGTAATTAGTCTCTAAGTTGAATTTCAGTCTTCAGTATTATCAGCTGCAATATCAATAAATTGTGACTTAATGCATTGGTGACAATATTAGTGAGCTCTCTTTACTATGGAACTTTCCAAAAGAAATCATGCTCTTTTAATAAATTATGGCCAGAAGGCCACATTTAACCAAACTGTGATGATAGATGAGGAAACAAATAAGATTTAATATTGAAATTGATGTTAAAAGATAATAAAATTATTGACTTGTATTGGAAGCTCAATATTTTTCCTAAGCAGATTGAAGTTATTAGCAAGGGCATAGAGTAAGCTAGATGGAGGGAAGTCAAGAGAGACAACTGAGTAGGAACAGTGAAAATCATAAATATTTCTGAAACAAACTGAAATAAATGAGGTGGTGGAAAGAAAGAAAGCCAAAAAACATACAGCCCTCACCTCCATTTTTGTTGGCGCGGTAGACCTATTTAACAGAAATTGTTAAGTAAGTTTTTTTTTTTTATATTATTATTTCTTTAAGAGTGTCATCTTCCTCATTGTTTTAAAAACAGTCATTAGCTTATGGTCAGCTGTAAATACTGGGGGAAAAATTGTTTTTACAAATAAATTTAAATTTCATATAAATAGCTACGAACTGAGTTTTGTTCTTTTCCTAAGCATAAATGATGATATTGCAGGAATTTTATAAATATATAAAATATTACATATTTTAGTTACTGTTAACATTTTCAGAAAAGGGGTCAAATGAGCATATTACGAAATAAATGCCTTACTACAGAAAAGAAAACCTGAATCGGTTTCCAGGTGGTATTTGCCTCATACTCAGTTAAGCAAGTGTTGCTTCAAGTACTATCTGATATTGACATGACTTAAACCATTATAGGTTGAGAAGTTACTAAATAATGGGCAATCTTTTTAGAGTTTTGAATTTCAATTTTTATATCTACAATTTTATTTTCATAAAGTTTGGATAACAGCCTCCATTACATTATATAATTAAAAAAAAATATATCAAGAAGTTATTATCTTCTACTTGATATGTAATTTGGGTGTTTGTATGAATTCTGTAAATTCATATCAATGTTAAATTTATTTCATAAGGAATAGGAAATTAAAGACAGTTATTTTTCTGTCTATAATTTCTTTTGGGAGCCTTCAAGTTTTGTAGAAAGTTAATTTGGTGCATTAAAGAAAATTTTGATATTTTTTTTTCAAAACTGGAGAAATCTCTTCCATAATTACAAATGTTTTCTTGATAGTTTTATTGGTATTAAAATACTTTATTCTTATTACTTTTGCTTATATTATTAGCTTTATTGAATTTGGCTCTTAATGCAAATTTCAAACTTGATTTCAATCATAAAGTAACCATGTGTTGGTGTCAGTATATAACACCAAAATTAAAAGACTTGGAAAGCCCAGACTTGGCAAAACAAAAACCTGAAGGTGATCATCTCAGACTTATTTTATCTTTTTCATTTAAGGAGTTGTTTTTACCAATCTTCTTTCTTCCATACCAAAAAGCATTGTAAAGTAATGTGATTCCCGCCAAGAATTCTGTTGCAATAGTTTAGACAGTTTAGACCAGGGATGCACAACCATAGGAAGTCTGAGGGCCAATATTTTTATAAATGTTCTGATGGAGGGCCGCAGCATCCCATCCTCCAATCCCCCAACGCTTACTATATATCTTACTAATTAATAATACATGTAATTTATTTAAATGTCTTACTAATTAAGGATTTGACAGTGCCATTTATAATAATAATTAATAATAAATGTAATTTACTTGAAATTATCGAATAATTCTGTAGTTGTGTGACATACCAACATTCCAATAGTAAAGTCTGAGACAGTTGCTATTGCAAGTTACGACATTTTTCAATGTATCTGTTGGCAGCAATGTAAAGGCTCAAATTTTAAGTTTGATACTACCGGGCCGCGAGTTGTACACCATTGGTTTAGATGGTTGCAGCACATACAAATAATGAATAGTTATTACAGATTATTCTCAGTCATAACAGTTACATAGTTTCATGTGTTTTACTGTCAATATATTGTGATTTTATAATTCAAATCAGTTGGAGTTTTACAAAGAAATTTCTATTTCGAAATTATTATCCAAAAAAAATTATTTGACTGTCTCCCAGAAAAGTCATTTGTCAGAATGCATTTTCAAAAAAATACAGTTTTTGTTATTTTTTTAAAAAATTAAACAAAGGAATTAATGAGAAAAGTGTTTAGATTAAATTTTCATATTTAGGTTTCTGTATTCATTTGAATATTGGATCCAGACTTTTAGATTTTAAACAACGTCACAACAGTTTTTCAAATAAACAATATATTGGGGGTGTTTGAACACAAATAAAATGAATTTCAATAATATTGAATAAATAATATGAAAATAAAACTCGTGTTTGACGATTTCATAGAAAAAGTTTCAGATTTTTGTGAGCAGTAGTTTAAAAGATATGGGCGATGAAAACCACCAGCACTTCATGAATCACCCAAAATATATATATATTTGGCCAAAGATGCTTTTGCACCATTTGAACCATCTAACAAATCAATATATATAGAATGTTTGTTTGTTATACATTCCTAGGTCCTTTGACCTATCTGGACCAAACTTTGTAGAATTACTCTTTAGGACCCTGTGGTAAAAATAAGCTACCTTGGAACCTGGACACATCAGGTTAAAAATGGGTGAAATAGCGCCAGTTATGCACCTGGTGGTGACAATTTGAAGTAAATTATTGTTGTTCATAATAGTGCTACAAATGCACCTGGTGGTGACAGTGGTAACTACACAAATATTCTGCAATAATTGGAACTAAAATGTTCTGCACAATAGAGCCACATAGCAACCTCGTTTTGACAATTTGAACTAAATTATTGTTGTTCATAATAGTGCTACAAATGCATCTGGTGGTGACAGTGGGAACTACACAAATATTGTTGTACATAATAGCGATAGGATTTTCGGGATAGATATAGATTTGTAATGATCCGATAATTTTTTATGAACTGGGAAAGTGATAGGGTTATAATGTACAAAATTCGAATAACCTAGAACTAAGAGGTGCAAACGGGAGGGAGAAATTGATGGGAAGTCTTATATTCTCTGATCTCGATATTAATTTCATATCTAGGAATCTCGAGTTACAAATTAACTTGGAGCTACAGGTGTACACGAGAGGGAGATGAGTGGATGGGCAAGCATGGTTGAAGAATACTTCTACAGGGTTTACGGGATAGATATAGATTTGTAATAAGATCAGACCTTTTGATTTTTTTTTTGTACCAACCAGGAAAGTTTCGAAGTGATCTAGCAATTGCAATTTCTTTATCATCCACATTAGGACATTTGTATTTGTAACCCGAGTAAGGAACTCGGGTGCCAGACTGCTTCTATCCAAGTCCACAGTTCATCGGTATTGGTTGCTGGATGACAATGACAAGCTAGTTGCAAAGTGACCATATCCCAGACATGTTCAGTAGGTGACAGATCAGGCAAACATGGAGGCCAGGGAAGAAGGCCCTTGCTTCGAAGACAACCTGGACATTTCTGGCAACATGTGGTTGGGCATTATCTTGTTGGAATATGGCTCCAGGAGTTTGCTGAAGGAAGGGTACGACTGCAGCCTCCACAACTTCCCTGATGTAGTGGTTGCTGTTGAGAGTGCCCACAATTCATAGCAGCCGAGATCACCTATGATACCCAATTGCTCCCCCAACTATTATGCCTATCATTCGTGCAGTATGACGCTGGGCATTATAGTCTAGATCAGTGGTCGGCAACCTTTTGTTGTAAAAGGGCCAAATATGTTATGTAGGGATTACTGCGGGCCGCACTTGGGCCAAAAATTTTAACAACCAAAAAAAAAAGGAAAATCTTACTTTAACAACCAAAAAAAAAAAAAAAAGGAAAATCTTGCTTTAACAACTAAAAAAATTCCAACACGCCCCGCAGGCCGCACCAAAACGCTTCATGGGCCGCATGCGGGCCGCGGGTTGCCGACCGCTGGTCTAGATGATGGCACTGGCCTTGATATTGTCTAATGAGTATGCGGCCATCATTGTAATCCAGGTTGAATTGGGACTCATCTGAAAATATGGCATGGTGCCAATTTGCACTCCAGTGAGTGTGTTCATGAGCCCATTGTAGCCTGAGGCATCGATGTTTCAGGCCCAAGGGAATCCACCACAAAGGAATGCATGCACGCAGTCCTATGCACAGCAGACACCATCTAACTGTGGAACCAGACAATGTCAGACCTGTTGCAGTGTTCAACGTTGGGCTAACACTCGAGAAGAAGCTGAATGATCTGTCACTGCCATGCAGATATCATGGTGTTGTCACTTTTTGTGTTCCATTTCCAGATTTTTGCCTCATCCTGTTCTCGTCATTCCTCTGCTTCCACACTCTCATTGCTGTCTTGGAATTATGTCCCGTACGAGCAGCAATTTCATGGTTTGAAAATTCTCCTTCTTGCAAGCCAATCATTCGGGTCCGTTCGAACTCCATAGCTTGCTTACAAGGTGCCATTGACGTCGACGAGGCATACTTCCTACAGTAGGCATGTGTACAGTTTACTGACAAAAACTACTGCTCTGGATCCACAACAGTCCTCTATTATATGCTCTTACATGAAAGTTCAAAAAGTGCTGCTGAGTCTAGGCATGTGCAATCATTCCCAAATTTTAATCATTTGGATGCCATACCCTGCTTTACATTTCCTATAAGTTTCACTTCTTTTGCATGTTTCTTCATGGTGTTGCATTTTTCACAAACTTGAGTTTCTAGTAGAGATGACTAATTTTTTGTCTGCTGTGCTTAGTTTATGACTAACAAAATCTTTAATCAATGTTAATATAGTATTGATACAAAGTGTTTTAAAAACTTTCTTTGTTTTATGAAACTAGTGACATCAATTATGAATTTTGGTTTCATCTCAGTAAAATGAAAGTCATAGTATTAAATTTTATGTTTAAAAAAAATTTAATCAAATTATATATATATACTTGTGAAAAGCTTCCACTGACTTTGTTTAATATTAACTTTTGATTTACATTTGGAATAGATATGGAATAATGATGTAATTGATACTTGAAAGAGGGCCATGTTGATGGGTATTGTCATCTTTAAAACGAAACTTTTTTCTATTGTTCATTACGTGAAGAATTGTTAAAGATAAATAAATCCAAGAATTGGTTTTTAATCACAAACTGAAGTTTTCAAGATAAAGTGCAGAGTGCACTTCGATAAGAAATACTTGTCATTCATATCATTCATTGTAGCTGTTGTGGGCCATAAAAACTGTAAAACTTCCTAAATTGTTCTTTAGGATAGTTTTAGGCTGAGGCAACTTAGGCTTTTGCCTAGGGTCTTGTGCTTTTTTAAAGACCACTGTTGTTGTTGGAATTTTCTTTTTTTCTTTTTTTTTTTGTCCTAGAAAATTAGGAAACAGTGATATAAAAATGAGGCCTCAAACATTTTTATAAAATTGTGGAAAAGGGATCTTGTGCTTTTATTTACAATTATGTAATAAGACATCAGTTTTATATAATATTATGTAAATGGGTCTAATATTTAATATATTTATATATATAAATGGATTTTTCACTTTCATTTTATTTAAGGAGCTTCACAAGTCCTCTATCATTTGCCTAAGGCACTCCTATGACATAAAAATGGCTGCCCCTTAAGGAGCATTCATAAGCTATTCCACTAAGATTGACCTCTTCTAACAAAGAAATGTATAACATTCTCTTTTTGATTAATGAAATGCTGTGCCAACTTTACTTGCTTGCTTCAATGTGCTGGAATGTATGTTAAATTGATGATTTGCCTAAATCTTGAAAACAAAAACAATATCCATCTTGCACCTACACATCTTGTTTTGAAAACACCGATCTAGTGTTGTTCATTTCATATGCTTGGAGGAACTGCTTAATTGTCAATAGAGAACATTTATTTTTCATCTTCTTTGACTTGGAGAAAGCTTAGGATTGTACTTGGCAATTTAGAATTTTGAATGATCTTCAATATCTGAGCTTAGTGGCCATATGCCGATATTCATTTGAAACTTTCTTACCAGTTGCACATTCCAAGTTTCATACTGTTGTCGATATTTGCAACATCTTACCCTTAAGATCTACATGTTCTTCAAGGCTGTGTTTTAGGTTTACACTTTTTTCTAACAAGAAAAATGGAATTTCATTTATAATAGAATAGTTGTTAACCTCCAGGTATTCTTAATTCAGTTATACCGGGTGATCCAGAAATAACTAAAAATTTGAAAATGTGATAATTTGTGGAATATTGGTAGTAGAAAGATGCTGTTTTCACAGAAATGCTCGGAATGATGTGGAATTTTGTGTCAAAATAATGAAACTTTATTGTCTGATTAGTTACATTTCTGACCACCAGATGGCGCCACAGTTTGTTGCATCATTTGTCTGGTGGGGTTTGTTTTATTCATGGATTAATGCATTTTCAAATTTTTAGTTGCTTTTGAATCACTTTTATAATAGGATATGCAGATTTTCTGCTGCTCTACTGACTTACATCTTAGATGTAAGTAATAGGTACATTTGGATTACTTGTATAGCTGGATTGTTTCAAATGGCTTTACCTTTTCAGCAACAAAGACTGTACGCATTCATTTTATTCACTGACAAGAGTTCTTTGCACAGCATAATCTTGGTGGAGTCTGACTTTCCTGTTTCAGAGCGTAAGTTCTTAGGCTTATATTTGATAAAGAAACTCAATTTTCAGTCACCTCAAAAATTTAGGGTAAAAATGTATTTTGGAGATAAATTGCCTGAAGTTCATTCAACAGCACTTGGGGTAGTGGTCATCTAGTCTTGCTACATCTTTAGGTGCATCTATAAAATGGAATCAGGGTTGTGGTGACTCCCCTCTCCTCCCCTCCCGAGTCACCAGGCCATCTATAAAATCCACTTGTTACTCCAGCCAACCAGCGACCGCGTTTACGAATACAAGTTAGATTTGTGATTGGAGCAACCTAAGCTCCCTTTTTGGATCAAGGACAGGAGGTGGTTTTTTTCTCTCATAGCAGCCGACACGAGCAGTCATAGCAGAATTTCAGTTTCGACTTTTCCCAACAGCAGACGATGAACCATTAAATTTTTAAATTTAATTCTATTAAATCTATTAAATTTAATTTTTTTTATATTTATTTTAGACTTGCAATTTCACTTCTATTAATTTTTTTTTTAAACAGTTCTTCGTTCTGTTTCTTAAAAGAATAGTGAATATATTCCTACTTCTCAATTTCAATGGCAGTGTGATTGCTTCATTAATGACAAGTAACTAAAAATAAAGTAACTATACTTTTATTAAACACAGACAAGTAAAAGAAAAAAAAGAAGAAAGAAAATTATTGGCCGTAATTTTTTTTTAGTTCGTCTCATGTATATATTTGATACAAAGAAGTGAAATAAAATATATATTTTTTAATTTAATCGTCGAGTAAAAAGCAACTCTATATTGTAAAGTAGATGTGTAATGTAAAATGCGTCCATTGTGTCGTCTGCTGAGAATGTTGTCGGCAGCTACGAATGGGTTACAGTTTCTCTTGCCTAATTCTCAATTCTTGCTTTCTTTCTACCTACATTACTATACATTGATAACATAATAATCTCCTCATCTGACGAGAATGAGGAATCAGTACTTGATTCTCTTTCAAACAATGAATTAAGTTCTGATTCAACTTCTAACAACAAACCGATAATCTGCCAGCCATCTTTGAACACAACTTGTAACCACGCCGTCTATAAAAGGAAAGGCTAGAGAAGAACCAGGCTCCTACGTCATTGGAATCAGTCGTGACATCTGCCACCAGAGCGATAGTAGCCACAACCCTGATTACGTTTTATAGACGCACCCTTTATAAAGCTCTGATTCAATTACAGATAAATTCTGACAGGATTGTATAGGGTCTGCCCTACCATCTGTACTTTACAAGCTTTATCTCATTCATCACCAGGTATTGAGTTTATACTCCACCTGTGCAAAGCCTCCATTCTAATGCAAATGTACCACCTCTAAATCTCTTGTCACTTCAATATTTGCACAAATTTCTTCACTTCCCAGAAATCGCAGCCAACAAGAATCTTGTTGAAATTCTTGGGAATGATAGTATGGTGTTTCTTGCCAAACTGCATGCTTGTCTACCACTCCAGCAAATCTCTAGCCCTAATTCTAACATTATATACTTACATATTCTTGGTTGATAACTACCCTGTAATAAAAGTGGGACCAGTTTCTTTATAAGAAAGTTCATCTAGTTGGTCCTATTTTATCCTCTTCTGTGTATTGCTAGTCTAGAAGATGTTTTATCTAGCACATCTTTGAATTAATGTACTAGGCTAATCCATCAATATTTACTTCTTCAAAATTAGCTTCTCAAATTTGCTACAACATTATTTGAGCCAATCATCATATTTCAGGTGAAGTCGTGCTTTTCATCAACATCGCTGCATTTGTTCTTATCTTTTAAATTCAATCTTTCCTTTCATTTTTCCCTTTTTTTTTTAAATACAGTTATGTTTTAAACATCTCATCATTTATTCATCTGTGTGACCATGCCAGCTACTTATAATTTTGAAATCCTTATTCTGGTAATTTGATTATCTATAAAACATTATCTATTTATACTATCTTATCACTTTCATCTAGTTTTCTAGCCTTTTTATTTTATTGCTATTTTTTTTTACTGCAATAAGGGTGGTAGTGGAAGGATATCATGAAAAAAGAAAGAAAGAAGTTGAAGAAAAGAAAAAGGACTTGATTAAAGAAAGTTTTACAAGAGGTTGAAAATTTTCATATGATCATGAAAGTTGATAAATAACACTTTTAGAATATAGTTCAAGCCTGGGATAACATTTTTTAAAGATGAAAATGGTATGATGTTTGATCATCAGATATCATCGAGATATCGGCACCGACTCTTGACGACACTACGAACACATGGTCGCAATCTTGGTCTGTTCCGTGTAATTGTCCGCAGATCTTCCAAGGTCTTTCCACAACTATCCTTGATTCCATCCATCCTTCTTATACTTAGCCTTCCCCTTCTCCTTTCAATCTTGCCAAGCATAATCACTTTTTCAAGACTCATCAGCACACATAATATGACTAAGATATTTTAACTTTAGCGTATATAGCATAGTTTCAAGGGAACAGTCAGGTTTAATCTGATCTAATATGAAACATTTTTTTTTTTTTTTCAATTCTTAGTAAATGCATCTATTCTTTTTCTCTTATTTTTTTTTTTTTTTTTTTAAGTCCAACTTTCACATTTTCAGATTACCCGAGAAAAGACCAGAGCTTTGACAATCTGATTTCCATATTCATTATAATATCTTTGTCTTTCATAATTTTCTACCATTTTATCATTGCTCTTCTCCCCATTGCAATTCTTCTCTTCACTTCCTCAGCACATTCACCATTATTGTTGGTTTCCTTCTGTCATCTCATTCAGATCTGCTTCTTTAAAGATAACCTCACAATATAAGTTGAACAGATGCTGTGCTGTAAGGCTTTCCTGCCTTACACCCTTTTCCAGTTTAACCACCATTTCTCTCAAAATTCAGTCCTCACTTTAATGATCTTAAAGTAAAGGAATACTAGCAGAATGGCTGATTATTTTGATCAAATATTAAATGGACAACTGGAGTATCATCAGATAATGTAATCATAAAAAAAAATGATTGAACAGAATGAGAATGAAGACCAATCCTACATATGGGGAATTAAAAACAATTCTTAAGGAAATGAAGAGTAACAAAGTACCTAGGATAGATGACCTACAAACAAATTGTGTAAAGAAAGTGGAAGTGGATTAATGACAGTAATTAACGATATTGTGGTCAATGTATGGAGATATGAAAAAAAAAACCCTCTATGGTTATAAGAAACAAAAATTGGAAAATAGGTCTTATCTGCCCACTACATAAAAAAGATAATAAAGTAATATTAGTAATTATAGAGGGATCATTTTTCTGAACACAGTCTACAAGATCCTGCCAATTTTGATATATTACCAGCTGCAGAAAAATACATCGGACATTATCAATTTGACTTCTATAGTGGTAAATTGACTACAGATTAAATATCTGTACTGTGAGAAATTTTGGAAAAATCTAAGGAATACAAAATTGAAATCCACCACCTTTTTATAGACTTTAAAGCAGCATATGGCTCTATCAATTGAAGTGAGATACAGATGGTTATGGTAGAACTGAAAGAACTGAAAAAAGTTATTAGAATAACCACATTAACAATGGAAGGAAACATCTGTCAAATTAGAATACAGTCAAATATGCACTATTTCACATCAAGAAAGGTATGGTGGACCAACTCCTTATTAAAAAAGATATTTGTACAAATGGCAAGTGTTTATGTTATATTGTCTATCTTCTGTATGTGTGGGTACATACCAGGTCTACCGACTTAAATCCGTTGTTTGCTCATAGATGGCGTAAGTGGTCTAATAAAATGTCTATCAAACCGCCATATTAGTTTCATGCGTTTGACATCTGTCATCAATAAGCAGTGCACAACAACAACAATTTCAAAGAGCAAAATACATTTTTGCTGTGGTAATCATGTTGAGTTTTGTATCAAAAAAGGAGCATCTGCGGAAAGCTCTGCTTTTCTGCTTCAATCTCAAGAAATCGGTGGTCGAATTGCACTGAATGCTTGTGGAGGCCTATGGCAACCATGCTCTATCGGAAACAACATGCAGAGACTGATCTCGTCGGTTCACAGACGGCAATTTTGATTTTATCGACAAGGATCGTGAAAAGCGACCTAAAAAATTTGAGGACAGTGAACTGCAAGCTCTATGGGACAAGGACAACTCCCAATCACAAAAAATGGTTACCGAGCAATTGGGTGTTGCTCAACAAAGCCTTTTCAATCACCTATGTGCCATGGGAAAGATCCAAAAGATCAGAAAATGGGTCTCGCATGAATTGACCGATCGGCAGATGGAGCGACGCCAAAACACATGCGCAATTTTGCTTGCCAGAGAAAACAGAAATTCCTTTCTGCATCGGATTGTTACTGGTGATGAAAAGTGGATCTACTTTGAGAATCCTAAACGCAAAAAATCGTGGGTTGACCTTGGCCACCCGTCAACATTGTCTGCAAGACCCAGTTGATTCGGAAGAAAGACGATGCTGTGTGTTTGGTGGGATCAGGAGGGTGTCTTCTACTACGAGTTGCTGAAACCAGGGGAAACTGTCAACGCCCATCGCTACAACCAACAACTGATCAAATTGCTCTTCGTGAAACAAGGCCGGAATATCAGAAAAGACATGACAAGCTGATTTTTCTCCATGACAAAGCACCATCACACATGTCAACAATGGTCCTCAACTACTTGGAGGCACTCAACTGACTGCTACCCCATGCCGCTTACTCACCAGACCTGTCACCTTCCAACTACCACTTGTTTTCGCCGATGGGCCACTCACTTGCTGAGGAACACTTCGATTCCTATAAAGACGTCCGAAAATGGCTCGATAGGTAGTTTGCCTCAAAAGGGAGGGATTTGTTTTGGCAAGGTATCCACAAATTGCCCGAGAGATGGGAAAAATGTGTAGTTAGCAAGGGCCAGGACTTTGAATAAATCATTTTTTCACTTTCTATTGAAAAAACGTGTTTTTGTTACCTAAAAAACAGCGGATTTAAGCCGGTAGACCTAGGTATATATAAAAGACACTATTATTTACCTTTTATACATGTAGTTTTAGTCATATTCCTCCCACATTTTACTAATTTTATCTTTTCTTGGCACTTTTACTTAACCAATCAACTAACTGCGTCTGTTTGTTCTGAAACTTGTTCTTTAAAAAAAAAAGAAAGACACAAATTCAGCTCTCATTCAGACAACATTCATTTAAGTTGTGAAGAAAATAAATATCTAGAAGAAATGATTGAACAGATATCCTTCATCTGAATTTAAGAATATATTGTTTACCCAGGAACTCAGTAGGAGAATCAAGAAAGACCTTTCACTGAATGGACTTTGCTATTATAAATGGGAAGTCAGTGTTTAACGGATAGGAGGGAGATCAAAGTTAATTGTGAGACAGATAGTAACGAGCAAAAACCACCAGCATCTGCATTGTTTAATCTATGTCAACTTTAGAGGAATTTTAAAATCATTTTTGTGCCAGTTTCAGTACTTTTGTGAAAAAATTTATTCCTCCCATTGACAATATCTGAAAGAAATGCCAGTTTCATGAAATTAAATATACAATTAAATACTGGAGTAAATAATTGCAATTTCATCTATAACTGAAGTCAAGTTTAGAACTAGCAAAATGATATTGATAAAGTCACAGCTAGTGGTGAATATCCAGAACAAATAATTTAGATTTCTGAATGTGAAGTTGAAGTTTCAGAAAGGGTACAGCATAATAGAAGAGAACAGTGGAAGGAGACAGACACGAAGACATGTCATTTTACTTGCAGGCAATATCATAAGGAAGATACATCTGTAAAAGTTGGAATGCAAGACATTTTAACTATTTTTCAAATTTGGTTTAATTTTTGTCATGAACATGATAGTTTTTACATTTTATATTTTAGGGTTAAAAAAAGAAGTTGTTTGCACTCCCAAACTTTAAAACATATCATTTGTGGTTTTCATTTGTGATGATTATTATGAGGTACAATCAAACAGTAATTGAGTAAATTTTTTTCATGAAAACTTTAATCATTACACAGATATACATATGAAAGAACATGTAATAGACTACTTTTCTACATAATTTCCATTGAATTTGATGCACTTGTCCCAATGTAAAATTAATTTGTGTATGCCGGAGTAATGAAAGTCGCTCGACTGTGCTCCAAGTCATTGACAAACAGCTTTCTGCACATCATCTTCACTTTGAAGTGGATGGTGGCAAGACGCCTCATTATTAGGCTGATCAGGTAATAATCATTTGGTGTCAAGTCAGGACTGTAGGCAGGATGTTTAAGTACTTCCTATTGGCAGGAGTGGAATTTGGTAATCATAGCTGTAGCAACATGGGGATGGGCAATGTCATGTAACAATAATACATTGGAGATCACCTTAGCGGACGTTTCCAGCGAATGGTAGCTTTCATCTATTCAGTGTTTCACAAGATGTAGCATTGACACTTTGTTCTTTACGTTGAAAATCAATTAGCAGAACACCTTAGCCGTCCCAAAAACAGTAACCATCACTTTCCAGCAAACTGTAAACCTTTAAACTTTTTTGGTGGAGAAGAGTTTAGTGTTTCAAAACTATACTGTTTTGCTTCCTTTAGGGTGAGAAATGAAACGCCTATGTTTCTTCTCCTGTAATGATATGGTCAAGGAAGCTGTTTGCTTCACGTTGGTAATGATGTAAATATTCAAAGCTGTAACCCAATCTGATCTCCATGTGCAACAGCATTAGGTTTCTGGATACCCACCTGCCTGCCATCTTGCAGTATTGAATGGATTCATGGATATTGTCAAAAACAGTTCCATATGATATCTCTACCTGCAATATGTTAACCTGTTCATCCTCTTTAATCATTCCATTCATGGTGTCGATGTTAATGATTTGCTTGACTGATCTTTAATGAATACGCTTATGTGTCCCACTATGAACTTTGCACACCAGTTGCACAGGTTCATAAATGTCATGAAGTCATCTCCATGCATTGAACACATTTCACGATAAATTTCAGCATGTTTCTTCCCTTCATCACAACAAATTGGATGGCACTTTGGATCTCAAGCTCACTGAAGATCGTTATCACACCTACCATTTTGTAACAGCTGTGATGTTCACTGCAAACAATACATACGCATGCCATCTAGTGAGAAAGTAATCAGTTACAAGCACTTTCATGTGTATATTTATATATATTTTTGATCATCAAATTTTTCATGAAAAAAATTTACTCGTTTACTTTTCAATCGCTCCTTGTATTAGCACATGCTGAAATGTTGCTACCAAAATGATGCACTGGGCCTAAGCCTTTCTGCATTTTTTTTATTTTTATATTTGTTTGAGGATTCAAACAAAAATGTAACAATTTTTTATTCACTATGGGTGAATTAGTATATCAGGAAGTGTTACCACAGAAAGTTCGTTAAATCCACAAAAATTATAGATTAGAATGTTCTCAAAATTTATAGTTCTTGAGTATTTTTTAAAAAAATTTGAAATGCATATTAAATCTGTAAAAACCTTCATTAACCATGATTTATAATGTTACTTGTGGCTTCCACTTTAAAATGTTTTTAATTGAAAAATTTTATAAATTGGTGGCAAATTTTATTTCATTTTTATTAATTATAACAAAGTTAATTTTGCAATAATTTTTGTTTCTGTTCTTTATAGGGTTGTGAAGATATTGATATAATGGACAACCCTGATATTGATGTTCGTGTGCCACCTGAAGGAATGGAAGAAGAGAAAATAATGCTTTCCCCCAGCAGCCACCATCTCTCTGTTTACCAGTCAGAAGATCAGAAATTTTTGAATGGCAAGAATTTAAATGATGATTTACAATGTAAGTTATATCAGTTATAAAACTCCACAATATTTGCTAAAATTTAATTTATATACAAGGTATCCCAATAAAGGTATATATTATGTCAAAATGGCCAAACTCAAAGCTAGACCTTCAAGTTTTGCAAAGCAAAGATTTCAATCAATCATTTGCAATTTAGAAAATATAGAATATAAGAATAAAATTAACTTACATTACTAAACATATAAAGCTGGACAGTAATTCAAATTTCACATTACTGTCCAGCTTTATATATATATTGAGAGGTCATAGTGTCAGTCAATCTAATCAAAAAAAAGCTTATCTCAACATGTATTTCAAAATGTTTTTGAGATAGAGTAATTGAATATGCAGTTGCAAAATTATTGATAAGAAAGAGATACAGTAAAACCTCGTTAAGTCGTCACTCCGTTTAAGTCGTCGTTTTCCTTTGGTCCCGACAAGGTCTCAAAGATAATAATGTAAAATAACCCTCTTTTACTCGTCACCAAATTTTAATTTTACTCCGGATAACTCGTCACTCTCAAAAATGGCGAAAAGCATCTTTATTCTCAATTTTGCCTGCTATCTTATCAGCCCCGCCCCTTCACTCTAAGAAAGCCTAGTCTTTATGGGGAATTTTCATGTGGGAAATTCACTTGGGAAATTACACACTTCTCTCTGCGACTCTTGTCAAGGTATACGTTTTTCTTGACCGCTACTGAGTGTGATTTCATTTCGTAGCGAGTAAGCTCCGCTATAACGGCTATTTTTTATCTTGCAGTTCGTGGTTCGATTACATTTGTAACATGTCAGGCTAACAAAAACTTACCTCGTTATCTTTTAAAGAAAAAAAAGACTTAATGGCACTTTTTGAAAAATCAAATGTTTCGAAAACAGCTTTTGCCAAAGAACATCATATTCCCAGGACTACATTAAACGATATTCTTTCATCGAAACAAGTTTATTGAAGAAGCTGACTGCAAAGACAAAAGAAAGAGAATGAGGAAATCGAAGTTTGACGAGATCGAGGAGGTTTTAGCTAGTTCGATGGCTAAAACATGCCAGATCGCAAAATGTGACGATTTCTGCCGTGATTCTCAAAGAAAAAGCCATGCTAAGGAGTTGAACATTGAAGATTTTGGCGGCAGCAATGGTTGGCTGGAACGTTTCAAAGACAGACATTGCCTTTCTTTTAAAACGATTGTAATGTAGTGACTATAAAAAGTGTTTTTTTTTTTTTTACTTTCCACTCATTTGCATGTATTGATTTCTGAAAATCTTGTTTTTCTCACCGAATCCTACATCAATTCATGAAAATACTGTATTTCAGTGGGTTTTTTTTTCTTCAAAAATTTCCACTCCGCCTAAGTCGTCAAAAATGTTTGGTCCCTTGAGTGACAACTTAACGAGGTTTTACTGTATAACATATTGTTTCTAATATTTATTGTTAAAGGGACAATTTTATTTAGAGTTCAAAATAAGTTTTCAAAACTCCACCATCAAAATCAATAGCCTTTGCATTTCGAACTTGGCATGTTACTCGTCTAATCAGTGGCGTATATAGAATTTATTTTCGGGGGGGGGGCCCAAGATTAATGTAAGGTTAAGTTAAGTACTTTTAAGTAGACACACCATGAAAACCTATCTGTTCAACCAAAAAAAAAAAAAAAAACGTTGGGAGGACATACCTGCCCCCCCCCCCTCTTATGTACGCCCCTGCGTCTAATTGTATCTTGACGCTCCTTTATGAAGGCACTAACATTGACATCTATGAAGATGTGAGATACTTTTATCAACACACGTACAATGTCACCAGAAATAGCCAAAACAGGTAGCTAATGCTTCACACCAACTCACACGATTTAGAAAGTGGTGCATTACAGTGTTAGGCAAGAACAGCATTGCACTCCAAATTCAAAAGGTTAGTTACTAATATTACAGAAGATTAGTAGCATTGACATTATCCAGTGTGTTGCACATTACTTCAATCAGATCACTGAGATCCTAAAGAAATTGCTTTTCAGTCTTTTTATTTTTGTTTTGTTTGACTGGGAACTTTTTTGTTTGGTTAATTAAAGAATTCAAAAAAGTAAACTTAATTACATTTCTATGAAAGTAACTTTTCCATCCCTGACCCTGCAAGATATTTGTGCATGAAACTAAACTTCATAAAACGAACTTCTCTACCTGACCAGTAAAATTAACCCAGCATTTTTGCAGGGAGTTAATGTGATAGTGCCGTTGCCTTTAAATGCGTAATATTGTGAAATAGAAATCAAATACTGCACTTAAATAAATATGCCTGCCTTTGAGTTTTATCATCAGAGGGAATTAGGAACTGCCGTTTTATCCTTTAAGGACTCATCAGCCCGATCCAGCCTCCTCGATGATGATAAATTCAGGAAGGTGGGAAATACAAAGGGAAGTCACTTTCACTCCTAAAAGTGACTCTCGAACAAAATAAACGACAATAAAAAATAGGTGCTGAAGTGCAATCAAAAAACCTTTGACCTAATGATGATTATAGTCCTCCAAACATAACGTCAACCCTGGACACCAGATGGCGCAATAGTAGAATTTGAATCGATTGTATATGTCTAGGGTTGCCACCTCTCCGGGTTTGACCCGGAGACTCCGGGTTTCAGTGAGTTATCTCCGGGCTCCGGGTTTAATTATTATTTCTCCGGGTTGTGTAAGTAAAATTGAATATGTACATATAAATAATAAAAATATAAATAAAATTAAAAAACAAAACTCAAATTTATTATAGTTAGAACACGGTAGAGGGTTGAAAAGTAAAAATTCAGATATTTCTGACGTTGCAGAACATTGTTTAAAATTAGGGCACGTCATGGATCCAAACGTTAAAATTATGTTTAAAGAAAGATTTAAAATTAAAGGAAAATTCTATGGAGCTGTATTATTAAAAACGCTAAACTACTACTCCGTAATCATTAGAATTGTATTTAATTTGTAGGAATGTGAGTTTTGAATTTGTTAATTTATATAAATAAAAAAAATTGCACGTGTGTGGGTTTTTTTTTGGGGGGGGGGGGTTAGTCCTCGTCTCCGGGCGAGACTTAGTTCTGAGGTGGCAACCCTATATATGTCAGTGTTTATGGCGGGAAAGTGAACATTTAGGGGAAGTTTGAAGTTTATGATAAGACGATATTCCTTTTATTAAACTATTCTGATTTCTCATGAAATATAATTTCAAAAATTTATTTATTTTCATTCATTTTATTAAATAAAAATATAACTATAGTATATTACCAATTGTTTGTTTCCTTTTGAATAGGAATTTAGTTGAGAAATATATTTTTCATTAGTATTGCTATTTTAATAAATTACATTAGAAATTCAAAAATTGTATTTTATTTCTGAGAAGGTATTATCATTTAGATTAAGTTATTAAAGGATTCTAATGTGAAATTCATAACACATTGAGAATTACTGTGAAATAAATTATTTACCTATTTTTTTGTTAGGTGAAAATGCACTAAGTTTATTTAGAAAAAAATAGGTGACAGTATTGGAAGCTCTTTTTTTTTTTTTTTTTTTTTTTGGTGGTTAGAATTTTTGTGTAGCTTATATCTCATAAGATATAATTTTTATGATTCACACAGCAGTTTCTAAGAATAATATGAAATTAGGTTCATTTCATGAAGTTCATTTTAATCTATGGATTGAAATGAAGATTCAAAAGTGGAAATAGATTCATCGGATTCAGAAGAACTGCTGTATCAATCATAAGAATTAGTTACCGAGATAATTAATGGTTCAACTGCAGTTTCTATCAGACTGTCTTTAGTCCAATACTTGGCTGCATTCGTCATCAGTTCGGCTGCACGCTTCGCTTCTTGGCGAATAGCTTTCACTGATGTTAATCCAATTCCTGTCGCAGCTGATGTATGCTCATTAACTTTCTCAAAAGAAATTAATCCTTTATATATAACGTTCCATACTTCCTTTGTAGGTCTTTTCTCCTACAGTATTTATTGTGATAAAAGATCTTCAATATCTCTAAATTAAATGTAATAATTTACATTTATTTATTAAAAAGCAAATTTTCAAGGGAATGTCATTCCCTGTTTTAGAAAAAAAGAAACAAAAACACGAAAAATGATTGAAAGCATGTACATTCGGAACACGAAGGAAGGAAATATCAATAGGAGTGGAAGAATTGAAGTCAATGAATATTTTGTGAGAATAGCAAAAGTTTTTATTGAGAAGGTGTGTGCAAATTGTAATAATAAGGTTATAATAGAAGAATTAGCAATAATTAACAAATAGAAAGATTTTTAGGAAATTTTTAATAATAGAAAGTTGTGATATTATTATTTATTATTAACAAAATGTACATGTAAGATATATAACAACATGTGAATACTGATAGCATGTAATAATTTGATTGTTCAAAAAAATTTCGCGACTCATTGTAATAATTAGGCTTGAGAAAGAGGGAACGACATTCCCTTGAAAATTTGCTTTTTAATAATAAATGTAAATTATTACATTTAATTTAGAGATGTTGAAGATCTTTTATCAGAAATTAATCCTGTTCGCTGATTTCTCCTTTTCGAAATAAGAAGTAACGTTAGCAATAACTTGCTTTGTTTGGCTTCTAACAGCGATCCGTTGACCGAGAGACGCCATTTTCAATTGTCACTCTCGACACACTTAAGTCCTGGAATGATTAAGAGATCATGGGTATTGTTCAAGGTCAGAGTCAGCATTTAGCTGGGCAGAGTGTAGGAACAGAAAGGGTTTTGATTACAAAAAAAAGAAACCAAACCAAGGAGGCATAAATTATGAAAAAGGTGTGAATATTTATTTATGTGAAGTATTTGATATTTATTTCTTATTGATTTTCTGCACGTTAAATTTCTCTTTCATGCATAATATTGTCTTCCAATTCAGATTCTGAAATTGAGATTTACAGAAGCCAAGTGAAGTTGCTTTTATTGAAATTCTGAATTTAATTTTTATTAACTTATTCAAACCAAATAATTATTACATCTGAAATGCTTCTATATATATATATGGTGTTGCAGGTGTTGTTTGGTTTTTATTGGATGAAGGTCCAGAAGTTGGCTTTTTGAATACCAAAATCTACTCATGTGTATGCAATTAACAGTTTAGTTTTAATAACCAGTCTAATGTGAATCTTGTGGAATTATATATTTCGCCATCTTCAGAATAAAAGGGACAAAGACAAATTCCACTTTTGATACAATTACAGTAGAAAGGTTGAAAGTAAAGCTGCAATTCATTAAGTGCTGTGCTGTGGAAACAAATCTGAAATTGAAGTAAAGGCTTATACAAAAAGCAAAATACATAATGATACATACATATGTATGTATGTATGTACTGTTCAACAAACCCATGATGCTTAAAAAACTCAGTTGAAATTGCCAAAGGTTATTTTGCAATCCAATCACGACTGATAATAAGATTTGACAAGTCTCAAATATATAAGTTTGATATTGTTATTTCAATGGTTTTTAAGGACATAATATTAAGACCCCAAGTTTGATAGTGATTCTTAAAGTTTTATTTATGAATATCCAACTCTAATTATGTATGTATAAATATATTTAAGTCTCAAATATAAAGTTTCTTAAAAAATAATGTATTATTTTTTTATTTACTTAGGGGCACAGTATTTAGCATTTATTGTGAAGTACCAGAAACATCTAAATATAATCAGGGTTAGTCAATAACACTAGACTCTTCAATACAAAGTTTAAGGTTAGGTGGAAGTTAGTTTGGACGATTTTATAGATCTAAGTTCAAATCTTTCTGTAAGTGTTAAAAATACAACTAAAAATCTGAAATATGAATGAATCATATTCTCCTATTCTAGATTTTAATATGATAACCGAATTAATTATATTTAACCTCAAAACCTGCTAATTTTCGAAAGAATTTCCATTCTACTAAATTATTTTAGCTTAAAAAAGCTCCCATTTGTGATTCAATGAATAAATAAAGTAATAATCTAGTCATTGAATTCAGTATTTCCATTACTTTCCCAGTAGTTGAATTTAAAAAAAATAAAAACCGTAAACCAAAACTATCAATTTATTTTATTATTTTATTATTTTTCGAAGAATCATGCTCACAATATTCTCATTAAGATAGCCTCACACATTCATATCTACAGGAAACATAAAAAATAAATAATTAATTTTTTTTCCCTAAGGTTCAAATACCATCAAGTTCCATTAAATTTGGGATATGGATATTTAGGTATATAAGTTTTAAAAAAGCTAAGTGATAAGATAGATTACAAAATGTATTTTGTATTTGCATGTTGCTTTCATAATTACTATGCTTTCCCATTACAGAGCTACGGAGAAAATAAAAAGTGATAGAAAGATAGAAAAACCTCATAAAAAATGAAGGAGAATACGTTATTTACTAATTTGCTACCTTAATACTTACATCAATCTTCTGAATAAAGTAAATGATAAATCAGAATCTTAATCTTCTTAAACATCTTTAAATAACACAATATTTCGAAAATATAAACTATTTTCTTCTTCAGGTGAAAAATAAAAGAGAAGAACTTTTTTGTTCTTTCTCATAAAACATATAAATAAACATGAATCATACAATATAGTAATAGTTGTAAGTGATATTAATTTTGATATCGTTCAACTGTTAAAGTAATAATGGTATAGATGAAAGATAATAGAAAATTTTAAAATAAAGCTAAACTTTAGCATCTCGTATATATTTTTTTAAATATGTTTAGCAGAATGCTATTTACTTTTAATGACGACATCCTTATTGAAACATATTTTGGAATTAATAAAACATGAGTCTAATAAGAGTCATTTTTACATTTATAGTCTAATTTAACAATAGGGTCCGGATTGTGCAAATTAGTGATTGCATGGAAAGCCCAATCGGAAATTTCAGATTTTCTGTTTTTGAAAGCACGAATGTGTTCGGCTAGACGTTCCTTGATTTTTTTTTATTTTTCACCTGAAGAAGAAAATAGCTTATATTTTTGAAATATTGTGATATTTTAAAAATGTTTAAGAAGATTAAGATTTGATTTATCATTTAATTTGCTATCTTGTTTTTTTATGAAAAATTGTACCAAGGTATTTACAAATGTTACAAAAATATAGTTTATTTTTGCTTGCAATTATAATATTTTTTTCCTTCTGACTTAAGTTACAAAAGGAAAGAGAGATCTGCATTTTTACAGCAAATTGTGCTCTCATTATTTATTAACAGTTTAGTTTTTATAGCTAGTCTGATGTAAATCTTGCAGAATTATGTATTTCACCATCTTCAGAATGAAAGGGAACAAAAATATCTGATTCCACCTTTGAGATGATTAAAGTAGAAATGTTGAAAATAAAACTTCAGTTCATCGCCTGCTGTGCTGTGAACACAAAACTGAAATCAAGTAATTGCTATAGAAAAATCAAATGTACAGAATGTGCAACAAACCCATGACACTTAAAAATATCAGTTCAAATTGATAAAGTTTATTTTGCGAATTGCTGCAGCAGTTAACCCTTTAAGGCAGGTATTTCGAGCAAATCTTTCCCCTTGAGACACCAAAAAAAAAAAAAGAAAATAAGAGGAAAAAAAATAAACAGTTTTTCTGTACTATTGTAGTATATATATCACACCCATCCTCCTCCCCAGTTTGTTCTGTCAATAAGCCACACACCCAGCCTATAGCGCATAGTACAAGGTGGTTATAATTAAATTTGGCCTATTTAGAGCATCCTACAGCTGTAACCAATATTCGGAGAGACATCAAATACTATTGTGCGCATACTATTCAAAGGATGCGCTCAACGATTCTGCAAAAAAAAAAAAAATAGTTACAAAATTGTCTGCTAGAGGGTGCTTTTTGCTACAACAATAAAAATAATTGAAGAAAAACATTAAACATGCAATGCTATAACAACAGAGTAAGGTTTTAATTGTAATGTTTCGGTTTTTATTACAAAAGTGGTCCAAATGTCATCCCAATTGCACAGGGTTAATCTTTATGCAAACAGAAAACAATCTGATTTGCATAGACCCAGGAACGCAGCCGACATCGTGCTATAAATAAACGGTGTGAACTGAGAACGTGTTATTAGCTACAGCTGCGATGACGATGACTTATGAAAGTCATGGTAATGCTGTAGCTGCGATTTGTGAATTTCGATGGGCTGAAAAAGTACACCATGGACCAATGGTGTGAGAAAAAAATGAAAAAAATTGAAGAAACCAATCTTTAAGTGTGCAATGTGGCAGAGGACGAAAATGCATCGGTGAACTTGTGATTGAAGATTTTGCCACATCAATTGCTCAGCAGTCGTTGGAGAATGCTGCAGGTTCAGGTAGTGTCAGAGCTGCATCACGACAATTAGATCTACCCTGGAGCACAGTTAGAAAGATCCTCAGAAACTTAATTCATTTTTTTCCGTACAAGATCAGTCACAGACAAGAACTGCTTCCAGCCGATAAGGAGAAATGACTCACTTTTGCTTTGACCTTTCTGGCAAGGATGGAAGTTGAAATGTCGTGGCCATGGGACATCCTATGGAGCGATGAAGCACATTTTTATTTGAATGGCACTGTGAACATCCAAAATTGCCGTGTGTGGGCCAAGGAAAATCCACAGTTTTCCAGGAAATGCCTTTGCATTCGCCCAAGCTTACCGTCTGGTATGGGTTCGCATCCAACTTTATCCTGGGTCCTTATTTTTTTGAAAAAAATTACTGCTAATGGTCCTCAGACATGTTCCGTGACTGTGGCTAGATATTGTGACATGCTCCAGAACTTTGTGATACCCCAGCTGCAGGAAAGACAGTGTCTTGATTCAACCTTTTATGCAAGATGGTGCACCTCCTCATATAAAAAGGTTCATGCAAACTTTGTTGCATCAACACTTTACTAATGATCGAGTAATTAGTCACATGTTCCCTACTGCCTTGACACCATGTTCTCCTGATCTAACTCCATGCGATTTTTGATTGTCAGGGGAATGTATTGAGCAATATCACATGAATCGTTCAAACGTCCAAACGTCTGATACTGTTTGTGTGATATAAATGTGTTTTTGAACATTCTATTTTCGTTTTCCGTTCATATAGCTGTAAAAGCACCTTCTAGCTAACAATTTTGTAACTAATTTATTTATATTTTTTTTTGCAGTCGTTGAGCGCATCCTTTGAATAGTAAGTGTATAACTTTCGGTGTCTCTCCGACTATTGGTTGCAGCTGCAGAATGCTCTAGATAGGGGAACTTTAATTATAACCACCTCGTATATAGTGTGTCCATCTATAAACCACGGTCATCCTTAAAGGGTTAAAATGCTCTGCTTCTTCATCAACAACTAATTAACAAAGTTTTAAGTATTTATATAGTATTATATACTGTAATCTGTAAATACTGTAGCATTAACAGGCTAAGCACCAGTCCACTTCATAAATATATGAACTTGCCTTGAAATGATGGAAAATGAAAACTTGAAATAATAACATTTCAAGAAAGTTTATTTATTACTTTTACAGAGAATGAAAAAGTTTTAATCTTTAATAATTTTGTTTCTTTCTTTTAGGCACAATTCAAGATGATGAATCAGAAAAACTCAATTATCCTTGTCCTTATTGTAATATACAATTCAAAACCCAAGCAGAATTGTATGTTCATTGCAGAAGTGAAAGTCACCAAATCACCATCATGTCTGATGATGGTCGTCACTGGAGGCACAGGCCACCCCCAAGAGGTTACACCTCTGAGCAGTATAGGATTTGTCAAAGGTAGGTTGTTCTTTCAATTATCATAACTACATATTGTTTGATTCTCAATAACTTAACTATCTGAAATAGTTAAGAATGAAATTATATGATGCACATCTTATTTTGCAGTAGAAGCCTATTTCTAAATGGTCATCACTTATTAACATTTTTTTTTATTTGAAACAGTCAATGAATGTTTAGTTAGAAAAATTAGAACAGATTATAATATCCCTGTCCAGCGTTTGATTATTGGTATTCTTCAATTCTAAATCTATTGGTCAGGATTCTTCCTGAATTTGTTTCATCCTTTCATGGTCATTATGTATACTTTTATTATTTGAATTGCTGATGCATGATTCTCCTAATTCCAGCTTGCTCTTGATCTCCTGGCGCTCCTTTGAATTCTTCATCTGTCACATTTTGCAACTATCTCTATGATTGGATCTAAGCTAAGAGTATAATGATTTCTTTCGTTCCTCTTTGAAATGCCTACATTTTCATGAGGTTAATATCCTCTGTTTCCTTTTAGAATGAGACTTTTCATTCAGCATTCTTTCAGTTCGTTTACGATGGAGGTTTACAATGAAATATTAATCCAAGCAAAAAACGTCTGTTCTATAGTTAATAGTTATTATATCAGTTTCATACTTAGTCTTTGGTTACCTTCACAGTCTGTGATTATAGTGTTTGGATATGTACAATGAAACATTTTCTTAATGACTAATATAAATCTAATTAGCTTTTTAATCATTTATTTATTTCCTTTCCTTTCCTTCAAACCATGTTGGCCTTTCAGTTTGGTTACATCAATTAGACTGTAAGGTGCAGTTGTTTCTGATTCCACTATCAGCTTTCATGCTAATATGTTGTTATTAGAGGTGCTTCCTAAATTTTTTTCCTCTTTCTGTACTTTGAGAGTATTTTACTAGGATCATTTAAATCCTTTAGTCCTTTGGAAGGATTTTCTCTGCAAAATTCATTGTATTTCGAGACATCATTATACCATTATTATATGTCACTGACTTGATAAGCATCTCTATGCTTAATTTTAATGTCTATTCCAGTCTCATCATCATTATCTGAACTTTTGTGACCTTTGCTTTTTCTGGCTAATTTTGAATATCTCTCCTTGCATCTTATTTCTACTGCCATCTTCACATCCCTCGTATACGAGATGAATAGCTTATAAATATTCAGCCTTTCCAATGGTTTTTCATTCTCAGACTGTTCCATGAGCATCAGTTTCTCACTGCTTCAAATAAGAAAATTCATTAGCCTTCCTCTGTCCATTAACATAGATCTGACTTTTTCTGTTCCTTTGACTCTGTAGTCTAGTTACTTCAGTCATTTTGCTTTCATTTGCCACTCTGACATTGTAGCGTTTCTTTAAAGAAAATTCATTTCAGTTTGATTGATCAAATTAGATATATTTTTTTTTTTTTGCCAATTAGCAACAATTAATTTGAATTTATCTCTCTACTTCAAGTTCAATGAAGACATTTTTCTCAATTCACTTATAAGAATAAGATACAATTCTTCACTATTTTTTTCAGGCCTAAAATGTCAATAACTGCTTTTTTAATTGCATTTCAAAAAATGAAAGTGTTACTTGAAAATTTATATTTCAAATGAAATTTCAGAAATTTCTCATCTCTATAATTTATATTTTTATTATATGATATGATTTCCATTAGCATCATGTCCATTAAGAAATTGTTCTTTATCTAAGCAGAGTCTAATTTTATTTATCCAGCTTCTTAGTAAGTGTGAATTCAACAAAATTGTAAGGAAGAGGGGTTGAGGCTGTTGTAAGATCTTTCAGTTTACTTTCTAAAAAGCTTCTCGCCTTGATATGTGTTACTGAATTTTGCTTCTAGATCACTAGCAATATTTTGGGAACTTAAGAAACTTGTTTTCATTAAAATAAAAGTGCATTTTTATATATATATTTATATATATCATCATATATCATATATATATATTGTGACAACACTAATATATGCACACTGTCCATTGTTGAAATATAGAATTTTTAATTCTTATTTTTGTAAAGCTCCGAAAGAAAAAAAAATGTAAATTAAGAAAATATTCCGAAATGATTATTTCAAGGCGAAGGGCAAAGAAAATTTGTTTATTTTAATTTTAGCTTTCAACTTAATTTTAATTTAATTTAATTTAATATTTAAAGTTCTTAAGTTGGAGAGGTTAGAATAGTGAACCTTGAATTAATTTAGGTTAAATAGTTGATTTTTCTTAAGCTTAGTGAATTTAGTTGATTTAACAAATTTAATTCATAATTTAGTTTAAAAGGAATTTTAACTTTTCTTTTAAATGAATTTCGTTTGTTTTTGTCATGAAGCAATAGCTAGATTTGACATTTACCTCACTTGGACGGATCGAGATCCCTGTGATCTGATTAGCCGGCGGACTGTGACGTAGTATTGGCGCCTCGTTCATAGTTGATTTAACGCCGTGCATCCAAGAAGGAAGTCTCTCTCTCTTTTCGCTGTTTCCTGCGCTTGCTCTTGCTTACTTGGTCTCGAGAACTGTGTCTCTCACTCGTCTTTTAGTTAGCTTAGCTAACTTATCCGCAATTCTGCGTGGACGCCATAAGTCTTGGCAGCTATATTTTTTTTTACTATGTGACTGAAGCCAAGAACGATTCAGCACATATTTAGAGTAGGAAGTGTTAATAATAAGTTGTCCTAGTTAGGAAAAGCTTAGACCTTAACTTTGAAAATTCAATACTGTAATGTTTAATCAGCAAACTCTATTGAATACATTGGAAACAAGATATGCATGTACACCCGCATGGGAGTAAATGTGTAAGTGAGCTATCTAACAGTTATAACTTCTCGTGTGAATTTAAAGTTAATTTCGAATTTACGAAACGCCACTCGCCAAGAAAGGTTAGAAATTCGTAGGAAAGTTATTCTGTTCAGTGCCATGCGCGAGAATTCCCTTAGTACGCACAACTAGAATAGTTAAAGCCATAGCTTTGCATTTAGCTGTACGTCGTCATTTCGGAGTTTATCATTTTTGTTCATTTGAATAAACATTGTTGAGTTTCATATGTTGAACAAGTGTTAAGCCTCTCTTTTTATACTGAGGACGCAAGGTGTGGTCCCCTACCCCCGAGAAGATTGGGTTAATTGCTGGGGTGTGACATTGTGGAGGGGGTAAATGGAAGTTTTTACCTAGCTGAGTGCTTGGTTGGCGTCCAACATTATTATAAAAATAATCCAAAACCACCCACACTTTCTGTACCATCACCTATTTTGGCGCAAGGCGTGGGAAAACCCGAATAAGCACTTTACCCCTTTGTCCCGTCACAATATATATATATATAGCCGGACAGCATTCTGAAATTTGAAAAAAAACCAATACAAAATTCAGAAAGCTGAATTGTTGGTGCATTTGAGTTTGGCCATCCGATATATATATATATATATATATATATAATCTCTTCCATTTTTATAGGATTAGTAGAGGATACTGGTTTCAATTCATTTAAGTCTGATTTCTTTTCTGTATTTGTTTTATTTTAAACCCCCCCCCCCCTCCCGGATATTTAGTGTTATTCAGGCTAAAAATGTTATTCTCTGCCAAACGTAGCCAATTTTTATCCAACTGGTTCATTTTTACAACTAATAAGATCCTGGTTTTTATTCTCTCATATTTTTATAATGGTGAAAACCTTTATCTGCTTGAACTCAGCAGATGAAAGTAGGCTCCATGCTCTTGATGAATCTTTTACCTTGATTAGTTTCAAATTCACGAGTTAAAATGGTATTCAAGCCATTGTTTGGTAAAAGATACTATTTCTGAAAAAAATATAACACTATTACAATGTGGTTAAAAATTTTACATTTATATGTCTTTTCTAAATACTCTCAAAGTTTCGATTGTTTAGTTTCGCCTCCAAAACAAGTCGCTCATGGCTTCCACTCAGGCTGCATGACATGGATTTCATTGCAATTTAAGAAGCAAAACAGATTATGAACCAAAACAAATTGTTTATTTTCTGAAATTGCAAGATTTCTCATAAATGAATATGATAAGAATAACGAACAAGAAGACTGAAAGAAGAAAAATTGGATTAATGCAATACGAAGATGTGTGATCTAAAAACAGAAATTTATAATGCACCTGTATTTATCAGGATCACGTTAATATAATAAAATTATGGTATTCATTTTTTTTTTCTTTTCGGCGTTAAATGTGCTCACAAGGGAACCTCAGCAACTTAGACGCGTGATTATTGATAAAAGTGGCTCTCTGGCTAAATCTCAGTTTATGAATCTCGTCATATAAGCCATTTGCCCATAAGATTTGTAATTTGACCTGTAGTGCCATCCAAGTGTGAAAAGGTGAAACTGCATCAACGTGTGTTGTGGGCTCCAATGGTCAGATTTTCTAGTGAATCTATAACAAGTTTACATCTGAACAATAAAGGGATAGCCTGATCTGTATTAAAGTGAATAATATTTAGTTGATGTATTTATTTATTGATTATAAACTGTTGAAAATTGGAAGTAAAAGCGATCCAAAGTTTGCCCCTTCATAAGAAAAAATTGGGTGAAACAGTGATTAATCCTCCCTATAGGGACAGATACTGTTTCCGAATATAATAAATTTCCTCCGGGAGATCCTCCCTGGTCTGTGAACATGAACAAAAAAATACATAAATGTTCGCATGACTGGAGGTCGTCTATGAATTTATTTATGAAATCGACTGAAAAGCCATAGTGAGTGTTGTAATACCCTTTTTATTTCATAATTTCTGTTTATATTAATCCAGAAATGTAATGAATTTATTATTAAACAGCCACGTTTTATCAATAATCTCGTATCTTAGTTGCTGAGGTTCCCTAGTCAGTATTAATTTAAAAATTTAGCACTTTTGATTGACATTTTATTAGGATTATGCAGACTGTAAGTGCATTGGACGTGTGGTTGTCGTTGTTGCTATGACATCAGACTCTCACTTCTGAGTATCGGGGTTCGGTTCTCATGTGGGTTTCGTGATGGTGGAGGATCCGCGCTGGGCAGGTTTTCTTGGGGTTCTCCCGTTTCCCCTGTACTTCTCCCATTATACTTTCTCCGTCTTTCTTTCTATCTGTCCTTATTTCCGTGGGGTAGTACAATAGATCTCCGGACACAGTGCTTGGCTTCTCTGCCACCCACATTCACAACATAAACATAAGTGAATTACTTTACAACTGGCCGAAATGAAAAGAAGTGCATATTTCTGGTTTAAATCATTAATGATACGTAAGTTTAGCAAAATTTGTAGCTTACAGTCCTTTTGATATCAGATGTATAATATTGTTTAAATTATTTACTTGTAGATTTATTAAATAAAGATAGAAAAAAAATCTTAATTATATTAAATGATTGTGTCCATTAAAGTAGAAAATAGAGATGAAATTGAATTGTTTTTGGGAAGGCTACATAAATGGACTTTCCAAAGATGGAGTCTACTATTCTGTCAAGGTAAGGTGACTACAGGGAGAACAGGGATTTATTATTAGTCATCAAAATGTTGACCATGTGAAATGCAGGAATAGAAATCTGGCTCCAAAAAATGCGGATATACACTGAAACATATCCGTAAATCGTTCGCATGCATGCAGCCCTGTCCTCAACCGATGTACAACCTGTGAAGGAAATGGTTCTCAAGGAAAACCTCCCTACACAACGTGCTAGGGCTGTGAACATCACAGGAACCATAGACCATATCATTTGAAAAAAACCTGCAAATGGAGAGAGCTGACAGAATGGCATATGGCTGTACGATTCACAAATGCCAAAAATTGTATGAACATTATCTTGTAGATGAAAAATGGAAATTTGTTATGACCCCGATTAAGCATGGGTGTACTTAAATGATCCCAGCAAATCTCAGGCAATGAACAGTATTATCTCTCCAAAGTAGATAAGGACGTTCTGACTTTGTATATGCTTTCTTTGTTCTTGAGTGCTTTGTCCTTGGTTTCGTGATTGTGGCTGGTTACTGTTCATGTGGCAAGTTAATATTGCACAAAGTTCTTGGAAAACTGAAGGTAAATCCAGCCCTATTTCCAAAGATATATGATAAATCACATATATCTATGGAAATGACATGGAAAACGTCCATATCCACAAGGACAAGGCATCCAGCTGCACTTCACAAATATCAATGGCTTTTTACGAACAAAAAACGTATGACACTGGAATACATGTAATACTCTTCAGCTCGGTTCCTCTTAAGTCCCCCAATGCCTCATCAATAGAATATTGTGCTTTTGGATCACTGAAACGGAGCATCGCAGATCATCAATCTATAACACTGAAAGGCCTTTGGAGAGTCTGTATAGAGGCTTGGAATGCAATACCTCAAAAGCAATTAAAGCACAGCCTTTTCAGTGAAAATTACAGTGTCTAGCAATTGTTTGGAACAAAGGATGTCACATTGAACACAAAGTGGTGGAGAAAAGGGTTGTCCCAGCATTGCAAGCATTTCAATTTGTGCCGTCTTAACTGATTCAACCCTCCGTTATGGTTAGAGTAGTAACCATAAAAATAACCATATAAAATAGAAAAGGACATAGATGTAGAGAAGGAATGTAGGGGTAGAGAAAGTGTGAGATAGTGTAAAGGACTAAAAATGAAATATGATAGTGTGATTGGTATTGCTTCACGAATAGTTTTACATTTAAATTATTATTATTATTATTGTTTCATCTCTGATTCTTGAATTTTTCAATTGCTATTATCTACATCAGGGATCTATATCCAAAGTGCAGTGACTGATCACGTTTTGATGATCATTATTTTATAGTTCATTTAAGAATTTCCTAATAGTAGGACAAGTATGTATAATAGCAGCCTTTTGAATAGTTACGTAGATATTTTTGGGCAATTGCAATTGATTGAAACAGTAACCTATATGAAACCACATCTGCATTTGATCTAATAATTGACAGGATGAGCACTTTTTTCATATGCCTATTCTATTTCTATTTCAAGCTCAATGTATTAAGTTTTTCACTATAACTTTGTTGCATGTTATAAGTAACTGAAACTCCTATATTTATAAGGTATATAATGTAGTTAGATTTAGCTTAAGTAATATCCAATCTGTTGTGATGTATTGTTTTATCTGTTTTGAATCTTCTGTCAAAATCTAGTTTATACATTTCATTGTCCATGGCAGGTGGAGAGTGTGGTAGGAGTATAAGGTGGTGAATAATATTTACTCTCTAGATATGTTGATGCAGATAATCCATTTGGATCATCTGCTGGATTGCTTCAGGTTTAAGATGACATTTGAAGAAAGGGATGGCTGCTCTGCCTTTTATTCACAAGGGATGTGCGTGACCTCAGATGCTGAGAACCGCACGAAAATGTGCTTAGAATATAAATACCACAGCCCAAAAACAGTGGTATGAGTCATTCCCATGCAAAAACTCAGCTGTTGTCTGCTAGCATGTTGTACCTGCACTAACGAGTACTTAATCTAGTTGTGCGAATATTATACCTACAGTAGGAGGCCATCTCTTGGAGTGTTCGGTTGTGGGTTAGAGTGTAAACAGTGTACATCGGTATCATGAGGTGAATTAATCCTATGGCGTTCAAAATGTTAGAAGCAAAGTTGCAACTTGCTGAATGAAAATGTAAGCGGAGTCGATGATATAGAGTTCGTGAATGTTATAAAGCATAATAATTCAGAAATACAATGGGGATAACACAGAAATACATGAAGATACGCTGGATAGGTATAGTGATTTTGATGGATAGGAAGAGCCCATTCCAGCAGTACAAGACGTTCATCTCCACAAACAAGTGTGGCTTTTGAAATTGGACTGCTTGAATGCGGAAGTGATGTTGAATGTGAAAAAGTGGCTTTAGTCAGATGTGCATATCGTTCTCTTCCACTTTGCTTTGACCACTTCATTGAAATCCCACACCTGCACTTTGAAGACTGAATAACTGTGCAATACTATCTGGTCAGTAGGAAATGATTGTTGTTCAGATAGCGTAATTATTTTAAGCAGAGGGAAATATAGCAATATAGTCATGACATTGAAATGTGTGTGTTTTTGGTCCTATTATATCGATATTTTGTTTCTTCGCGTTACCATAGTTCTTCTCTTGGACCTTCAATAGGTGATCATTCAAATGTCTCTCATTGTAAGACGTGCAGTTTTGCATAGAATGACTCATACCACTGTTTTTGGCATGAGCGATTTACATTGTAAGCACATTTTTGTGTGGTTCTCAGCGTTCGAGGTCATACACTTCCCTTGTCAGATAATCGCAATTTAGCTCTTGGTCATTTTTAAAGGTTAAAATCTACAGGGATCGTCTTCGACTGGTCCTTCTAGTGAAAATGAACAGTGGTCCATTGAGGGATGATAAGCAGTAAGCACACTGCATGCCTAATGAAAATTAGTGTTAAAATGCCTCCTGTTCACCTGATAGTTGAACAGAATGATTGTTGATTTTCTTCCCCTCTCTCTCTTGCTTTTACTATACAGTTCTCTATCTCATCCATTGTTACCCTGACTTTCAGTGTTCTCCATGGATATATTATCAATGTAATTCTGCTTGTCTATAGATAATTCAATTCCATCCACATTTAGTTATTCTTTCCACGCCATTTGGAATAAAAAAAGAGAAGACTCATTTGTGCAGCTGATGATCACCATTGAATCATTGATTTTATCTGTGTCCTATTCCATTTTCCTGATCAATATTTTAATTTGATCTTAATTTTATTCATATCCCTTACTGTTCCATTTGTTGCATTTCATTAGTTTAGCCTCACTTTTTTAGCTCAATCTTTCTCCAGTAATTATCTTTACAAGCCAACTCCCCCCCCCCCCTTTTTTTAAAGTATATTGATTTTGCGAATTTCTTAAATGTCCTAGAATTTACTATCCTCTTCACAATTTCTTGTGTATGTTTTCATTTCACAAGAGTTTTCAGTGATAGAATTGTTTATTAAAAAAATAAATATTTATTAATATTCTGAATTCTATTTACGGTGCAATCCATGCCATTCACTACTTTCAATATCTGCACAAAGATATTAACAAGAATCAGTTCATGAGTGAAGATGCAGTGCTGTCAACATATCTAGCCACAAGTCTAGGTCTAGCAGGACTTGGCACAATAAAGGGAGCATTCAGGATTTTTTTTGAATAAATTTGAACATGAAGTCATACTTTAAGAAAAAAGAAAAGCCCATTAATGTTATTTACTAAGATAATTTAGTCCAGGCAGAAATTTCAGTTTTCTTAGAAGGATTTTTTTTTTTTTTTTCCTTGATGTTATTTCTATCATTTATTCCAATTTAAATATTCTCTGAAGCTTTTTCATTACGACATTTGCTGATAGCTGATTTTGATTTTCATTCAGTGTGTAACCAAAATGTGCTGAATACATTCATGTTGAATGTGCTTGGAACGTAATGGGCTTAGCTCTGTGATAGATTAATTATATATTCTAAGGTGTCCTTTACGGCAAAGATTACTTTAATCTACTATGCCCATGTACCTTAAAAGATATTAATGATATTATATTTGAATTTACTACAAATAAAAGGAATGGCATTTTTAAATTTAAAACAATTTTTTTTTTAATCTAATATATTACATTTCAAAGCAATATCTATGTGGCTGTTTAGATATCCAATTGCAACATTAGTTATAGTTTACATATAGGAAATGATAGTGATTGCTGAATCTGATAGAAGATAGATATACAGGTTGGCCCAAATTTCATGTCCAAAATGAAAAAATGAATATAGGGCCTCAAGACCTATCAGAATTACCCCCATGTATATTCTTCGATTGTGTACTGTTGTCGAGATATTAATGATTTTGTGATGTTTGCAGTAGTCTCTGCCTTATTCCTGTAATTTTTTTTTTTTTGTTATGTATGTTGTTCTGATGACTTTCATTAGTTTAGTTATGTTCTTTGGAAATAAATTATTATTTACAAAAAAATTGGATGAATTGCGTAGGTACAATGTTGTGGAAATCAAGGTCAAAGTATGAAGTCGTGATTTGTAGTGAAGTTTCAAAAATCTTTGATGGTGATTTTTAAAAAAACCCCAAATCAGCAAGACTGGTAGCTGTGTGAGCTGCTATTTGTAATATAATTGAAATGACGTATAAAATTTACAATTAAGCACTGATTAATCACTCAGCATGTGTAAACGTATAGTGAGACAGATAATAAAAACAAAAGAAGGTAAAATCAAATTGCTACAGATAAAGGTAGGGGTTTAGTGAAGTTGCATAAGTTGCCGGAGAGATGAACATGCAGTTTACCTCCAGCTTCAGAAATGTGGGCATTGCAAAAGCCTTTGTAGGTGAGTTCAGTAGAGCTGCATGGGAAGGGTCGCTTCATCCCAAGGCAAAGAGGGTAACCTTCCCACGTTTAAATCTCAATGGATTCCTTCACTGAGAGGTGGCAATATTGAGATGTTAATTTTTATTATTTATTTATTTAGGTGTTTTTTTTTATGAAATTCTGTAATAATTTTTAAAAAATATTTTTTCATATTAAACGTTAAACAAATTTAAAGCATAGATATCAGAATTAGCATAAAAATATCAGTAAATTACTGAATGTCATTGTTGACTGTTTTCTTTTTTCTTAAATTTTTTTACGTAATTTCTTTTAATCATGGAGTCATTATAAAGTTAAAATGATAAATTTAACTGGATTTAATTCATATAGTAAATTATAATAATCCTCTATTAATTAATGTAAGTGAATGTTCGAAAAAAAGATGTAAAAGTTATCAGTTCTTTTTAATTATTTATGTTTTCTTTTAATATTCCAGTATGATTCCATTTTTTTTTTTCAGGTTTAACTTGTAATTAAGTTTAAAAAAAATAAAAAGATTTATTGTGTTATTTCATTATAACAGTAAAAAAATCGATTTCTCAAACATAAATTCATCTGCTAATTAAATTATCATGTGAATATTAACTTTAAAGTCAAACATATTTTAATATACTAAATACACTTCTTCAAAGTCACCTCCAAATTTCAGGCAACTATAAACGATATTTCATAGAAGCCATTGTTCTGCTTTTCAAGTTCTGAATCTATATTACTAAAATCTTTTATTTCTCTGTCTGTCTGTGTCCAGCACAGTTTCCTTTGAGAATGGAAAATAGAAATAATTTTTTCAATGAAACGTCCTCGACGGGAATCGAACCTGCAACCTTCTGATTCGAAGTCCGACGTCTTATCCATTAGGCCACGGGGACCACAACTCACTTTGGATTGTTTTTTTTCTTTTTTTTCCCCCCCCCCCCCCCCCCCCCCATCAACAATAAATTTATTCAACTTTTTTTTTTTTAATCTCAAGATTATTTATTTCTGATCCGTCTATTTATTTGTAATTTGAAAATGCCAATTAGAACTATAATTGCCGAAACGTTGCAATATTTTAAATATAATATTCTTACTTAACCCTTCTTGTTATTTTCATTTGCGAAATTCAAAACTTGAAAAAGCAGAACGATGGCTTCTGTGAAATATCGTTTATAGTTGTATGAAATTTAGAGGCGACTTTGAAGAAGAAGTATATTTAATGTATAACGAAGAGATTTTTTATAGTATCAACATATTTACATCAATAATGAGGATCTATATTTGAATTGAATTCCCATGTTTTTTATAAATTTCATAAGAGATGTCAAATTGTATTTATTTATTTATTTCCAAAAAAAGAATTCAAAACACAATTTACTTTGATATTTTGGCTACAGAAAGCTATGGAAACTAGATCCTGCTGTCACCTGCATCTGTCCAAGACTTGTCTTTCTTGGAGTCCCATGGCGGGACTTCATTCGTGGTTGTGAGGAGGAAAGCTTTAATACCCTCAATTACAACAAAAGACTACCGTCCCCATTGGAAACTCAAGGCCAGTGGCTCTATATGGTGGAGGGGCTATAATTGCGGCCATCGCTGCCAGACTCTTGCAGCTCCACCAAGCCCCTACCTTAAGGTAACTGAAGCCTTATTTGAAGACGTAACAAGTTTATCTGAGATTCTGCGTGTGCATCATTCAAATATTACTGTGATAGTCGTTTGCCGTCTGTGCTTACTGATGCTACTGTGTTACGTTCCGTTAGTTTTGCTCTCTCCTGACTTTGACTTTTCTGTAAGGGAGTTTTGAACTACTCTTGGAATTGGATTGTAACTTACCAGGACCGGCGTTTGTATTGGACATTGATAGTGCTTTGAGACTGGATTTTTTGTGAAGATTGGGAATTTGTGTTTGTGCTATGAATTACTCGCATTGTGAATATGCAGAAATGCATTATTTACTCAAAGAAATGCCCGCTTAGCTTGAAGGCTGTACTGAGAACATGTGGAATGCCAAGGCAGACCGCAACCACAAACATTCCCGTGCTATCATGTTTTCATGAGTACACACTACGTCTGTAATGGAAAGTTTCTTCCCTGGACAACAAGGATCTCATGAAGGGATTGCAAGAGTCGACCAGAATAGAGCTGTGGCAGTAATTGAAGAAATACAAAGGGTCCTTCCACAAGTACTAGGGTCATTAGTCAATGAATATACATCCCAAGATCCAGTGTTCAATGTATACTGAAAGCAGAAGGATATCATTTGTATCATATTCAGTGTGTTCAAGCTCTGATGCCTATTGATTACGAAAAAAACAGTTCAATTTTCTAAAATCATGCTGCAGAAAGTGAGAGAAAAAAACCCTGATTTTTTTTTAACACATATTGTGGCTAGAATGAATCTAAATTCGAAAGAACTGGTTCAACATTCATAACTATCTTAGCTGGTCAATAGAGAATCCTTGATTTTCATGAGCATCATGTTTCCAACATCGCTTTGAAGTTAATATCTAGACAGGAGTTTTAAAAAGGCAACTTATCATTCATATGAATTATTGGACAGCATAAATGAGAAACATACCTCATCTTCTTTAAGAATGACCTGTCGATTCCCCTGAAAGATGTCGACTTGGAAACCTGCCAGCGATTGTTCTTGCAAAATGATGAGACCTTTGTCACTGCACAACTTAAATCTGACAGTATCTGGATGAAACATTTCAATGCAAAGTGATCGGACGAAGCGGCCATATCCAATGGCCTCCAAGTTCGCCTGACCTTAACCCAGTTGATTTTAGCATAAAGAAATTGTTTATGCTAAAGAATGTGCAAGCCAAGAAGAACTAAAATGAAACACCAGAGAAGCTGAAAATGTCATTTGATCAAATCAACAGGCTTTTTGGGAACTCACAGAAAACTTCCTTAGAAAATGCAGACTATACATAAAGTTGGCGGCAGAACCATTGAACATCTTTTGTAATGGATCAGTAATACATGTTTTCCAATTCAAATGTGGGGTTTCTGAATAATCCATATGTAAGAACCTTTGGGATAATTCAGAGGATATCACAAGAAATATCGACTTCACCTTGAACCATCTTTGTACCTATGACCTTGAATACTGTCTCTTTTACACCTATTTCCTGTAAAATGTTTTATATGTTTCTGACAGTCTATTAAATGGAGAAGTTTTTAAAATACCTACCAGTCTTAGTGATTTGGGTTTTTTTGGAATGACCATCAAAAATTTTTGAAACTTCACGACTAATCACAACTTAATACTTTGACCTTGATTTTCACAACATTGTACCTATGCAATTTGTCCATTTTTTGTTATTTTTTTTTTTTTTTGTAATTAATAATTTATTTCCCAAAGAACAAAACTAAACTAACAAAAGTCATCAGAACAACATACATAACGAATAAAAACAAAACAAATTTTACTGGAATAAGGTAGAGACTACTGCAAACATCACAAAATCGTTAATATGTCAACAATGGCACACAATTGAAGAACATACATGGGGGCAATTCTGGTATGTCTTGAGGCCCTTTATTCATTTTATCATTTTGGACATGTACCTTTGGGCCACCCTGAATAGTTGAGACACTTCATTTTTTGTTGCCTAATATAAAAGCTTCAGAAGATTAAATTCAAACAAATTTCAGTTAAGTAACTTGTTTTATATTCAAAAATGATGTAAAATTTATATATGAAATAGTTCAAATAATTCATATAGTTTCTATCACTGTTATTGTACTTAAGATATTTAATCACTAACATTTTTTATTTTTTTATTTTTTCTATTTCAGTATTCTTCTGTCTGTAGCCATTCCATTCCTATCCATTATATAATAGTAATTCAGATAACTGTTGAATTTATAGTTTAAAAAGTTGTAAAAGAATCAGACACAGATAATTGCAGTTGGAGCTCTTTCGTCTTAACAATTATCATGGAGACTAGATTATTTGGATCAAATATTTATCAGTAATTTTGAAATGTTAATGCTTTTTTTTTTCTATTTCTAAAACATTTACAATAGCTCAATCTATTTTTTTCTTTTTCTTTTTTTTTTAATGTTAAATAGGTTTATCTCATATGGCAGTTGTCGCCTCAATCAACAGTGTTGTGAAGCCCATAGTGAAGAAGAGCTTGCTGAATGGAAAGAAAGATTTGTCTATAGACAGATGAAAATACAGAGAGCTAAAGAAAAACAGCTGCATGGCAATTTGTATTCAGAACAACTTTTGGAAAATTGGATGCAGGTAATGAATTTGGTATTTATGAAGAGTTCAACCAACAGCGTCATCTACTTTAATCAATTATGCAAGTTTTTAACCAAATTCTTCTGAATTAGATTATCACTTTATTATTTTCTTTACATCTTTATTTTCTCTACTACTATCAGAATAAGATAAATATATTTTAGTAGTCTAGATATTGCACTGAATTTCCATAAGAACCAAGAGAAATTGCTACCATTTCCAGTACATGTCACGACACCTCCACATAAAATGATATCTTCTGTTGTTGAGCAGTGATGATGGCAGCCTATCATGATTTAAGTGACTTTGAATGAAGCATGATATTTTAGGTACCAGAGAAATGTGCTACTCCATACCGAAATGAATGCAAAATTTGGATTTTCACATTCAATAAATTCAAGCCTATGACTACACAACACTTGGAAGATATCCATCGTGCGATGTTCTGTGACTGATGAAAAACTGGACAATCATAGACAGTGTTATCTTGCACATAATGTAACATATTACTGGTATGTGACATTGCAGCAGGTAACAGAACATTTGAATGCTGGAGTTACACAACATTAGTGTTCAGATAATACAACATTCTCTTTCTTCTATGGGGTACAAGTACCCATTACCCATTTGGGTCCCTTTGCCTACTTGGCAGCACAGAGCTCTGAACTCTGTGGGCTGAGGACACAAGACGAATAGAAACGTTTAGCCTGGTTCGACAAGCTGTGGTTCTAACTATTAGGTGCCGATGGACGATTATGTATGTGAAGAAAACTCTATGAAGCAATGGATCCCACAGGTCAGCAAGGGACAGTCCAGAGTGCAGTGGTTCTGTTATGATGTGGGGCGCTTTCATTTATCATGCATTAGGACCTCTGATTCATCTGCATACATCATTGACTGGTGGACACTGCATAACTATTTTTGCAGATCGTTTGCACTTGTTCCTGTCATGCATTCATTCAGACGGCTCTTTCAGCAGTACAATGCGCTGTTGCATAGGTCTGCACTCATCAAATTATGGCTGGAGGAGCATTCCTGCGAGTTTGACATCTTGAGTTGGCTCAGTCTTTCACAAGATTTGAACCCAATAGATGTGGGATGCAGTTCGTGACATCATTTCCAAGGTTCCACTAACCAGGAATATTAGGAATTGTGACCTCTATTGAGGAGGAATGGTGTACAGTAGCTATACAGTACTTAGAAAACATGTGGGAATTCATACCACATCATGTTGCTGCAATAATCCAATTGAAAGCAGAATACCTTACAAAATAATTATCTCAGTTTTTCTGGTATGTCATTGGAGTTTGGGCATAGTTTAGAAGTTCCTGGTAAATAAGTAACCTACATAATAAAATAAGGGATTTTTTTTTTTTACACAATCCCTCATTGGAAATTGGCTTTTGATGTGGAGAGAAAAAAAACAATAGAAAAATAACTATACTGGAAAAAGAAGATGTTACAAAGTATTAGCAGTCAAAGATTGGAACAAGTTTCTTTTGGGACCTTAAAGAAATGAAGTTTTAAGAATCAGAGAAAAAGAACTATTCCCTGTTGCAGAGACAAATTTAGACAACCCTTTACCCAAAAAGATGGGTTTTGAGACCTCTACCGTCATTAAGATTGATGACTAATATATGGAGTGCTCAGAAGCCAATCAGTGTAAGTCAATAAACCAAAAAATGAAATGGGTTTTTCAAAATTACATACCAAAAAATAACAACGTTTATAAATTTGAAGAATGAATTTTTAATTGAAAGATAACATAACTATACACTTGGAGGAGTGATTTGGGCACTTTGTCAACCGAAAGTATAAACATTAGAGTATGACTTATAGAAAAATTTTCAATTAAAAAAAAAAAAAATGACTTACACTGATTGGCTTCTGAGCACTCCATATCAAACTTTGAGAATTTCAATTTCTTTAGTGATTCTGATGACAAAGGTGAGTTGTTGAGCAACAACAATGGAAAGAGGAAGTTTTAAAGCCTTTTCAGTGATGAAAATGATGAGAGAAACAAATTTTGCAATGATTTCGTCAATGATCAGAGCAGTATGATTGGAGATAATGAATTCTAATCTATTTAATGAAAATTCTTTGTATATGCTACTACTTTCTGCAGATTAGCATTGAAGTGCTAAAGCTAAAAATTATTTTGATGCTGATGTTGAAATATCTGGAAGCATGTCACCTGGAGCCAACGAAGCACTTACATGCTTTCTCAAATTAAAACATTCATAAGTGCTAAAATTGTTTTAAACTTGCGTTAATCCTGATTTTGATAATGGTTGTGCAGTTTTTCATTAGCTTTGAAATATTTTTTAAAATAGACATATCACTTTCTGACTTTGGTTTTTTTCCAATCTTGCTATCCGTGGTTTACTTTACTGTATGGTTTATCTTACTTATTTTTTAATGCTTAATGTCATAGTTTCTGATATACATTGTTTACTTGTTTAATAACTTGACAATTTTTAAATTGTTAATCATGTATATAATTTTTTTCCACTCTTATTAAATTAAGGTAAATAAATATAAACTCAAATGGTATTTGATTTTATATTTTATTTTAATAATGTTCTCTTATTTTAATGTAAAATTTCTGTTGTAATAAATTATACATTACTGATACTTTATATTTTTAATTTTCTGTTTTTGCAGGCTGCTTATCCTGAAAAAGTAATGAAAGAAACTTTAGATTATGTGAAGGTTGCTGTTGGATCTGACTTATACGCTACAATGTCATCAAAAAGAAGCTTCAGAGATTGGACATTCACTTTGCATTCAAAAGTTCGTAAATTAAGACAAGTTCTTTTTTTTTTTTGAAAATTTTATTTGAAAAGTATATTATTTTGATCCTTACTTCTTTTTTTTTTTTTGTCTCCCTTTGATAACAGGCAGTTTTACATCACATTGCACTTCTTAATGATGCTCATCGGACTCATTTTTATATTACCTCGATTAGCTCAAAAAGCTTGGACCAAGGTTTTGATAACACTTATGAAATAGAAAACAGTTGCCAAGAATGGACCAATCCAGATTATGTCAGACCAGTAGAAAATACAATCATGGAATACCAAGTTAAAGTAAGTGATTTTCTGCTTTTAAATTTGAAAGTCATTACAACATAATAATTATTTTTGATTCTCTCTCTCTCTCTCTGGTGTAAACTGTCTTTACGACAGGTTTCAATTGGACGTTCTCCATTTTCTTCTATCCTGTGCATCTTTCTTCAAATGTTCATACTTTCTTCCCCTTTTAACATCATCCAGCATTCCAATCCTTCTTCTTCCTCTTCCTCTCTTTCCTTCTACTTTTCCTTCTATTATTCTTTGTTGTAGGCAATTTCTTCGTAGCACATGTCCTAACCAAGATGTTTTTCTCTTGCGTATGGTTTCTAACAATTTCCTTTTTTCACCTATTCTTGTTAAAACGTCCTCATTCCTTAATCTATCCGACCATTTCACTTTTAACATTCTTCTCCAGAGCCACATTTCAAAACTTTCTAGAAATCTTTCTTCCTTTTTTTTAATAGTCCATGATTCACTACCATATAACATCACACTCCATACAAAACATTTAGCAAACCTTTTCCTTAATTCTATTGAAATGCCTTGTGCTGTCAACAGTGCTTTTACCTTTTCAAATGCTCCTTTACCCATTGCTATTCTACTTCTTATTTCTTCGGTACAACTTCCATCCCATCTCACCAGACTTCCCAAATATTTAAAAGCCTTTACTTGCTGTATAATCTTTCCCTCTAAGGAGATATTCACACTACCTTCTTGCCTGCTTATTCTCATCACCTTGGTTTTTCCCACATTTAAGTTCATTCCAAAGTCTTTCCCAACTGTTACTATACTGTCCATCATTTTCTGTAACTCTTCTTCTGATTCTGCCAACACTGCTTGATCATCTGCATATTTAATGGTTTTCAATCTCTCTCCTCCTATCACAACACCTCTTGCTTCCTCTAAAGCTTTCGCAGTGAGTTGTTCTGCGTATACATTAAAAAGCACTGGGGAAAGACAACACCCTTGTCTAACTCCTCTTCCAATACCCATCTCTTCAGTTTCATCATCTCCTACTTTTACAGTCACCGCCTGCCTACAATACATCTCCTTTATTAGTCTTCTATCCTTCCAATCAATGCCAATTTCTTTTAAAATCCTCAGTAGTATATACCAATTAACCTTATCGAATGCCTTTTCCCAATCAATAAAACAAACAAATAAGTCTTTATTCACTTCTAACATTCTTTCTCCCATCATTCTCAAACATCCTATGGCATCTCTAGTTCCTTTTCCTTTTCTAAAACCGAATTGATCTTCTCCCAAATTTCCTCAATCTTCCTTTCAATTCTTTTCAATATAATCCTTGTTATTGCTTTTGTAGTATGGCATATAAAACTAACTGTCCTGTAATCTTTAGAATCTTTGGCATTACATTTCTTTGGTAACGGAACCAAAATAGTTTTAAGCAGTTCTTCAGGCCAAATACCTGTATCATATATCATATTGATCAAATTTGTCAATCTACTTATTGTATCTTTTCCCAAGTTCTTTAGAGCCTCAGATGGTATTCTGTCGCATCCCATCGCTTTCCTTTCCTTGAGGTCTTTTATTGCTTTTTCCACCTCCTCCCTCAATATCTTTGGTCCTCTATTCATTTCTTCACATTCCCTTTCATCTTCCAGATCTATTTCAGAATGTCCAGATTATGATTATGTAATGATTATGTAATAGAAATTTCCTTCTGTATGTCTATAACTTTTATACCCTTATTAAAAGGAGAAGTTAAAAGCTGAATGAATAGAGAGGTCTCAGGTAATTTTGGAACTTTAATTATATCGTTGCCTAGCAAAAATTAGGGATAACAGAATTGAATATGAAAGCATAAAGAGTGAATCCCAAGGAATTGAAGAACCAAAGGAAACTTTCTCAGTGCATTTTGTGTCCATAATAACTAAACAAACACTGTCAATTTAATTTGGAAACTCAGTGGTGTTAGTAGTCTAGTATCTTATTTGTTAAATCAGATTTGCAACATTTGTGTATAGTTGTTTCTAGATTAATTATGAGCCAACATACAATACTCTGAACAACTTAAGAAAGCACTTGTCAGTTACATTACTTAGGTTACAAAGTAGCAGTTGTAGGCTTTTGTCAGGCAAACATCTTCATTTGTGCTATTTGAGAAATCGGTTACTGTGATCCTTCTATGACACAGGGCTACGTAAAAAACATTCAAAAGATTATTATCAGATGGCAGCACTTAACTGCCAATGTTCAAAAGCTGACTTAAATTTACAGCTTTACTACATAGTCTTTATATATATAGGATGCTGAAAAATTCTGTACAAAATTTTATGGGAGAGTGGGAACACCAAGACAAACGTTATTTGCTAATGAATGTAGGTCTGCTGACATCACCAATCAGCGCTAGGGGACGTAAGAGATGTTGGTGGAGCTGGTACAAAACAAATGGACATGATTGTGAATAACATGTTACTTCTCAAAAGGTGTCCAAAGTGGCGACAGTCGTGAAACGTTCAATATTAATTAATAATGCATTTGCTTTAAAGATGCCAATATCGGTATTCTTTTCCACCTGCAGCAGACTAAAACAAACTACAAACCAACATACAATGTGACTGTATGAAGCATCATCGCATGACGTATGGGAACGTATTATTTACTTCTCTTACACATCTTCTCTTCTCTTATTATTGTAATTGCATCATGAAACACTGTGACTTCAGTCCATTCTGAATGTTTGCTGGGGCACTTAATCAACACATATCTCTGTCAATGCCCTCTGGCACTGACAGGCTTCATCAACGACATATATTCCTTAATAAAAAAACATTTGTATTTATGTATACAAATGTGTGTGTGT
>JAFIDM010002131.1:70396174-70439181 GCA_023159025.1 Thereuonema tuberculata | reverse complement strand
TACCACTGACATTCATTTATTATTATTATTATTTGCATATTTTGAATTACAGATATCTTGATATTAATAATTTTCCTGTTGACCACGGATACAAGTAAGGATTTTTCTAGCTTATTATTTTTTAATTGTAAACTAAGTTGATGATCAGCCCTGAAAATCTTTTGGCTTTTCCAGACCTTAAATAATATAGTAAAGCTACTTTCAGCTTCTACAATAAATAGTAACTGTTTTATATTTATATTCATATGTATATAAACAGAACTAGCATTTTCTTTTAAAGTTTATTTAAAAGTAAATAAAAACTGACTGCGTAAGTTAATCATCCTTCTTTTTCTGTTTCAGATATTTTTTCGAACAGATATATTTGGAACTTTTCGTCAAACAGTGGTTTTTGATTTTGGTAGTACACCTGTGCTGATGCAGCGTTTGTGTGTTGATGTATTACCTGTAGAAGAGCTTGATAAATTAATGGAAATAAGAGATACATTTTTTTCTAATTCTGTGAGATGGGATCCTCACAATGAGAACATTGTTCCATTCCAGGTAATTCTTTATATATTATTAAATAATCACTGCGTTTTGAAATTCATTTTAAAAATTATTTATTGAATTGGGCTTTGTTCGGATTCTGTTCAATTAAGAACATTGAATCCAATGAATATGTTAAAGTATATTCATTCAAATTATTGAATAATGAACATTGTAACTGATCATGATCAGTGTAAAGTGAATCGGGGCATCTAAATGTAATTAATTTAAAATTAGTGTTGGTTTTTAAAGTATGCCTGCTAAATAAAAACTTAAGCACTTCCATGATAGATCACTTTAGGAAAGACATAATTCCTCAGTAATGTCTGCTAATGGTATCAGAATTTTTTTAAAAGAATGAAATTAATAGAAAAAGCATCCTAATCCTTATGGATAGATTATCATCCTTTTATAATAGAAATCTCTGTCCCTAGAGAACGTATCTAAATAAAATTTTATTTCAAAGTTTCCTTCATTTGTTAATAAAAATATTAACTACTTGTTGTTCAGATAATGTGAACAATAGTCAAGGAAAACTTAGATTTTTTTTTTTTTTTTTACTGGAAGATTTGATTTTTGGATACACGTCTTCTAGCTGCCAAAGTACTATCTTAAAAGGCCCTTCTTTTCATAGTGTTGCAGTTGCCATCTTGAAAAAAAGGGCAACTAGCATTTTTTAATTTTTCGTGATAATTGTTTCTTCTGCAAAGTTTTTTTTTGTTTTGAGTTGATTTGTTAATTTGTAATGAAGATTTTCTTCATTAAATTATGAAAAAAAAAAAAAATATAAGAAAGTTAATGTTGTTGCAACGAATAGACTTGAAATAATGGTTGTAACGAAGATGTTTTCTGTGAATATCATTCTTATGATAGCTATTCCTAGTTTGCTTGTTATCTAATATTCCTACAATGATTTCTCACCAGAGATGAGTTATAAACCTAATTTTTATGCAAAATGGTTGTAGAAATGTTTGTAACGAAACAACAAATATATGCAGAATAACTTTTTTATAAATAAGGTATGAATTGAGTCTAGTGTTCAGCAGATGGTTTTTTTTCTTGATACTAGTTGTTTTCCTCAACACTTATTTATGATATGAAATTTGCTTATTAAATTCTCAAAAGAATGACTATAAGAAACCTATTGTTTGTTAAATAAATGCATGCAGACAGTAGATACAATTAATTTATTATAGGAATGTTATTCTACACGTACCTGTTGCTTTAACATAAACATTTCTATAATCCTTTTGTATAGAATTTTTTACTTTATTAATCAGCAAATGAATTAACCAGCAAATTGTGAAAAACTATTTGCAGAAAACTTTTTTTTTACTAAACTATTATTTTAATAGAACAAATTTAACTTGTAAAAAAAGAACAGTTATTAAAAGATTTTTTTTTTTTTAAATTCAGTCACACACACTAAAAATTGTATTAGTAATAATTTAAGGTTAAAATTAATCTAAAACTATACCAAAATTCAAGATAGGACAGTTTCAATTAGTGGTCGTATTAGAACGAATTTAATGTGGGGAAAACAGAATAGTTATTAAAAATATTTTTTTGAGGTGATGATAACGATGCAGCCCACTCTACTAATTTAATTTTTTAATTTGTGTGACTGATTTTTATTTTTTTTTTTAAATCTTTTTAATAACTGTTTTTTTTTTTTACATGTTTTCAAGATGTTTGCAGAACAATATACTTAAGAAGGTTTTGTGTTTGTATTAGATTTAAATATATTTTCGTTCTTTCTTTTGAGTCATTTATATTCAAAAAATTTCCTGATTCATTATACATTTCATTTCCCTTTTTAGTATAACAAAACTTAATCAGTGTGTTTTTATCCAGTTTTCTTTTCAAAGATTATGCTATTTTCTTTAAGCAGAGGAAACACATGTACTTAGAGAATATTGATCAAGTTTTTTGTGCACTCCATCTTCAGGGGATGAAAAAGGACAGCATTTTACCATTACTGTTACATTACCCTCCCTGTCCCCTTATGTTTTGTATTGTCCTCCAAATTTGTGCTGTCCCCCTTTTATGTCCTTAAGATAGAGTGAAACAAAGCACACTGAAACCATCTGCACGTTCATAAATATTCTGTAAGTGTGTGAGGCAACTTTCATCTGGATACCGTAATTGATTATTTCCAACCAGCTTACTTCAGAATGCTAAATTTGAAATTGCAAATGCTAAAAATTGCCATCTTTAATGATTCAGAATTGTCTTTTCAGCCGTTGACCAACCTACTTGGAGAAGAAGATTATAGTTTGCTGAATTATTATACAGCACCTCATTCATCACGATTTGTTGTCACCCAGTCTGTAATGGATAAAGCTCTCACACAAGAAAACTATACTGCACGATTGCATGATCTTTTGTGCATAGAAGAATTAGCACAATTTGAGCAAGTATCAAGGTATTGCTAATAAATTATTTTCATTTCCATATAATTTTTATGTAGTTCGTAGATATCTAATGTAGATGGTTTGTTACATTGCCATTGATTGTAATCATTACTCTCATATTCTGAAAGTATTTATGTTAAACTAGCTTAATAGTGCAGTTCCTGTGCTTTATATCTTCTTTTTCATCTTCTTGTGGCGCTTCAACGCGTGCTACTTATCTGAAGTTTTCTATTTTCAAAAATCAAGTTTAGTGAATTCATATACATTGACATATAAAATAGAAGTTTTGAAAAGCATGACGTTTATTATTGGTGGTGGAGTACTTTGTTTATGGAAGGACAATTATTCAGCTTGGCTAAAAATGCTTGGATCATGTTTCATTCCTTATTAAAAATGAGGTTTCATTTTGCTGTTTTTGTCCAAAAATCAGTAGGTTGTTTTGAAGATGTTCTTTTGATTTTCCATGAATTATCTCCCAATTCTTTATGAAAACAAACCTAACTAGAGCTGAACTTCCTAATAACAGACTAGTTCATCATTAGCATAATTGATGACTATGTCAGTCAGTCTTACTGTTAGTTTCCGTCTCCGCTTCCCATTACAGAATGTTCTACAATGCAAACTAGTTATTGATTTACATTGATCATTACATTGATCATTGAACATTACATTGATCATTAAGCAAATTTTCATTATTTTCTTTAATAATGGAGATTTTACTCAGTAATCAGGAGTCTTAATTCAATCTCAAAAGTTGAATGGCATATGTGCTTCTCATGTTGTAAACAGCACGAGAAAATGAATAATTTATAAACTATGAGAATGATGATAACATGATTTCTGTAAACTTATTTTTGCATAATTTTTAATTCTTCAATTTCTGATATTTTTTTTCATTACCATGCAGATATTCTGTTGTCGTTATTATTCTATTTGCAGAAAAAAAAAAAAAAAATCAGAGGAAAATTATGTTCACTTCTCTTAATAGCGAGTATTCTCTTTTTTTTTTTTTTTTTTTTTTTTTTGCCCCTGCATTATGTTATTGTTAAGATGTAACTCTTTTTTAATATTTTGAGCTTAATAGTTTTAGAAGTAACTTTGTATTTTTAATTGAAGCTTTCAGAATATTCTAGTGCACAGCTGAACATTGTAGCACATTTGATAGAATTTTCAGATGGTGTCAGTAAAGCAAATTTTATTAACAATTTACTATAGCAGATTTAAGAAAACAATGGGAAAAACTTTCTAATTGAATGTTTATCATTTTTATTTTTTTTTCACTACAAAAGCATGTAAGTAGTATGTTGGATTCATAAATTCCTGTATAAAACGTTTAATTGCATCAGTAAAAGGTTGTAAATTTGCTAAACATTACTTGCTCCTTAATACTTCATAGTAGTGTTTCAGATGATGATAATAATAATAATAATAAAAAAAAATTGGGCCAATTTCTCAGAACTCTTAAGACCTTTGGAGAAGAAAGCCACAATATGTGTCTTCTTTTTTGTCTACAGATTAACTGGATAAATGTTCAATCAATTTGGCAAGTGATCTAATGACTTCTCTTTATTAACAGATTAATTAATATATGTAATGTTAAAATAACACCATACAAGATATATATACACTGTATATGTCTATCTGTGTCACGAATTCTGTCATAGATTCTCACCAGTCTACAACATCAGTAAATGACGTCTTCAATTAGTATTGGAATTCTAATTTTTACATCTAATTTAGATAATTTTGGAATTTATCAAGCTGCTTTCTTTGATCTTAAAACTAAAGAAAAGTATTTTATATGAAATTGAGACAAATATATTTAGTTATTAAGGAATCAAAGGTGAAGCAACTAAGTTGAATTGTGAATTTGCAGTTTAAGAAAATAATGAAATTAGTATTTGCAGTAAATTGCTTATAGGGTATAGTATTTTTTTTTTCTACTTAATGATCACATTTGTTAAAGATTAATATATTGAAGGATATTTTCATAGAAATAATTACTTGCTTTCGCACAGTCTTTGCATAATTCTTATTTGTTCCATTTGCTTTTCAGAAATTCATTTAGATCATTCCATTTTAATGTTTTATAGATTTAATTTAACTGCCAAGCTACAATTAATAGACCGCTACATGTTGGCACCCAGCTCCAATATGACTGCCAAATACAGTGTTTCAGGGGAATTATTTGCACGAATGAAACTGAATTCAGAAATTTCGGAAGACACACCGGCTGGGAGGCTTGTTCTCACTAATTGTAATACGCTTTTGATATCCTGTCTAAACAGGAGTGATGAGAAAGGGAATCCCAAAAAGGTACTTTTAATCCCTTTTTTTTGTATAGTCTTATAGATACTGTAAAGTAAATTAAATATATCATTAAACAGTGACTAATTAATGTGTACTGAAGCTGAATAGTATTTGAAACAAAGGAAGACACACAAAATTTAAAAAACAACAAACATTAAGAGCAACTAGTTTCGGGTATCTACAGGAATAGCACCCAAAACTAGTCACTCAAAATGTTTTTTAAATTTTGTGTGTGTTCCATTATTTCAAATATTAGTGACTAAAGTTTCACAAGGTCTTTATCATTTTTCTTTATATCAGGTGATTTAAAAAAATATATATTTACTCTGGAAGAGGCATTCAAAAAGTAGTAATTAAATATTATCCCTTGCAGTTTAAATATTTCATGATTATATTATATCATCTCATTTACAGTTATCGAAATTTGCATAATATCAAGTTATTGATAGGTTTATAATTTACTTGATTCAAACTGCAACATAACATATTTATCTTACATCAGTTAAATAAATATTTCAAAAATACATAAATAAATACACCGAAGGGTAAAGTTTAAGGTACAAACATATAAATAAAATTTCAAAAAAATTCAAAATGAAAATTAATGAAACTCCCTGAACTTAAACATTAATATGTTAATCTAACCTATACAGGTAAATAAAAAGGTTTTGGTTTTCCTTTTAAACAATTCAGGAGTTGCAAAATGATCAAATTAATTAACTAGGAAAATTTGTGACAAGTAATCTTAACAAGTTTATCATCACCTTGGACAGCTGTGCAGATCTTACAGCACCTGGTCACAAGATTTTCAAGCAGTTCTGAGGGTATTAATGGTAACTCATGCAAAAGGGCAATCTTAATGCACCAGAGCTTCTGAGAGGAGTAGTGAATGCAGCCATCTATCTTCTAAGAGCAATTCATTCATTCTTAGATTCATGTCAGAAGAATTTGCTGACTGAGTAATTTGATCACTTTCCAGTGCATTAAAACATTGGTTCACAAGATAAGGCATTTGTGGGCAGGCATTAACATCTATCAATATAAATTTGGGGCACACTGCACCTCCAAATGGAAGAACATTGTTCATTGATCTTATTTCTATAATGTTGTTCATTCAGAGTGCCTTCCTCAAAGATAATTTTCTAACTTCCTTTTTGTGGACACTAAACTCTGTCCACACCAATAGACCTCCACATCGAAAACGATCGATTTATCTAAATTTGATGGCTGATATCATGTATCACATTCTCTCCAAAAACATCTTCTGACTGATTCAGTTTACAGACTGAATCTTGACTTGCCTATAAAAGGAATTTCATTCCACCGATCAGTGTCCCAAGTTGACAATCCCTTCACACTGAGAATTGATGACAGCTGGTCGTCTGACATGTAGGACTAATTCATGACTTCTGGTCATAGTCTTCATGGACTCCTCCTTTCATTGGTTTTACACAGTTGTGAAACAAGCTAAGAACAGCTCATACCTGTACGACAGTTATTTGCAGGTAATGGTCATTTTTATGTTATGCAGCATGAAGCATTCCTTTAAGAGCTTTTCTAGCAATATTCCCTGCATTATGTTTCTAGAGCCTTGATATTCTGTTCTTGATGTATTCTACTTCCTGATCATTTCAGTTTGATTCAAACCACATCCATTTGCCATTTTTAAGAATCAGCCAATCAGTGTCTGGGTTAGGCATATACTAAGAACAGACTTGTAAAGAATGGGGATAATTCCTCAATAAATTTTACTGCTTAAATAGACATGAACAGTTATTTTTAGGATACCATGTGTATTTTTAAACATTTATTTTTTTATAAATGTAATGTTTTATCAGTAAGTATTAAGAATTTGAGAGGAGAAGAGGGGCTTTAGCCAAGTCCACCAAAACATTTGACTGATATTTTGTTTCTGTTGTGACATCGTACCATAATAAACATCTGGCTCTTCATAAATATTATTAAACATCATCCACCTTACCAGAAATAAATGTCACAAAAACTACATTTATTACCAGAAAAAAACGAATTTTCAAGGAGATAATTCACTGTCTCCTCTTTTTCAAGCCTTTTACATTATAATAATAAATAAGCGAGATTCTTTTTATGACAATGACCTTAAAATATGATACTAACAATTAAAGAATGTTAATACAATATTTAAAGGGATCATATTCTACAATATAATAATCACACATTCTTAACAATCATAAATTCTTAACGAAAAAACATAACTATTATTATATATAAAGACTATTAACACTTTAATTTTTCGATTATTACCTTTTTGTTAGAGGTTACAAATTTTTTGTTAATCATGTCTCTAGCCAATTTTACTAAATTTTCACATACTTTAACTCCTTCATATCTATTGAGACTTTTTTTCTTTCGAATTTCGAATACATAAGCTTTCTATTGTCTTTCTAATTTTTGTATTTGTTTCATTATATAAAATTTTTACTTCACTATTAATACAATGTTGTTTGTCTCTACAATGTTCTGCAATTTCCGATTCCTTTACTAATTTTTGTCTAATATAATATTCGTGTTGTTCCATACGTTCTTGAACCATTCTTTTCTCCTCTCCAAGATTGAAAGAATTGCAATTCAGGCAGTCTAATTTATACACAACACCCATTTCAAACTTTTTGTCATTACTGTTTACTTTTTCGCACAAAATATTTTTTAATTTATTCCTATATTCAAAATTTAAGGTTACTCCATATCTTTTGCCAATTTCTTTTAAATGCCAGCTGTTCTTATTCAAATAAGGAATGAAAAATCTAATTTCATTATATTTTTCCAATTCCTTTATCTTAAATTTATTATAATTTCTTATCGAATTATCTATGAATCTGTCAGTATAACCATTCTTTTTTAATTTTGATTTCATATCATTTACTCCTATATTAAAGTCTTCTTCATTACTAGTATTATTATCAATTCTAATTAAATAATTCTCAATTATATTCCTTTTTATTTTCATATTGTGTCCAGAATCAAATTTTAAAATATGATCACTTTTATAATCTTTAATGTAATGCTTCATTGTTATTTTGTTATCCTTTTTTATTAGTTTCATATCATGAAAATTCAATGAGTCATTGATTTCTTCCTCCATTTTGAAATGCATGTCTTTGTGTCTCTTGTTAATGTCACTGAAAAAATTACTAAATTGCCTTTTTGTCCCGAACCATAATATAAGTATATCATCAGCACAGCGATAATATTCCATTCTAAATTTAGTATCTTTCAATAATTTTTGTTCAAAAAAGTTCATATAAATGTTGCACGATGTCCCTGACAAAGGCGACCCCATAGGGAAACCTTTGACTTGTTTGAAAGTCCTATCTTGGTGTTTAAAATATGTGTTCTCAGTTATTAGTTTTATTAATTCTATCAATTCATCATAATCAATTTTATGTTTCTTCAATTCTTCCCTATTCTCAAAAGCTAAACTTTCTAAAATCATCAAAAGTTTCATTTACAGGGATATTCGTGTACATGTTGTCTACGTCTAGAGAAAACATGTAAAATTTCTTAGTATTATTAAGGAAATGTCCAATCTTATTAATTAAGTCTTTTGAGTTCTTAACAATTACATCTTCTCTTGGTAATTTGAAGTTTTTTACAATTTTATTTGCATATCTAGCCAAATTGTGAACCGGTGAGCCATATGCATTAATTACTGGTCTTAAAGGCATGTTGTCTTTATAATTTTTTACTCTTCCTTCCAAGGTAGGGGTCCTACAAGCTTCTTTCATGATTTCTTGGCTTTGTTTATAGCTGATTCATGTCTGTTACTCATTTTTTTACTTTAATATATAATGGAAATGTTAGGTCTTCCTTCAATTCAGTGTAATGTTCTTTATCTTGAACCAAAATATCTAATTTAGAAACATATTCATGCTTATCCATAATAATCATCTGGTTACTTTTGTCTGATTTCGAAATATGAACTTTTTGTCGTTACCAATTTGTCTCAAAATTTCTAATTCTTCATTATTTATATTTGTAACTGTCTTTTTTGTTTCTCTTTGAAATTTCTCTATTTCTTCGAAAAAATTCTCTTTATCTTGGTCTTTTAACTTTTCAGTTATCTCATTCAAAATAGCCAGAGTTTTTATGTCCAAATTTTCCTCTTTTTCTATAACAAAAATCTAAACCCTTGTTGAGTAAGCTCATTTCTTTATTGCTAAATTTTCTATGACTAAGGTTCACTACATATTTAGTATCCTCTTCATACTTTGTCCTATTTTTAGTTTTCTTTATTTTTCTGTTTTTTGCCTTTCTTTTTTCACCAATATATTTTTTTTAAATTCCAATACATTACCTTTTCATACTCTTCATATTTCTTTCCAAATTTCTTGTTTAATGACTTTTCTCTGATGCTGTATTATTTTACTATATACAAACAACCCGTACTTCTTCCTTAAATCTTCTCTTTTATAATAAATATTATTAAACATCATCCACCTTACCAGAAATAAATGTCACAAAAAGAAAGAAGCTGAAAGAAATCTAATTGAAGATCAAATAAAAGGGACTAATGAATACATAGGAAAACTGCTGAATGAAGAGGAAAATCTAAACAAGAATTTGAAAAGAAATATGAAGTATGAAGAGTATGAAAAGGTAATGTATTGGATATTGTATATCCGGCTCTTCAGTTTACTTCAACAAAAGAAGCAATAATTTTGATTAATTATCCAGATTCAATAAAAAATCACAAAAGTTACAAATGGTGTTTAAGAGTACAACAATTTTTTTATACTTAAAAACTTAGAAGTGTTCTAACATGCAAAAAGACCCTAAGCTTGGATAGTTATACAAAGAAACAAGATATTCAATCTGTAATTTCAATTGTTTGTCTGTCAGAATCATTTCAATGTAAATAAAATAAATAATAATACACAATCATAAATTACTTTCTTTAATATATCTATAACTTAATATAGTAAAACCCCGGTTAACCGAACTCGGGTCAACCGAGACCCGGGTTATCCGCAACGACTTCGAAAATCACAAATCCAAACAATAATACTGTACTGCATGGAAATAATGAAAAGATGGCGGGACATTGCTGCTCGAAAACATTGGGAGGGACGCAAGAAACAAACAAAAATTACTGAGTTTTTTAAATAGTAATTCATATGCTACAAACTATTAAGTAAAGAATACTGTATATTGATGTAGCCTACTGTAATCCTAAAAATGTAATTTTAACTTTAATAAAGAATGTAAGTGTAGCATACAAAGAGATTTTTGAATTCGTTTGACCTTCAAAACCTTTTAAAAATACGTACTGTTTTTTTATATTACAATACAAAATACTGTAGCTGTATTAGATGTTCATGGCTTAACCGAAAAAATTGTTATCTGAAACAGCTTCCCCCCCCCCCTTTAGTTTGATTAACCGAGGTTTTACTGTACCTCCATGTTCCTGTTCATTATTCTTTGAGTTCTTCATAAGCTTTTTACAGCAAACATTGTAAGAAAGAGAGCTATCTAGTGTAGCTACATTGAAATATCTTGCAAGGGATTAATTTTTATCAGTTCAAAATCGTATATTGCTTTTTTTTTTTTTTCAATATTATAATTTTTGACCAATGTCTGATGAAAGCATCTTAAGAAAATCAAAATCTGTATATTACATGTGTAGTTCTAATTACTTAATACTGCGTAACATTTATTTGCATTTCACAGATAAGTGGCAGGATAAAAGATTAAATGAGAACTTTGAGAACATATTTATGCCCAGTTACTGGCATTATAATCTGATGAACCAGAAGCCTGTTTTGGCCTTTTCCAAATCAGTCTTTGTAGTCTGTGTTTATGTGTCCTATATCTTTTACTAGTGTTATTTTTTGACTGAATTTGTGAATTCCTCTCCTGCTTCCATTAATCAAATCCTAATTTATCTCATTTTCAAACAAATAGTAATCCAGCTGCTTAATTCAACCTCTGTAATATCTATCTTCAAATTTCTGTTGCATTTATGTATGTTACTTCATTTGTTCCTTTTACTGTTGTCAGCTTCAGTTGCATCCTGTTTCTTATCAGTTTATCCTCACATATTCATCTGAAACAATAAGCATCTTACTTAGACCATTTAGTTTTCCAAATTCAAATGTATCATGACAGCTCATTGATTGTTTATTCTAGTCATTTAATCCTTTGCTAGCATCCATACTTTGCTTTTGTTTATCTTCTCAATTTTCTTTATATTATGATCAGTTATGACATTGAGACTGAAGCTGGTCTAGCAGTTTCTACTTTTGACATGTTTATGCTATAGGTATCTTTTCTTACACCCAATAATTTGCAATATTGTTCTTTCACAGGGTGTTATCATTACATTTTACTCTGTAATTGTTCCCACTTGATTCTTTGCTTATCTCATCCATGTATGTAAACTCTTGCTCCATTGGTTATATTTGTCCTTATTTCCTGAATATATTTTCCTTGAGTTAGGACAATCTTGTTATCTATTCCCAAGGTTCTCTCTTCCATTCATTTGCATGTTGATGCCTCCAAAGATGGGTAGGCTGTTCACATTGGCACCAATACTTTACTGTTATATTGAGCTTTTTATCAGAACTTTTCATGAGAACATAAAAAGTTCTCATTCCTTCTTGTTGATATGATATTATGTTGCAGTTCAGCAATGTATCTTTTTTTTTTCTTACGTCAAGCTGACATAAGGATGCCTTGATTGGGAAAAAGGATAGATGATAAGTTATGTATTTTTCAAACTTACATATTTTTTTCTATAGCTTCACTTAAGCCAAAGAATATTTCTGAACATGGAGTGCTTCGTCTTATTTGTATATGGTAGTTATCATTTTTACCCTGTGAAAACAAAGGATTTTTTTTTTCTTTTCAGTTCTATATCATCATCCATCTCTCCAAATTAGGGAGGCTTATCAAGTGCAGATGCTGATGTTGTTAATCTGAGTTTTGTTCCTGAATCAACTAACTTATGTTTATTTTCCATCAGTTCCAGCTGAATCTTAAGCTTTCATTATTTATGGTTATATTTTTTGTATTTATGTTCACCACTTATTCAGACTTTTGTTTTTTGATAAACTTTAAGCCATTTTTACATTTCTGTGAGCTACATCATTCTTTCCATCACAGTCTGAACAAGCCTTTGCCTACTGTATATTCATGTTTTTAATCTGATGGCTTTTGTATTACCATTCTCTACATTTGTATCGTGCGATTCATGTTCAGTCTCTTATTCTTTTTAAAGAATCTGAATTCTGTGATTTCTACCGTTACCCTTGATTTGAGAAATCAGTGCTCTTGATATTTGTATGATGTTTCATTTCCTCCCCTTTTATTCCAGAGTTGATCTACACCATTCTTTTAGATCTGCTCCATCTTCAGTTCTGAAAGTTCTATTTACGATTGGGAACATTATGCTTTTGCTGCCTATCATTGTGACCTATGTTCGGGAGACCTTAATAGCTACATTGATTGAGATTTATTTGGTATCCATATTTGCCAGTTACATATTAGATTGTAATGTTACATATGATTATACTAAATATTGTTTTTAAGATTCCCACCCCGTAGTAATAGTGTTAAGTTACTCAATTTCAGACCTTTGGTCTCATCTGTTCCTTTCTCTTTATATTCTACAGTTTCTTATATTAATACTGCAAAGCTGCCTCTCAAGATTGCATGTTTCTATCCTTCTATTTCAATCTATTTTTATCATCTCCTTTCACTTCTCTGCCACCTTCTTTTGACATTGTTCTCCCCCCCCCCCCCACAAATGGATACCATTGACTAATAAATGTCATAAATTCTAAGTATTTTAGGCCATTCCAAAATGATCAAATTTTCATTTTTTTTTTATCTACTATACTAATATATATAATATAATACTGACTATACTAATGTGAATTGATAATTTTAGCTCTATGAGGCTTCAATTGAAGATAAATGCAAGAGTTTTATTTATCTCAAACTGTCTGGTCAATGTGTGGCTGAACTAGGACTGAAACCAGATGAAGATATTCAGGCTGAGGTAACAGCTTTTTTTATAATTATTTAATCTATAGTAAATAACATTATTGTTGTAGGAAATTTATAAAAATTCATTATATCTTTTTATTTTTAACAAGAAAGTTAAATCCCAGCACAGCCTTAATTTAAAAATAGAATTATTTTTTTTTTCCTGAAGCAGAGGGAGCAACAGACAGAATAAACAAGAACTATTTTCATTTCAATTACTTTTTGTTATTTTTATTGTCGTTATTATTTTTAACGTTTAATTATTTCAATAATAAAAACTTTTTAAAGTTGTCAGATTCTCAGCTAATGATATTTTTTGGTGATAAACCTAGGTACAATTTCAACTGAACCGACTGCCTTTGTGTGAAATGCATTATGCTGTTGATAAACTAACTTCCACAAATGTAATTTTTCCGAGTACAATGATTGCCCCCAATATCCCATGGAATCCTCAAAGGTTAGTGCAGTAAATACCAAATTATTATTTGTAATAATAGAAAGCCTTAAAATGTGACAAAAATATTGAGAAAATTGCTTTTAACATAAACTAAACGGGAATGTTATTTTGTTGATTTACTAGCAGAATATAGTCTGTTTTGTTTGACTGAGCTTGCAAATCTTTACTATTCAAATTGAAAATTTTGCTTTTTTGTTTGTCTGTTTGTACATACATCGTCTGAAGCAACTGGATCGATTTCCTTAAAACTTGGCACTTGTTAAATATTTGTTATTTCCTTAAATTTCAGAGGAACATTTTTGAAGAGCTCACTTGATATGTTTCCAAAACCAGTGGCTTTCTAGATATCTCTTAGTGCTTGTTATATTTCTTTAAGTGAATTTCTGTGATTTCTTCTTTAGGATGTATAGTTTTATCATAGAATACTAGTTATATCTCAGATCAATGGCCGATTTAAGGGGTGGGCGTAAGGGCAGAAATGGTCTCTATTTTGTGATCAGAATTGGAAGAAGTGCCCAGAATCTTCGTTGCATATTTTTAATTGATCTATTATTTATAGTGTATTTTAAATTTCATTTATGAATCTCAATGGGGCCCAGGAGCAGTCTGTCTTCTCCCCAATCCCCATTATATCCGACATTGCCTCAGCTATCCATTGTAACTGAGCATGCACAGATTCGGGGGGGGGGGGGGGCATAAATGGTCGAGAGGGGACAGACTACAATAATCATGCTCGTGTTTAAGTGGAACCTTGTCCCAATCTGTGCATGCTCGTTAACAAGTGCCTGTTTTAAAAAGAAGATATTCCTATTGCATAGATCCAGGTGACAGCAGCTTTCAAAGAAAGGAGATAAAAGATAATCATAAAATTACAGAAAAATTAACATTTACAAGTTTGGTTTTGTACAGGTTTAAATGTACAGATCTATCTTGAAAATAGCCTTATTGGTAGATATCATGTATTGACTTTTTTTTTTTTTTGTCTACAACAACTTAAAGGGAAGAAATGAACTTGATAGACAGACCCCCATTGGTGTTTTTAGTTTTTTGTTAAAGCAAACGGCAGTTCAAATATTCAAAGCTTGTTTGAAGTTCAGTACATCCGACATATCCGAAAATTTTTTAAATACTATCTAAAGGATATTTAAAACAAGTAAGGAAAAGCCAAAAAAAAAACTTTGCAATGATAAAAAAGATATACTACACTATTAAACATTTTTTAGATGAGGCAGTAAAATGTTATGAGAAGATGTGGATCAACAGGAATTACAATACATGATTTAGCAGCAAGCACATTATTATTTGCAGATGGCAACATCATCATCGCAGACAATGAATTGATTCTGGAAACTTCAACAAGAATGTAAGGAGTGGGAAGAATATATGTAATGTGAGGAAAAGTGTGAAATTGTATTTGGGTGATAATGAATTTTTCAAATGTGAATAATGAAAATATTTAGATGAGACAGAATCATCTGAAAGATCCAATAAGAATGATATAAACCAAATATATGGTCTAAATGACAGCAATTCAGCTGTTAAAACTAATTTTATCATGTAACCAACTAATTAATGAAACAAAGATATCTATTTATAAAGTTCTTGCACAAAGTATAGTGATATTGATCTGAAGCATTTTACTTATTATTGTCATAAGTAAAAGCCTACAACATATGACAATAATAAGCAGCTCCAAAATATCCTGTATCTAACATATTAATGGGGATAGATATGACAGTTATTGGTAAAATTGAACAAAAAGATTAACGTGTTATGGTAATGTTAAAAGAATTATTAAGATAAGATTATCAACAGCATTCAATGAATGGGTAGGAAATAATAAAAACATAGGAAGACCTGGGGGAAAAAGTTCTAAAGAAGATTGAAAGATCTTCTCTAAATCAGGTTTGATTGTGAAGAATAACAGATAAACCAGGGATCAGAACTAACACATTACAAGTAATGCTGTTACTAGTAACATTTTCGTTTTACTAGAAATGGTCAGTAATACTCCTTTCTTTTTTTTTTTTAAAGTAATGCTACTTTTATTAGTAAATACATTACTTTTCATTAATTTGACAGAATCTACAAGAATGTATGGTGAAAGCACTAATGAAAGGTTCCATTAGTTGTTAGTACATTGGCATTATTGATGCCACCAATGAATACAGAATAGGAAGAATCACAGGAGAAAAAATGGATCCTCTATGGAATAAAACCTGAAAAACAAATATTTTTTAATAATAACAATATTAATTAATTTGAGGGATTTATGTCTGGCCTGAAATGAATTAAATAGTTTCATTAAAAAGAAATAAAGTTAATGTTAAATGTGTTAGTATTAATACATGCAATCTTGTGTTTAAAAATGGCATTTTAATTTAGCTGCTTCACATTGAGAATAAGATATATCTCTTTTGGCACACTAATGAATTACTTTTCGATACCTATTTGGGATGGGTAGTTTTGAAAAAAAAATTAAAAAAGTTTAAGTAAAATACTGATGTAATTATTAATCTTAATATATAAAAGGCAAAACCCACTGACTGACACATCGCCACACAACCAAAACTGCTGAACCTAGGAACTTGAAATTTGAGGAATGGTCCTCTAAGAATGAATTTTTGGAAATTCAAACCCTACGGAGAGAAAACCGGGGGGGGGGGGGGGTACATGTATCTCGGAAACTGCTTGAGTTGGAAACACAAAATTTCATGAGTGTTCTTTGTCAAAATCAAAAAGGTACATATTCAACAAATTTTCATGTTAGATCTAAGGGGGGGGGGGGAAACAGGAGGGCAAACTTTCTTCAAGGGTATGAGTATCTTGAAAGCCACTTAAGCTAGAAATGTGAAACTTGGGAAAAATACATATTCAACAGTGGGAAGTCTTATGTCTCTGATCTCAATGAAATTTCATATTATAAACTACGAATATAACATTAATTTTAACAGTCACGTGATTTTTTTTTAACTTGAGAAAGATTTGAAGTGATCTCACAGTTACAGTTTCTTCCTTCTCCACATCAGAATAGCTCTTTTTTTTTTTAATCCCCACAAAGCACTGGTATTCTATTAGTATATTATTATATAGGGTGAGCACATAAAACCAGCCCCAGTAGGTTTCAAGGTATAAGTTGTATGTTCGCTATAGGCAGTATTCCATGATAATGATCATGCAGATGTGATGATGTGACTTTTATCTGTAGGGGTTACTGAAATGGAAAGTTCCTTGGATCAGTTAAAAACAAACATACAGCAAGAGATCGCTTGCATTACGGTCATGGAACTGAGGAGTGTATTCCTGAACCTGTTGCAGCGGGCGGAGAAATGCATCAAGGCTGATGGCAGCCTCTTCTACAACAAACAACATCTGCAACATTTACTCTGAACATGACAATAAAAATATACTGGCAATAACGTGCAAATAACATGAACAGGAGCGATAATCTTAAATAATATCCATTTTCAGAATCAAAAAATACCTTGGAATCTTTTGGGGCGGGTTTTATGTGCACCACCCTGTATAATGAAATTTGATTTCCAAAAAAAAAAAAAATATTTTTAATGTAATTATACAAAACAATAGTTTTAGAAAGAAAAATAATAGTAATCAAAATGATTATCTTAGACTAAATAATAAAATAAAATTGTCTTATCCTCTAATTTAAAATAATATGGGCAAAAAACAAAAATGTAGAAAGAATTATAAATATGAATATCAGTATTTTTTTTGGAATATCAGTTATATTATAAAAAAAATATTTTATTGAAAATACCGAAAAATATATATGTATTATATAGTGCTAAATAAAAATATTTTTTGGAAATACCAGTTACAAAAAAAATCTTAAAAAATATTTTATTGAAAATATCTAAAAAAAAAAAAAAGTGTTTTTTTATTTCTGAAAATAATTGGCTGTAAATTTCTAAACAAATAAAAAATAAAATGTTATTTTCTTAATGTATTTCCAAAATATAAAATTATATATTAATAATATAAGTATCATTTAGCCATTAAAAAAAGAGAGAGAGAATGCATTTTCAAACAATTTTATTTTTATTTCAATCACCAAAACTTTTCTATATAGTTTCCACTATTGTTGAGTCATTTATCATAATGGGGCACCAGTTTTTGTATCCCTCCCTGTAGACCTGGGCTGCCTGTGAAGCTAGCCATGCTTGCAAATGCACCTTTGACATTTTTATCGTTAAGTATTGCTGGCCACCAAGGGTCTTCTTCAAATACAGAAACAGGAACAATTTCAAGAACTGTTCTCTATGAAATTGGAACAGCTCATTTAAAATTTTGGAAACTGTGCTGACACTGGGTGCCAAAGATTCTCTCAAAGGAGCACAAATAAAAAAAAGCAGACTGCCAGTGCAGTGACCTTTCGAAGCAGCAGTTCATGGAGTGAGGCACAGCTCATTGCCAAAAAGCAGAAATTCAAGCAGACGATTTCAATTGCAGGCTCATGGCTATCTTCACAGGTGGTCCAGTTCTATGAACAGGAGATGCAAAAACTAGTGCTCCATTATGATAAATGCCTTCAAAGTAGCAAACATTTCAAAATCAATAGTAGAAAAAACGAAAGCATACTAAACAAAACCAAAGCATAAATACAACATGTCATCAGCATTTGTCTTTTATCATTATATTCAGTGGCATTATTGGTAGAGATTAGAAAATAGATTGTTTATAATAGCTTAAATATCAAATACATACACCATAATCTGCTGTAAAATTAGACACATCTTTATTTCCATCTATATTTCATCTTTCTGTTCAAAAGACTTCTTCAGGACATAAATTGAGGACAATAAATTTCTTCTCCGCAATTTATGTCCTGAAGAAATCTTTCGCACAAAAAGATGAAATATAGACGGAAAGAAAGAAGTCCTAATTTTAGAGATGATTATGGTGTATAGATTGTTTATAGTTTGGTTATCATGTTGTAAGAACTACTAAAAATGGAGAAATTTAAATACTATTATTAGTATTAGTATTTAAACTATAAATTAAAAACGTCCTGTAAACATAGAGCCAATATGATGTCTTCATCAACTGAAAAAAAAAAACATGTAGAAAATCCTTTGCTTCATCAGTTTTTTTTAACTTGTCATTTGTCTTATTTTAAATATTATTTATGTAAAATAATTACAAAATTGCCATAATTCTTATAAAAATTGCAATGATGAGAACTTAACCTCATCTTACAGTGAGTCCTTCCTATATTTATTGCTATATTTATTGCTGTAGTAGTTCTATTGAACTACTACAGTGTACACTACTACTTCAGATCCAAGTTATGCTACAGTGCAGTTCAAATATAATAGAAAGTATTGCTTAAAGTAACAGTTAGTTTTCAAAGAAGTAACTGTAACGCTGTAACTTTTTAACGTTAAGTAAATGTAATGGTAATGCTTTTACTTTTAAAAAGTAACTTTCCGAATTCTGAGAAATTGTTTACATCAACAGGTATAATTAAAGTAAGCATGATGATGATGTTTATTTTTAACATTTACAGACACACAGTACTCTGCACTGGAAATGAATGTAACTCTAGAAGATTTTATGATGTTTAATAAAAATATTATTATCCTCAGTTACACTTAAAGAACTAAGTGATATTATGAATAGCAAAACCTGCCTTCGTATTCTATGAAGTTTTTCAAATTTTCTGCTATCACCTGTGAAATGTCATATTTATATAAATACTTCCTATCTTTTTATGTCAGTGAAAATCAATGTTCTATTATGTTAGGCTATACGCCATGCCATTTCAAAGGAATTTAGTTGTTCTTGATGTGGCGATTAACTTAAAAGGAGTGTCCATTTGTAATTGCTATTTTAGTGTTCTTTTGTGTTCTAAATTTCAAGTATTTCTGTTATCCAAGATAACAATTCAACTTTCAGTTTTATCAGGTTATTACTGTAGTCCTTTCTCAATCAGCCAAACATGAATTGCAACCTTTCACCAAGTCACCATCAGTAATTTTTTATTTCTAACAGTGTGATAAGGAGCATAATCCATAACTATTACAAACTTAGCAGGAATTAAAGTTTTTGGGAAAACCAGTTATGGAAACAAACACTGTCCTTATTTTGATGGACTCTTTTCTTCAGCTCAAATGTATGAGTAGCCCTCCTGGTACAAGATCGTTGACACCAGTATGAACAAATGTAAAATCCATCTTTATCCATCAATGTCTCCAATTCTGTTGATAGTCCATAAAGAAAGCATGCTTCTTAGATGATACGATAGTATCATGCCAAGCTTTTGTTGTTTGTTGCAGATACTAATTATCTTATTTAAATAAATGATGAGGCCTACTTTCAGTATAAATTTTGATGAAGTACACTCAACTAATTGTAAATTTCTGCTTCAAGACTGATATTGGAAAGCTTAAGATTTAAGTTTTCAATGCTCAATAATGTGGTATGTAGAACAATGTTCTCATTGTTGTTTATTCATTCAGATAAAACATCTGATAGATCTTACCACTAATTGCAGTTCATACAAAGAAATTGCGGATTTTATGAAAATGTGATGTTTCTGCTTTCTCTCTCTTTGCTTTGTGTACATAAAACTTCTGTCATTTAAAATTCCCGCTTAATTGCATATCAGAGATCACTGATATTATCAAAAGTGCTGTTTTGTTGATGACTATTGATGAAGTGTTGTCTCGTTGATCTTTATGATTGCTTTTATAATAACCTATGCAGAGATATGTGTGAAATACTGGAAGATATCGTAATGCAAGGAGTCCACCAACTTCATCAGTCCTTCTCTTTGATCAAAAACAACCAAAATTTATAAATTAAATATATATATATATATATATATATATATATATATATATATATTTGTCAGCTCTTTTACAATTATGTTGACTTCAAATCAAATCAAACGTGAAACAGGGCATGTCCCAACAAAAGACAGGACTATATTCTTAGCTTGGTATAATGAGTTACTTGATTTTTTGACATCACATCATTTTTTAAATGAAACCAAGATTAGAGATTTAAAAAAAAAAAAATGGAAGAAAATTCAAGAGACATAATGTTTTATATGAGGAAAATCTAGAGGTGAAATTACTGTGAATATAATTAACTTTCGTGAATATTTGATTAAAATTTCTCTAATTTATACACTGATACTAAGAAGTCAAATCACTCCATAATCCCAATTTGGAGATTTAAGACAAATTATTCAGTTTGAGGTCAATGGCATCACTGTTCTTGAAGTTTCTAAATTTATTGACCAGAAATCATCTATAGGTTAATAATGACTGGCTCAGAAAGACCAGGCACAGTATTTTCTAGTAGTACTAATTAAATATATGACTGTATATCCCACAGAGGTGTTTGATACCAGATCAACCACATTACAATATGTCAAGATAATGCATGTTGTTTGTCAGATCTTACACTATATCTACTTACTTTATGGAAATGATAATGAAATTTGAATTCCCATTTCAAACTACATCCCATTATTCGATACTTCTTTTCATGTAGTTTGATTGGAGTTTGGAATGGTGTTGTCGAGTTTTAGTAATGCTTAGAATGACAGAAGTAAAGAAGAACAAGACAGGAATGGAAAAAGTTGTCTGTATTGGGAGAAAGGCAGACTTCTAACTTCCAATGTAAGTCCACCATTAGATATATGATTTAAATATGTCGGAGGATGTTAAAACAGCCTTTGGTAAATACGTACTAGGAAACTGCCAAGTCTCATGTCTGAAATTTACCAGACTGGTTTTACAAGATAAGCAAACTAGACAAAACATGAGCCTCTGTACTATCTCATTACACCCTTACTTCCTTAGCATGAATGACAGAAGTAATCCTAGAAGGTAATGATTCCAAAAGATGTTGAATTTGGCTGTAATCTACATTTAGCCATTCTGCAATCACTATTTATAATTTAGTGAGTGTTCGTACTTGGTTGTGTCAACGTTCTAAACTGTCCCACAGATTTTCCATTGGCTTTAAATCCAGAGATTTAGCAGGGCATGGTATGTGTATCAGTGGTTCCTAGTGTTTGTCATATGAATCGTACATTATTGTTGTCCAGTGTCCTTTGCAATTGCCATCTTGCGAAATGGTTTATCCATGCTCACTTGGTCTTGGAAATGAAGCATAAAAAATTTCACCTGCTCATACGAAATTTGCACATACCCTCCCTGATGCAAGTGCATAGATATTTCAACCAAAGGGCATGATTCTTGAAAGCTAAAGCATCCCCAGAGCATCACATATCCACCATCAACCTCCCGAATCCTCTGTATACAATCTTTATGAAAGGCTTTAGTGGCTTTTGTGATGGACCCACAGCCTGGCATCATTGTAATAAAGACAAAAACATGACCTGTCAGACCATATGACATACTTCCTATCTTCAGTAGCCCATTTTTGTGTTTCTTTGCTCATTGGAATCTTGAGTTACCATATAAGCAGCTGTTCCTGGATACTTAGTTCCAAATGTCCAATGCATAGAGTTCTTAGGATAAGGTTTTCTCAAAAATAGATCTTTGAGGTCCTAATTAATTGCCTGCAAGAGTTCTGCCTTATTCTGAAAGTGGTCTGCATTTAGATGTAATAAGCTCTGATGATCACTTGCTGAGAACAGGTGTTTTCGACCACAATTTTAATGGTAACTGCAGGTTGACCTTGACATACCCCATTGTTTGAAAACCCTTTGTACTGTCTGTTCAATCACACCCCATAAATTCAGCCATCTGAACAACAAGTTACTCTTTTGATCGACAGAATGTAATAATGCCTTTTTGGTCACTTAATAATAGCATTCTTTCATGTGATTTTTCAAGGGTAGATAATGCTGCAATGAACTTTTTCATTCTGCTGTTGTAGTGCACACTATTACAAATATTACAAGTCCTTGAGTTATACCAATTTTTTGTCCAGTGTGCTTATGAATGCCCTCTCATTGCCTAGGATCTCCAATACTGCTTTACAGATACCTATAAATTCAGTTCCTACATTTGTGATTGTTTAATCTAGATGAGAACAGATCTGGAATTGAATATTACAAGGGAATTTGGATTCCAAGTACAGATCATTGCACCCATTGAAATCAAAGTATGAAAAGGCTGAAGTGGTGGTTTGTATTTGGACGGCATTTACATATTAGTACTATCTATGCTAATTTGTTGCATAATAATTGAGTAGTATATCTTTTTAATTTCTTAAAGTGTTTAAATTCTTAAAATTGATTATTTTTAATCATTTGTAATTTGGTATAGTAATGAATGTTTTTATTTGGTTGTTATAGAAGTAGTTTGTTTTTTGATTCTACTAGGCAGTGGGCTGATGCATTTGATTCACGTCTAAATCCAAAACAAAAAGAAGCAATTGTTGCCATCACAACACCTTTAGAGATCCGGATGCCACCCATTTTAATAATTGGACCATTTGGAACAGGAAAGACATTCACATTAGCCCAAGCTGTTAAGCAGCTGGTCTTGAAGCCAGATACAAGAGTTCTCATCTGCACACATTCTAATAGGTAAGCTTTTAAAAGGCATAGAAATTTGTAATGTTTATGTGTGTGTGAGGAAAATAAGAAAAACAAAACAAAAAAAATTGTTTGGACATTGAGAATAAAAGATTAAGAGAAAACAAAAACAAAACATTAGATATATGGATTTGAACCGACAACCTTCAGTATATGAGTCTGAGATCTTAAGCATCAAGCTGTAGCTGACAACTGAAATGAGATGGTTGTATTTCTAACATTTAAGCTAATAGCAGAAATCCATTGAAAACAATGACAAATATCTTGAACATGGAGGGCTTTGGCCTCTGAAAATACCTTATTCCTATGGTGTTTGGGCCTCTAAACACTATGTTGAAGTCCATTTGCCGATCTGACCTTCCATTCGGGAGTTGGGGTGGGTGGGGACAAGACAAACACAATAGATATCGATTTTGGCCACTAAAAATTACATAATAATAAAGTATCTGTTGTGAAAAATTGTATATTGAAGGTTGTTAAATTCAAATTCACATTATTCTGTAATGTTATACTGTCTCAGTATTGTGAAAATATTATTTGATGATTTCGGTTATGGTCAGATGTGATTATATATTGCGTTTCTTCTACATCTTACATTTTCTGACTAATTAAGAAAGAAGAAATAACTGTTGAATTAAATCTGTTACCAATTTTTCTGTATTGTCAGATTTCCTGTTTTTCCTAATAATTTTATTTATTTATTTAAATATTAGAATAAGTTGGAGTCATGACAGTTTGTCTAAATAAAACTTGTGCTGTTGATCTCTAATAGTGAGATTATTTTCTACAATATTATCATCATTTTGAATCGTCTCTTTTGTTCATTTAGGATCTCATTATTAAAAGATATAATTATCGAATCCTACTTATCTTACCCAAAATAATATTTTATTAATCAGTGGAGCTGATTGTAAATATTTGTCTTACAGTGCTGCTGATTTGTATATCAAAGAGTACCTCCATCCCTATGTTCTAGAAGGGCATCTGGAAGCAAGACCTTTGCGTATTTATTATCGTAACCGTTGGATTCAGACAGTCAGTCCTACTGTACTTCAATATTGTTTGGTAAACAGTGACAACCATAGTTCGTCATTCCGTATGCCCACAGTGGAAGATATTGCAAAATATAGAATCATTGTTGCTACTCTGAGCACATCTCGCTATCTTGTTCATTTAGGATTGGATAAAGGTAAATGGATATTGGTTATTATTGTTATTATTATTATTATTTGCTATTGTTATTTTATATTTAGAATCTGTTAGTATTGTTTCTTAAAGATTTTTCAGAAATGCCTACTGCTAGTTGAGGGAAAACTGATTATTCTTCTTTCTTTTTTTTTAAAGGATATTTTACCCATATTTTGGTTGATGAAGCTGCCCAAGCCATGGAATGTGAAGCAATTATGCCACTAGCACTAGCTGATGAAAACACACGTGTTGTTCTTGCTGGTGATCATATGCAGGTATTAAAGAATCACTTAATTTTACTTATATTATTTATTGCTACTACAGTGTCTGCTGTGTAGTGCTTTCTCCATTGCCTTGTACCAACTCTCTTCTTCTTTAATCTGTCCTGGAATCCTTGCACAGTCTCTTGTTTCCAAATTCTCCTTGGTCTACCTCTTTTCTTATGCTCGTGCATACTCTGGTTACATAAATTTGCTTGGCTAATCTGCCATCACCCATTCTTAGGACTTATGTGAACTATCTAACCTGATTTTCTGTTAATATTTCTAGCATAGGCTTTAACTGTAGATTTCTTTGACTATTCATATTCTTTAATTTGACTCGTCTTGTTTTCATCTTTATTAATTAGTGCATCTCCATTGCTTATATTGCACTGTTCTGCTCTTTTGTGAGTGTCTAGGATTCACTGGAGTAACTATGGATTGACAGAAATACCGTTTGTAAACTGCTATTTTTGCCTTTTTTGAAACTTCCTTTTTATGTACAAAATTTCGCCTAAGTGTGTGGGGACTTTTTCCATTGTATCAACCCTTTCTTTTATTTCATTATCTGTGGTATTCTTTTTGGTGGGCTCTCACATATTTAAGAGTCTACCTGCTCTAATGTTTTCCTCAACACCTGTATATGATAACAATGGGTGAGACCAAATTATTTACAAGTGGCATCCTGGAATTTTAATAACTATTAATAATTCAAACACGCAGTTTAAATTTGTGAGCTTTAAAAAAAATCATTGAGACCTGCACACTGCTGGCACATGAATTTTCTCACTAATTTTTCATTGTGTATTTTTTTCTTTGAGGCACCACTGGGCTTCCGATGTACCTGTATATGATGTTTCTGTTTTTCTTTGTTTATTACCATAGGTTTAATCTTTGGTATATTCAAAAATAACTTCTTTCTCAATTCTTCGGCTAATATATTAAGATTTAACTGTAGATTTTGTTTGCTGTCAACCAGAATAAGGAGATCGTCTGCAAAGGCAAATACACAGTGACCTATTCTCTAAATTTGTCTGTCCTAGTGTAAATACTTTCATTTTTGTAACACTTTCTTTTATTACTTCATCTAAGAATAATATGACGAGGTAAGGGCTAAGATTGCATCCTTGTCTTACGATTGTCTCAAATTCTCTGGATTTTACATTGGCTAACAGTGTTCCCAGTTTTTTTGTAAAGGCTTTCTACTGCAAGTCTCATTACTGTGTTCACTCCTTTTTTTCTCAAACTTCCCATAGGTCTTGTGTTTATACCAAATTGAAAGCTTTTACTCAATCAACAGAACATTGATGGGCCTTCCTTCCAACATCTAGCAGCTTGCCTGATGGTAAAAATTAAAGGTGGTATTTTCACTAAGAAAGCCTTATATAAGGGTAACTTCTGTTTTCTTACATAACCTCCTTTCTGTAATTCTGGCTTAGTAGGTACAGTAAGTAGTGGGACCTCTCTGTGATTGCCACATTCTCTGTTGTCTTCCTTGTTGTCCTAGCTAGATTAAAAACTGCAGGAGTATCTCCATTCCTTTCGTCCCCGTAAACTTCACCATGTCTGGTGTAATGCCATGATAATCTGCAGATTTGCTTACCTTTATTTTTCCTGTAGCTAATTCTTCTTCAATGATATAATTATCCTCTTTAAAGGTCTCTTCATTCCTGTTCTTTCCTCTGGTTCTTATAGCTCTCCCTATCTTTGACAACTCTTAGAAATAGTCTCCATCTTTCCATTGTTTCTTTTTCATCAATAAGTAAATTTCCATCCTTGTCCTTGGTGTATTTAATAAGTGTGGCTTTCTGACTTTATAAAAGAGCTCTTGATTTCCTCTATAATCTTTTTCAATATTACTACCAAATTCTTCCCATTGTATCCTCTTCATTATACAATGAAAGTTCTTTTACTTTATTTCTTTGAGATTTATTTTCTCGTAGTCTTCTAACTTCTTTGTATTCAAATAACCCTTCCATAGTATTTTTTTTCCTTCACTTTCTTTTTCAGGTTTTCTGTCAGTCTTCTTTTTCCTTGTCCATATTTTAGATTCCCCTCAAATTTTCTCTGCTGTTGAAAGAATAGTTGCTTTTAAAGCAGTCCTACTTACTTCTAGGTCATTACTTCTCCTTCACTCTTTTTCAGCCAATACTGCTGTCTTATACTTTCATTTTTCAACTCATAGGAATTTATTCATTCCTCAATATGACCTGCCTTATTTTGTTTCTTACTTGGCTTTATGGAGGATGATCTTACCATAAGAACCAGAAAGTAGTCACCACCTATTTCATATCCCCATATCTGTCCTAATTTTCTTACTTACAAGAAAGTAATTGATAATAGATCATTCTCTGCTTCTGTACTCTTCTCTAATACATTTGTGTGTGTTTCTAAGGGAGAACATTGAATTACCAACTATTAGATTGTTGGTCATCCAGAACTCAAGAATTTTTTCTCCATTATTGTTTCTTGCTTCTTCATTCCTCCCTAGTGTTGCTGTCCAGCCTTTAATTTCATTTTTAACTTTGCATTCATATTTACTCTTATCTACTAGACATACTTTTTCAAAAAAGTTTCCTCCTTTTCTTCTGATGTTACATTGTCATTAAGAGCATAAATACCTGTTATTGGTTCCATCATCCCACTTAATACTCGATATTCGTTAACCTTTTATTTATTGCTTGGTGTTCTTTTATGTGGGGTAGGTTTTCTATAGATACAAACTACTACTCCTTTTGCTCTTTCATTATCCAACACACTTAAACTATATTCGTATAGTTTTCTTATATTTTCTTATAATTTCCACTGTTCCTTGTCCTTTTTTTCTTTATCTTAGTTAAAACCAGGACCTCTGTTTTACTTTTTTAAAATTCTAGTTCTTCTTCTTTCCCATTAACTCCTCTTATGTTCCACATAGCCATTCTCATTATCAGTTTTCCTCGCCAAATCTTTACAGTTTCATTCTGCCTTGTTCTTCTTTCATAAGAACCATTGATCTTTTTAAACTCGAAGTATTGGGAAATCGGCCCACTGCAGCCAAGGCCTGCTGAAGGGTTTATCTCCTTAGCTTGCAGATCTGCTCCTACTGTTTCAAAGCATAAGATATTATCTGGCCTCTGCTTACCTGGCACGGTGTTTCCTCAGAGAGGTACAGCAATTCAATCTACAGAAGGATCTCCATTCCTTTCTCAGCTGTCTTGGGACCAGCTACAGCAGAGTTTATTACAGAATTTAGGAGTTTCTAAACTTCTTTTAAGCATAAAGCAATGGCTAATGAAATTGAAATATATAAAGATTATGTCCTTTAATGTGTTTTAAATGTATAAAATAGTTCCTTGAATTGTTCACAATGTAATTTTTCAGTTTTTAAGAAAAAGATCATTTATCATTTATGATTAGCTGTTTTTAAAATTGAAAAGGTTAAATTAATTTCTCATATCTTAAAAAAAAAAAAAAAAAAGATTTGATAACTAAAAGAGTTATCTTCTGCAGAGAAAAATAGCAAACCACTATTTTGCGGAGACTGTTTTATCTTATTTTGAGGTTATTTCTTTAGTTGTAACTAATTCTTCAATCTGAGTTCAGACTTATGAATTATGAGTGTATTTACAATTGTTTATTATACCTTCATGCAGTCATTGATCCTTTGTAAGTTATTTACCTCTTAATGACAAGCTTAAGTTTACATTTTCAAGGAATAACTGATTATTAGAATTTTATTTTAGGTATTCTCTAAAACTGAAATAATAGATTCTTAAATGAGTGTTACATCCACAATTGTATTCTCGCATGAGGTTACAAATTTAAATCCTGTTTCTCAGGAGTCCTCCTATGATTATTATCTACCTTTGTAGAATATTACTGCACCTATCATTGCGATATTTCTCCTTAGAAGAATGTAAACTTTGAATTAAATTTGTTATTCAACGTTTTTCATCATGTTTCAAAAATTGTAGTTGAAGACATACACCATTGATTTTCTTGATAGAATAAATTATTCTACTTATTAAAATATTGCCCATTCTTTGCATTGTATAACCTGAATTTAATTTCTTCTGTCATATGTGGATGATTCAGTTTTCTACCTTATTCTTGTTCATCTTCAAGCAGATCTTTGTGATTTCTTGAATTGTTTCACTACAAATTACTTCAAGCCCTCAAAGCATAAGTATCTCTAGTGTTTAAACTACCAGCTTCTACATAAGGTTCTTTCTTGAAGTGGAAAACTTCGCTTAATTACTTTATCCCAGAATTGTTACTCAAGATTGCTTTTCTTATACCAATTGTTCTGCAGTTTTAATAATTTCATTTTCATATGTGTTGGAATTGTTAGATGATGTTCTTCCTAGGTATTCCTCAAGTTCCCCCAACAAAAATATGTTCTCTCTTTCTTTCCTATATTTCATTTCTTCCATTTTCCTCTCATCTCCAGATTGAATTTACTATGTGTAAAAAAGCTGATATAAAAGAGGAATAGGTTTTACAAATAAACATCAATTTCCTTCAAAGGTAGATATAAAGATAGAATGGTAAATGTTAATTGCTACAATTAGTATAAGCAAGGTGCGGCTTTTTAGAAAGAAGATTTTTGTTTGTTGAAGCTACTTTAATAAAAAATAGTTAGCATGCCAATGAGAATCCTATATAAAGGAAATTTATTTTAATTCTGTAAGGTAAAGATTTTTTTTTTTTACATAAACCCTTTTCTTATAAGAAGACACTATTCCATGGATTACTGTGCAAAATCTAGGAAAATCATCTTCTTCACCGTTTTTCCATTGTTTTCCTGGGTAGGGGGGCATTTTCAGATCAGTATTACATGTAGGCTACAATTATATTGGGTATGCCACTTCCCAAAGCATTTGAAGTAAGTGCCAGCTGAAAGAAAGCAGACAAACACAAGAAAGGAAGTAAATATCCATGCCAGACCTGGTATTTGAACCCAGGTCAGCTTCATGGCAGGCCACAGCATGACCACAAGACTGTGCCTGAACGGCTAGGAAAAGTCTTAAGTATTGCAAATATATCAACAACAATTATTTTCTTGGGCTTGCAAAATTCAGAAAACATAAATGTACAAAGAATAGGCTGTGCTATCCAAGAATTTATCATGTTTCCATTTCGCTATCAATTTAAAAATTATAAAAGTAGTAGTAATAATTATACTTCAATTATTGTTTAAATTATAGCATTAATATTATGCAAAATAAATTGTTTAACTTAATTTTGAATTACTGGTATATATAAAACATGCCATCAGGAAAATGATCTAAATAAGTAACTTAATACATTACAAATGATGTGTGGTACAATTCAAAGAACTTTACATAACAAAACAAGAAATGATAAGTAGACAGAAGGGAATGGCTATGCCTGTTCTAACATGTAGGAGTGAGACTTGGATATTTTGATTTTAACAACAGTTATATTTTCTGTATTGTTAGGTGTAATTTTGAATAAATTGTCTTTAAATAATAGTAATTAAATTAGAGGATACTAATTTTTTTGTTTTATTTATTCTTACAGCTTAGTCCTGAAGTTTATTCTTCATTTGCCAAAGAACGAGGTTTACATACATCACTTTTGGAAAGATTGTATGATTTGTATCCTGCCAACTTTCCCTGTCGTATCTTGTTATGTGAGAATTATCGCTCCCATGATGTCATAATACAGTACACATCAGAATCTTTCTATGATCATCAACTAGTGGCCAGTGGCAAGCAGCCAAGACATGAAGTTTTTTATCCTTTAACCTTCTTTACTGCCAGAGGCGAAGATGTGCAGGACCAAAATAGTACTGCATTCTATAATAACTCAGAGGTAATTCGTTAAAACAACTTTTTCTTCTACTGATTATTTAAGTCATATTCTGGGGAATTATATTGTCACCTTTTAACTAAATTTCTTTAGAATCATCAGATTACCTTTGGAACTCTATGGCCAAATGATATCACTTGATTGCAAGACACTTTTACTAACCCGCTTAGGAACTTTTTATGCTATAAAAATTTAATTAACTATTCTCAATCCATTAAAAAAAAAAGCATACAAACAAGAAATATTAATGTATCTATAAGCCCATCCTCAAGTATACAGAAATGTTAAATACCAAACAATCATCATTTATAGACATTCTACACCAGAAAGTCCTTCAAACTTAAACTTACGTTTATATTTATCTACTTTCTGCTTATATTTTACAGAATGGTAAGCTATTCCTCAGTCTCCTTTTTATTATTTCAGCTCCCACCACCTTTCATTTATTAGCAGCCCCTAGGTAACAGCTTGCCTGTAAAAATAGGGGACCACTCTTGCTTTTATGCTTGCTGGATGTCACGCTCTGTAGTGGCCAAACAGTTAAAGATATTAGAATGAAATCTTCACCATTGTGTTCAGCATCAAAAAGCGGGTGACCACGTCCAAAAAATCAGACCTCTAGGACCACTCCCTGACCGGAAGTAGGGGGTCAAAAGTGGTCGCTTCCGATAAAGAGGAAAACGGCGATAGACGCCCCCCAATATTGACCCTTCTGAATACATTTTGTTTATAAAACTGTGCATATTATGAGCCGCTTTGCTTTTGACACTGCCTAAAAGCATTAATTCTCTTGTTGAAGACAACATTCTGTTTGGTGATCAAGCCATCCACAGATAGCTGCTGGGATTGGCATTGCCTGCAAACCAGGAAATACTTTGTGCTCGTTTCTCAACAGAAAAAAGAAAGCGCGAACCAAAGAAAACATGTTAAAATACAGGGAGCTATTTACGGCATCCAATGTAAACACAACGAATGCCTTTATATTGGAAATGCTAAAAGAGAATTGGCTATTCGGATGAAAGAGCACGAGACTCAGTAAAGACAGAAAATTTGTGTTGTAGTACAGCGGTCCACTGCAAAATGATGAGCCATTCCCTTGACACAGAGAATGTCGAGATTTTCGGAAAGAGAAAAATAAGATATTTAAGGGAGTTTTTTTGAATATGGCATGATCAGACTCTTGGGAAGCTATAATCAAGATTTATCAACTAAAAACGTATTGGAATATGGATTATAGATACTGTAAATTTCGGGATCATATATTCGTTATGGCGCTCCTCGTTTTATTGAAAGCAGACGAATTATTTCCACAAAGTTTGGCGATTGGCCACCAGGTGATGGCGTGTTAAGACTATTCATTGTGCCTTTCTCAGTTCTTTTGCTTGATAATGAAACTTAAAAAATAGAAGTTTCGAATACGTACGCTGATGTTTTAATGTAAGTTTTTATCCTTTTTTATGTATGTGCCGATATAGTTGGCTTTTTCGATTTGTTATAACAGCACGTTAAATTTTATTAGTATATAATAAAAACCATTCAATTCCTTGAAAAGTCACTTCAAATAATCTGCCAACCATGACAGTAATGCAAAAAAAAAAAAAAATTCATCTGACTTAAAAAAATTGGGCAACTCACAAGTGACATCAGAAATCCAACAACCACTTAGAAATATTGGCCATAGCATTCCAAATATAAGCTGAAATATCTAATAATATAACTGTAAATTAGATCATAGAATTTTTGTCAAATGAACTCATCCAGAATTTATGCCTTAAATTAAAGTTATAAGCTTCCCTTTAAGACCAGCTGCTTCTCGTTGACAACTAAATTAAATGGTATACATTGACAACATTTGGTTAATGAATCCTTGGTAAGATATATAGATAGGTCCTGACTTACAAACACCTGCACTGGGAAGTTGATGACTATCTGTAGGATAATATGAGACCAACAAAAATTTTAAATTCTATTTAGTAATGCAACGGAATTAGTTTTGAATGAACATACACTTCATTTTGTATTTAACTGAAGAAGTAAGACAGTAAAGAAAAAGATTGATACCAATAAAAAAATGTAAAGATTATTTAAAAACAGTATTTCATTGAATAAAATAAAAAAAAAGCATTGTAGAAGAAAAATACAGGAAATTTAACTACAAAAAAAAAAAACAAAAAATCAACTTATAAAGAGAAATAGCTAATTTTGTAAACAAGCATGAAATCTTGAAGGGGGAAGTTATAAATGAACTAAAGAAAGACTTAGTTTAGTTATAAAATTGTACTTGTTCTGTATTTTTTTCTGTAAAATTAGCAATAATTATATTGTTTAATGATAGTTTAATAATTCAGGCATGTTTCTTTTCTTTATTTGCAGGTTTATGAAATAGTAGAAAGAGTTTGTGAGCTGCAGAAGATGTGGCCCAAATCTTGGGGCAAGCAAGACAGTAATGGCATTGGTATTGTGTCTCCATATGCTGATCAGGTCTTCAGGATACGTACTGAACTTAGAAAGCGCAGAATGTATGATGTTTCTGTTGAGCGAGTTTTAAATGTACAAGGTATTATATTAAGCAAGATTTCAACATTTAAACCTACGTGTTAGGATAAGTCAAGAAATAGTATATGAAATTCAATACAACATCCTGAGTTCATCATCAAAAAATAAGATGTATGTATGAAGGTTATACTTATTCTTGAGATTCCTACACAACTGTCGTGCCCAGATGTTACATTTAGGATATGTATTTATATACATATATCATGAAACAATGTTTTTTTATCACACAGACATATTTAAAATACATTCCGTTGATTGTATAATTAAAAGACGAAATATTGGTCATGAAGATGTTGGTGGTGTTTCTTCAAGTTTAGTTTACTATTATGATATATGAAAGATAAAGGATAAAAGCAGATAGATTTTAAAACTCTCGTCTTAAAAGAAATATTGTATAAAAGGATTCTGTTTCAATGGCCTCAGCATAAGGAAATCATTAAATATGACATATAAGGAGAGTGATTGTGAATGATTTCTGATTCCCATTTTGAAGTAATGATGTTTAACATATTTGCTGTTGAAAATTGTTCTCTCTTCATTAAAGTGTCCATTTCCTGATGTGGACTCTATAGTCTTCTAAAATTGTTTTAATAACAGAAATGTGTTCCTCAAATTCGGATGTTCCTTGATTTCAAAGTTATTCATCATTTTAACTATTGTTAAAAAACTTTTTCCATCACTCCACTGCATTGGATTGATCTAGATCTCTTCAAACAAATACTAATTTCCACAAGGCTTTTTTTTTATTTTTTTGCTTCACACCACAAAGAAAATAGATCAGTCATTGCTATTCATTATCATTATAGTGAACATATAGAAAACTCTTTTTAGGCAACGTCCAATGCAAATACATTTAATCCATCTAATAAGTGGAGATTGAGTGTGGCTTTTGTGTGTTTTGTGCAGTTCTGGTTCACTCTTGAATCACAATTTTCTTTTCAGATATCCATTAATTTATTTCTGCTAAAATAAAACATCTAAATTAAAAAAGAAAAAAAGAAAAGAAAAATTAGTTGGACCTGATGAGTAATGAAAGTGAGGGAGATGTGCCCTTCCTGTGATGTTTGTACAGATTATTACACCGTTAAGACTTCATGAAGCCTTCAACACTAGACGTAGTTTTCAGAAACTTCAAAAAATGCATGTAAGACCATAATTATGTGATGGATCCAGACTACACTAGAGACAACACAGTAAGATAAACAGTTTACATTAAATGTCATTGATATGACTATGATTTTTGTGACTACATTAGTCCCACGACTTAAAAACTGTATTAAAACATGTTGTATCACAATATGGGTACCATTGTCTATGATACCTATAGTTTGGGCACACCCAACCTGATAATACAGAAACAATTATAAGATGTATATCTTCGCTGCAAAAAGTAGTCCATATATTAAGTTGTGGTTCTGTCAAAACTAAATGCCAGTTAACAGAAATTATCATTTTAAATATTTCATAATTTTTCAAGATAAATTTATTTTGCAGGAAAAGATCACAATTTAAATATTTTTGAATTTTAAAAGTCATTAGTTAATTGGCCAATCATGTGAACATCATAGTTGAGTTAATGTGGCGTCTTCCAACTCCATTGCATTTCAACTACATAAACCAGAAAATGTGCTGCTAAGATTATTGTTCTCAATGTTTTGTGCAAAGTAAGAGGAATCCTGGAAGCACCTGGATCAGTCGGAGAATGCAATAACAGCTATGGTTGCTGAATTAACAGGTGTGTCAAGAGCAAGTATTAACCGTATGAAGAGCAAATTCAAAGAAAGGGGGCGTGGTTTGATTCCTGTGAAGAAATGACCTTCTATAGTTAACACCCAAACAAGGCTACAAAGGCTTATGGCTCATAGGCTTGCCCCCACCCACTTCTAGCCATGGGGGGATTACAAAATTTACAGCAATTAATACCCTTATCAACAGCTCCTTATAGCCGAAAAAACGAACCGATTCGACCACATACTCTATGAGTTATTTTAACATGGGGTCCTATGGGAAAAACTGGTTTTTCCCCTCCCCTCCTAAGTAGTCAAAAGAAATACCAGAATTTGATTACTCGAATTTATAGCCCCACCTAAGAGCTATCGAATGACACCTATCTTAAGTGGAGGAAAATGCGGGAAAATGTACACAGATATCTTCGCACTGTTGAAGTATTCACTGATCTGAAATAAAACTGAAAAAACAGACAATTAATAACATCAAGATAAATAGATTTAGGCTGCATTGTTGGCGTTCGTAATGTTATTATCTGATAGCGTCAGGAAGTGGCGTTCGCGTCTGTTTCCATAGTGACATTAATCATTAAATATCTTGATTTTATTAATCGTTTGTTTTTTTCAGTTTTCTTTCATACGAGTGAATACTTTAACAGTGCGAAGATATCTGTGCAGTGACACTTTTGTGACTATTTAATTGGCCCCACAAAGGACCAAGCCCGCTTTCCTTTGACCTACCCCCAAAAGAACCTTTTCCTAATACAATAATAATTATAATTATTGTTTTATTATTGCTTTCGGTGTGCTCTAGCTGCTTAGTTATAGATATTTAGTCGGAGTTTTTCATAGGGATGCGTACCTAACCGGTTAATCCTTCATAGGAAGCCAAAAAATGGCCACTTCCGGTTTGACCTTTCTTCTTTTTTTGCTCATATCTTTTTTTCCCGCAATTACCTTCACTTAAGATAGGTGTCATTTAATAGCTCTGAGGTAGGACTATAAATCCCAGTAATCAAATTCCTGCCATCTTTTGACTCCTTAGGAGGGGAGGGGAAAAACCAGTTTTTCCCTTAGGACCCCATGTTAAAATAACTCATAGAGTATGTGGTCGAATCGGTTCGTTTTTTCGGCTATAAGTAGCTGTTGATAAGGGTATTAATTGCTGTACTTTGTAATCCCCGCATGGCTATAATTGGGTTAGGGCAAGCCTAGAAGCCAAAAAATGGCCACTTCCGGTTTGACCTTTCTTCGTTTTTTACTAAAATCTTTATTTTCCTGCACTTTCCTCCACTTAAGATAGGTGTCATACGATAGCTCTTAGGTAGGGCTATAAATTTGAGTAATCAAATTCTGGTACTTCTTTTGACTACTTAGGAGGGGAGGGGAAAAACCAGTTTTTCCCATAGGACCCCATGTTAAAATAACTCATAGAGTATGTGGTCGAATCGGTTCGTTTTTTTCGGCTATAAATATCTATTGATAAGGGTATTAATTGCTGTAAATTTTGTAATCCCCCCATGGCTAGAAGTGGGTGGGGGCAAACGCCCATATATCGTGGGTTTTCTCCTTTACGATGACTTCATACAGGCTTTTCTATTTCATTTTGTTTTTCTGTTTTACATTAAGTTATTTTCAGAATAAAATTTACTTTTATTTAAAAATATATAACGTTAAAATATAATTTTTATTACAATCTACTTTCAATATTTTTCAGCTAAAACATAATAGTACGGAAAAGAAAAAAAAATGTTAGGAAATGAAATATTTGTTAAAATCAAAATAGAATGAAGTTATATTCATTAATTTTAATTGAAAAATATCATAAATATTTTTTTAAATCAAAATAATAATCATAAATGAAGAATTTTGATAACAATTTATAATAACTTTTTAAATATTTTTAATAATTTTTAATAATTATTTTTATTTATAATAGTTTTATTGAAATTTTATTTTGAGTAAGGTAAAATTCAATTTTTAAGTAAAATTTTTCATTTTTTTAAAAACTTTTATTTCTCTTCTTTTGCTGTGGGATACTTTCAAGATGCTAGGTGAGACGTCATGTGGTGTGATTTGGCCCTGTAACTGTTTCTGTGTTATCATGTTAGGTGTGCCCGAACTATAGTCACCTTCATTTGTTTAACATTGTGCTGATACACCAATGAAATCCTTCATCCTTTGTACTACCTTTTGCATCTGTTTTCCTGGTACCATTTTCCAAGAAAACAGTGCATGCTCACACATCGAGTTGCACCTAATTGGAATGCCTAACCTAATGTCATCACTGTTCTTTTATCAGCCATATTATCAGATCAATTATAGTCATTCTTGAAAAAATTTGGGGACACAATGTATTCTATTTCTTAATTATTGTGGATCCATAAGAAATGTAACTGGCAAGCATTATGAAATAATATTGATAGTTCAGTTGTGCCAGAGAGAGGGGTTTACACCATAGGGTTCTATCCTTGCCTAAATGGCTCCGTTTATATGGACTAGGAATTACATTTGCCCATTGTTGTAATGCTAGAGGTTTTACCCCAATAGACTGGAACTGATTCATCTAGAGTTATTTTATTTCTCATATTGTATCTTTATGTTTGCTAAAGATAAAACATCAATTCAATGAGGAAATTCAGAAGTAAAAAATGTCAGTTGACTGCAAATTTTATTTTACCTCCATTTCGAAACAACAGCTAACAGGCTTTAAACACTCAAGGTATTTTTCAATTATTACAAATTGTGCACTCTGATTTTTTTTTTTTTTTTTTTTATCTGAGTGATATCATTTTTAATAGCTTTTAATTTTGTAATGGTAAATTGAACTTAATTTATAATTTAAGACAGTATTTGTCTATTATCAAAAGAGTGAAGTGACTGTAACGGCCATAATAGTAATAAAATTAAACTACTTATGTTACTATTCTTGAAATCTTACATTTAATCATATTTCTTCATTGTTATTAATGATGATGAAGAATGATCAGAATTTGTAGCAACAAACATAGATGCCTGAGGAATAATTCCACTTAGTTTTGCTTTATAAAGCACGGCTTTGCAAGATGAAGGAAACATACTAATGTTCACTACACTTTTACTGTAACAACGTTTTAAAAATAATGAAGGAAATTATAGCTGGACTTTAAATGATTTTGAAGATATTCATTTCAAATATCCAAAGAATCAATATTCTCAAAGTAAGATATACTGTACTTATTAAATTATAAGCTGATGCCCATTATAAGCTAATCCTTACTTTACACAAGTGCTTGCAAGAAAGAAAAATATTTTAAGGTAGTTTGCCTTATTCCATCAAGCATAAATGCAGCAAATTTTTAGTTTAGAATTAAGTAAAAATTAATGAATAAAATTAGTACCAACATAAGTAAATTAAAAATTTAAAAGCTTTTTTTTTTCTTTTTCAAAAAAAAGTGATTTAACTTTGTTATCCCCAAGTCTTATGTTAGAAGCAAAAGATTAAAGATTATTACTTTTCTCTACTTGTGTATTTTACTTTTTAGTCTTTTTCTAATTCTAATCATTATTTCTGTTAGTAAGTATTCCTGTATGAGGTGAGAATGCTTAAATTTAAGGGAAACACTAAAAAATAAATATATGTACATGTATGTATTTTATATATATAAATCAGTAAAAGCTTTTTTTTGTTTTTGTTTTTTCCCCCTCAGGAAAGCAATTTCGAGCAGTATTTCTTAGCACAGTTCGAACAATGCACACATGCTCTAACCAAGATGAAGTGGAAGATGACGTGGAGTATGGCTTCCTTTCAAATGCAAAACTGCTGAATACAGCAATTGCCAGAGCTCGATCCTTAGTTGCTGTTGTAGGAGATCCAATTTCTCTCTGTTCCATTGGAAAATGCAGGTAAACTCAGTGGCTTACATACACAAAATTTATTCATGATTTTGTAAGAAATCTAATATATTTTTCTTTTTATCTACGTTTAACAATTTTTTCTGTTTATTTCCTGAATTGTTTCAGAAAATAAACCTTTAATTTTAATCACTGAAATTAGATGTTCATGGTCTTCCTTGTCTGTTAAGATCAACCATTTATTTAGTAAGCTGTGGTTAATGGATTTTTAGCAATACTACTGATACTTGGCCTCACTAATGGCAGAATTCAGTGGATATTGTAGGCCTCTTTTGGTTTTATGTAATTGTGGAACGGCACTAGAGAGAAGGTTGGAAAAGAATCATTCATACCCTACAGGTAACTCAAAGTGAGTGCCATTAATCAGTAATTCTACAACCACTAAGAACTGCAGCAATTACCAGTAACAATCTTTTTTTTGTATCTGTGTTTTGAATGAATTAAATAATACATGGTTAGGTTCTCTTGATTTGACATTTTACTATCAGAAGTTGAATGATTCTGAACAAAAAATGAATTTAGGTTATTAGATTATTTTTTTCACCTCTACATATTGTTTTAAGGTTATGTTTTAAATTTTCTTCAATAAAGTTTATCTTAAAAGCAGACAGTTATTGTTTGGTGTTTTAGTATTATTTCTTAATCTTATTAGTATTGTCATGACAGTTTGATATACTGTAGAAAAACTGATCTTTATTTATAACTTGATTAGATCAGTATTGACAGCTAGTGAATTTTAACTTTCAATTTTTTTTTAAATTTCAGGAATAACCCATATTTGTTCACATACGATATGAATAACATTGAACCTATAACTAATTATTGAATCTACAAAATTTGTAATGAAAATAAGGAAAACAGTTTGAAGCTTAAATTAGTTTTATTTTTCAATTACATAAAAGTTATAAAAATTTATTTTATTCTAATATTAAGATTCTGGATTTTAGACCCCCCCCCCCCCCCGGAAATTAAACTGATTGGAAATTTACACAAGTCCTTGAAGTCTTTCTACAAAGAATCAAAAGATTTAGAAATGCAGCACATAATAAAAATTGTAAATCATTTCTAGATGGTTGCACAGAGATCTTTTTGCTTTGATTAGTTTATAAACAAACCTTTTTCATTAAATTCCTGTCTGCAAACTCACAAGGGATCTTTCTAAAATGTAATCTTCAAATCAGACTAAGACAATTTTAGATAACTTTCTGCATACAACATTTTTCAAGCTCTTTTTAAATGCACAATGCTAAGGTTCTGAACTTAAAGATAAAAGAAAAAAAATAGATAGATAATAAAGGTGACCAGACATCCCGGATTTTTTAAATAATCGAGAAAGTCATTTTCTTTCTTTGGGGGGGGGGGGGGGTGAAGTAGTTTGCCAGATTTTTTTTTTGGTCATGAAAATTGTCTGTTCTGGATTGACCTCTGAAAAAACCTGGTTCCTCTAAGTATAAACTTCTATAAATAATAGTTTTTGAAATAACATACCAATACAGAATACAATACATACAGAAAAACATACCAATCATTGACTTCAATATATTGACGATGCTTCATGACATTACTGCAAAAGTTAAAAGCTAATAATTAACTATCATGGGCCCATTAGCCAAGTGGGTAAGGGCGCTTGGCTGCGGATTGGAGGTGGCGGGTTCGATTCCCGGCCTTGGTGGAGGGCAGAAATTTTTCCACGCTTCTTTCTCCTCCAAACGGGTCCTAGGACCTACCCAGTCCTCTGTAGAATGGGTACCGGGTTTCTTTCCCGGTAGTTAAAGGAGGGCGTGTGTCGTGCTTACCTCCCGACCTCAATCTAGTCTCGTTGGTCATGGTACGGTGGGAGCCTTACCTCCCACGAGCCCTTGGTCCTGCAGAGGCCTGTTGTGGAGACCCCTTTAACCTTTTTAATTAACTATCATGTTTTGCCTTCAGTTTGTACAGAACTCTATGCTGTTTTGTTGTTTAATTATTTGTTGTTTTAACCCTTAAGTAGTAATTTCTAAACAACAGCTGTTACACATCTCACTGATTCTGTGATAGCAACATAAATTTCATGAAAATTGAAGTGGAATAATGGGGAGGGGTGAGGTTCTTGTCAGAATGTTGTATTTTCGTGATGATCCTATTATTAGAAATGTAATATTATACTAACTTGACTACTTACCTTCTTAGCCTGTGTCATTGGCCATTCTAATATTTCACTTGCAATCATGTCTTTATCAGCTGTTTTAGTTGCAGTTATCCATTAGGATGTACAGTCATATTTTTGAAAAGTCCTTCACATGTAGTAGTAATACTTTGCATTCATAGATGAACAGGGAATAAATAAGTTATATACAGGATTTACACTTTCTGAGCTTCTTTCTTTCATTCATAGTTCTCTGTCAAGGGCAGGTCCTTCACTGCAAACCCAGCATTCTCCAATCTTTTCTATTTTCTGCCTTCCTCTTCGTCTCCACATAAGATCCATTTACCATAATGTTGTCGATCATCTTAAATCTTCTTCTGCCTCGAACTTTTTTACCGTTCATCATTCCTTCCAGTGCATCCTTCATTAGGGAGTTTCTTCTCAGCCAGTGACCCAACCAGTTTCTTTTTCTCTTCCTGATCAGTTTCAGCATTGTTCTTTCTTCACCCACTCTTTCTAGCATAGCTTCATTTCTTATTTTGTCTGTCCATTTCACATGCTCCATTCTTCTCCATATCCACATTTCAAATGCTTCTAGTCGTTTCTCTTCACTGCGTCGTAATGTCCATGTTTCTGCCCCATACAATGCCACACTCCACACAAAGCACTTCACTAGTCTCTTCCTTAGTTCTTTTTCCAGAGGTCCGCAGAAGATGCTCCTTTTCCTATTAAAAGCTTCCTTTGCTATTGCTATCCTCCTCTTGACTTCTTGGCAGCAGTTCATATCACCACTTATAGTACACCCTAAGTATTTAAAGTTATTCACTTGTTCCAATGTCTCATTCCGAATACTTATGTTTATCTTCTTTGTCTTTCTTCCGATAACCATAGTCTTTATCTTGTTTACATTTATCTTCATTCCATATTGTTCACAGCTGTCATTCAGCTGCAGTAGCATATCTCTTAGTATCATCTCCTCTTCTGCTAACAATGCCATATCATCAGCAAATTTTATGCACTTTATTCTTCTTCCTCCTACTATCACCCCTCCCATGTTCTGAAAACAATTCTTCACTAACTCCTCTGAGTAGATGTTGTGCTTCTCTATGGAGCACAAATAGAGTGGGGGGGAGAGAGATGTGTAATCTTTAATCTTCAACTTGTTTGGTTTTCTTACCAGTCTGCTGTTACCACATGGACTACTCTGTGGACTGCTTAATTTCACCTGTGATGGTTTAAATCTGTTTACAGACAAGAGCTTTACACTAATTGATTTGATGAAGGGACATAGTTTGCATGGATTTTAAACCTGAATCCATTTTTCTTAATTCATAAAAATATATTAAAACTACCAAATTGAGGAATGATGAAGCTTTTTTTTAGAAAAAAATGATATTTTTCATAAAATATCAAGCTAAATTGTAATTTTATGATGTACAATATTAAATGGAAAAGAATTAATAGGATTAATCAATTTTCTAAAATTAAGCAGTGTTGATAATAATAGAATAGCCATTCAGTTTAGCTTGTTCTTAAAAAAGTGAACAAATTTCATCGGACTAAACTACATTTATCAGAATTTAGAAGAAGAAAAAAATATTTATGCAGAGAATCTTGACATTTCTGAAATGTTAAAACTTAAGCTATTTTCAATAATACTGACTAATGAGAATTGAATGAAAATTACTATTTTAGACAATATTGCAATATTAAGGTTCCTTTTTTTGACTTATCAGACTTAGTGAAATGCAAGCGAGCAAAATGTCTCAATTGAAGATGATTAATAGAAATTGGTATTTACACCAATATAATTCTTGTATAAGGTGTGCGAAATACATTTATTTAACATTCCTGTATAAAATAAGACAAGGTTTGCATTCCTGTTGACAATGATATTCCAAATTTTGAATAAAAGTCATTGTCCTCCTATGTTCATTTACTGAAGTTAATCATGATTTTTATTCAAAACTTAATAAAACTGCTGAACAGCAGTCAACAGTCTTAATTACTTATTCAGCAAATTATTCATACACTGAATGGCTCTTATGTTTGAATTCCGGGAAGATGTTTGTTTTGTTTTTCCTTTCCAATTCATCTAACGACTAGGAATGCCTCAAGGAATTTTCTTCTGTCTGCTCTCTCCTTCTACACCGATTTCTACATTT
>JAFIDM010002131.1:70366766-70390707 GCA_023159025.1 Thereuonema tuberculata | reverse complement strand
CAAATTTTTATTCTTAATTTATATATTGTTGTTTTAATATGGAGGGCTGTTGTTTTGTTGAATTATGTTTTATTTGTAAGTCTTTTGATTTCACTGAGCTGTAGATACTGGGTGAATCAGCTGACGATGGTTAGGAAACTATGGTCGGCCAAACCAAAGAACGACCGTGGCCACCAGATGTCGCAATAGTAGAATTTGAATCGATTGTATATGTCAGTGTTTATGGCAGGAAAGTGAACATTTAGGGAGTTTGAAGTTTACGGAAAAAAGACTATATTTATTTTCTTGAACTATTCTGATTTCTCATCAAATATAATTTCAAAAATTTATTTTTATTCATTCGTTCATTTCAATCGTTCAAAATCAGTCTCCTACCTTTCCCAATTGGTTTTTTGACGACATTGCATCCCTGAGATCGACAAGACGAATATGGAATTCGTTGACTCACGTCTCGTCTAAAAAAACGACACTGTGATCAAAAACAATTTCTCTGATGTGCCATAAGTAAGCATGTCATAAGGCCTTTTCAAAATAAGAAGTAACGTTAGCAATAACTTCTGTTGTTTTGCTTCCAACGGTTTTCTGTGTCGGAGAGTCGCCATTTTTAATCTTCTCTCTCCACACAGATTCAGTCCTGGAATGATTAAGAGATCATGGGTGTAGTTCAAGGTCAGAGTCGTCCTTTGGTTTGGAGAACTGTAGCAACAGTCTATCTTGAATTCCCAGTTCAAAAATGCTAAAAACAGCTTGGTAAATCCTTATTTATGTGCGTTTATGTTTTTATTGTGATATTATTATTATGATGAGCTATGCGTTCTCACATATTTGTAGGAAGGATGTAAGCAATAATGAGTTTATAATTCAACTTACCACATTAGTATAAGATTACATTTGTATATTTGAGTTGGGTTTAACAGGACCACAGGAATTAAACAGTCTAATATTTAATTGGGTGAACAATAAAGTTTGAATTCATAGCTTCATTTTTGCATAAGTACAGTGTTTTATTTAAGAGAAATTTTATTATAATAATAAAATACTGATTTTTTTAATTCAAAAAATGCTATTTTTGAAATTTGAATTCTTGGAATTTTTCTGCATTTGATTTTTGTGCCATCTCTCTCTTAATTCTCGATCTCAAAACTTGCAAATTGTTTGATTTATTCGTATTTAATTCTAAATGAGCTTGTGCAATATCTAGATAAGTTAAATTTATTTCATGAATAAGTAATTGTTTTATTCTTAATTTCAGGAAACTTTGGGAACGATTTATTGAGACGTGCAGTGAACATAAAAGCCTACATGGAATTACTTGGAGCTCAATTCGTGCTCAGTTAGATGGTGTTGAGTTGAAAAAATCTTATGTTTTGAATCCTTTGGCTCCGGAATTTATTCCCAATCGATTACGTCATGGAGAACCCTACATCCACTTCAATGCTGTAGTGAGCCCACAAGGTCACCTGTTTTTCATGCCGCATACAACCTGGCAAAACAACCCTATGTTGTATCCTCCTAATCTATATCCAGGTTCCCTGTGTCCTTATCCTCCTTCTTATTTATATGGGCTTCGACCACCATATTTAGGATCTCCAATGATAATTCATCCTCTAAGATATCCCAACTGGGGACTTGGACATTTTGGTGCTCCTAAAGTCAATTCTTCCTTCTTTCCTCATCACCCCCATGGCTCCGATTCAAAATTAAAAAACGAGAAAGAGCAGGATAAGAATGAACAAATGGCTCAAGAATCTGAAAAGAGAAACACGAAAAATATTGATGATGTTACTGTCGAAGACCCAGAAAGAGGTATCAGAAAGAAACCATTTGTAAAGTTCCCAAAAGAAAGAAGTCAAACCAAACCAAAACCAAATAGATTTAGTTACTGCTGCAATAGGCTACCATTACAAAAACAAGAAACAAATAGTGTTCAACAATTTGAAGATGCTGCAAAAGATGACAGTTGCACTCTTGGTAGAAACAGGAGGAGAAAAGACTGGCATAGTCGTGAAAAGGATTCAGTTTTAAAGCATGGAAAAATATTAGGTTCTGAACTGAACAATTTGTCAAAGAATGTCTTAACGGAACGTCAGAAAATTACCGGCCACAGAACAACTGCCGATTCATCTACTCAATCAAAACAGTTTCAGTTTTTACCTGGGGTACATTACCCTGAAACCTCATCTGGAAGTTACTTTTCTCCTCAGAAATCATCAAAAGTTTCTGCAACTCCTGATTATGTAGCAGACTCGGCAGTGAAAGTAAGTGTTTTGCCTTCAAAAATGACAACAGACAGTGAACATAGACTCAGTTCAAAACTTTCAAGAATGAAGCTGGAATCTGAAGATGCTCTTCACGATTGCTGCTGTAACCCAAAAGAAAAGAATTCTGTTTCAGATCTTGAAAGAGATAAGGTGGTGATAGATCATTCGGTCAATCAAAAGCCTCTGCCATTCTTCAGGAATTCATATCCACCTGACAAAATAGTCCCCCACAAAGACCCAGCCCTCTTTAAACAAGTTAATGTAGCAGGAAACTGGCTCCACAACATCAACATGAACCAAGAAGGAAGCAGAGAATTGGAAAACGCCTGCAAACCCAACAGAAGCCTCCCTCGACTCAATAACGACAGTGGGATTAGTTTGTTCAGCTCAAATGTAACACAGAAATATGAAGACATTCCAAACATTCCAGTTGCAGGTTTAACTGTTGAAGAAGTTGAGGCAACGCTCCTTTCATCGTATAATAATCAATTTCAGGAACCAAACCCTCCCCAAAAAAGCATCACAAATGAACTGCTGACGTCTGTGCTCAGTCAACCCAAACCAAGTGAAACAGTAGATGTTTCCTGGCCCCCATTACCTTCCCAACCGCCCCCTTTTGAACTCTCCCATCAAAACAAAGTACCTCTATATCTACGCTGCAATAATCCATCACCTCCATTGGCACTCGATGCATTCTGTCCAAAAGAGCTATTGGCACAACAGTCCTTGAACGTTATAAGACCTGTATTTGTAACCAACAACACAGAGCAGCATTTGTATAGGAACTCTCAGAACTATTATGTTGAGCACAAGCATAATAAAGATAGTGAACTTATTCTTCATAATTCTGCAATGAAGAATTCTGAGTGTCATTTCAGTGCTCACAAGCAGAATCTGGACTTGGATGAAAGTCCCCAGGGCTTCATTCCTTGTCCTAATGAACCAAATATCCTGAACTCGGAAGCTTTCGATGTTAATAACCAACCATTAACATATGCTGGAGTGTTGCGAGCCCCACCACAAAAGCGCATTTTTTCGGGTATGGAAAGGTTCAAATCGCAAGAGGATGACTGTTCTGAAAATAAACAAGTAAATTTGTATCGATATTTTTACTGATTGCCATTGCAAAGATGTTAAGGTAAGAAACATTTGAAATTGGCAAAATGGCTTTTGATTTTCCATTGAAGTTTTCATTTATCACAATTTGTTCTTCAGCAATACTGAAACATAATTGATTTGCTTAGTATACTATTTGTTAAGAATATCTTTTGTGGAAAAAAGTTATAAACAAAGTTATGTTTATGAAGATGCATTTTGTATTTTTTTATTTATTTATTTATTTTTTTTAAATCATCTACAACATTTAATGCAATCAAATATACCTACAATGATTGCAATCGTCAGTTAAGTTTTACTGGAAGTTGTTGCAAATGTTTGGGTCCTGGCAGAAAATTTACTAGGGATAGTAAATCGTATAAATGTTTTGTTAATGCAATGCTTTAATTGGAATATTACGGAAAAACAAAAAAAGTGTAAAAACAGATTGAAAGCACAATAATTTTTTTATATCTAAACTTATGGAATTAAAAAGAACAAGACACACTAAATTCTATTATATTAATTTTATTAGTAATTACCTTAAAATTATAGAAGAATGAATTAAAAAGATAGCCTATAACAATTTGTCTATTATTCCTGGGACATAACTTTATGATCATTCTGGATCTTTATCCAGGAACAAATGAAGCTCAGAAGGGATAGAAATGAATTGATTTAATCACTCATCACTAAAAAGATTTCTGAACTTTTAAAGTCTTGGACTTTAATCACTAAAAAGTTCTGATTTTGCAAAATCTTTATAGTAAGAAAAGTGACTTTTCAGAATATGAAAACTTAACATATTGTTAAAAAGATAGGAATTACTAAATAAAATTTTTTTTTTTTTCCCCCCCAGAGAAAATGGATATTATAAAAACATGATCATTTTTTAAAAATAAAAGTGTTCTTCAACAATAAAGATTATTCTAGTAACTGTAATTTATGTTTAAAATTGGAAATCAAATTGGCCCCTCAAAATGAAAGACAAGAAAATAAAAATAACAATCAAAGATTGTTGATTCTTCCCATCGTACACCTTTTGGGTTTTGCACTGGCTGAGTAGCACCTAAGTAGCTCGAAACGGCCGTCCCAGCTTAATTCCAGTTATTAGTAATTTAGGTTTTTTTCAATATTTATTGGTGACATTGTTTAAGATAAATGAATGTTGGCTTCTCTGTTGGGATGTAACTGAAATGTTCATCTGCTATTAAAGATGATTAAACTAATTGTTGAAATAGTATGCAGCTTTTTTTAATGACTTGCTTTTCAACAAGTTTCATTTTGATCTAAGGTAACAAATACAATTACTTTGGTTGATTTCAATTGAGTTGGAGAAATTATTTAATTGTTTTTCTGTTTGTTTGTTTTTTTTGTGTTCCCCTTTTAAAGTATTGTGTAAGATCTGGAATTCGATTAGCAAAGTGTTTAATGCAGTGGCGTTAAATATGGACCTATTAATAAGTATTGATAAATATTGAAATTTTATTTTCTTGCCTTTTTTTTTTAACTTGCAACTATTTCCGATACTTTTTTTTTTTTCATACTGTCCTATATCCAGCAAATTACATTAAACAAAATTCATCCATAAATAGATTTAGAGCCATTTTGCTGAATTCAAAAGTTGTAAAATTTTTCTCTTTCTTCATATTTCTATCAAGCTATCCTGATCATAAAATTCCTTATAAAGTATGTTATTTGTATGTTAGTGAATGTCATGTTTTTCTTCTGTGTTTCTGAAAAGAAAAAAAAAGAAAAAAAAAAAAAAAGAGATATGTTATCTCCTCCTTCTATAGTAAATGATAAAGCACAGTTTTGATATTATTCTGCATCAGAGTTTATATATGTGATGTATTCGTACTATATACAAATTGTGTATTTATATGAGATATGTATTTTAAAGTTTTCTATGAATATTTTAACAATTTACGAGAATAATGTAGATATATATTTAAAAAAAAAGAAAAAACAGAAAAAAAAAAGAAAGAAAGAAAAACAGTAATATAAATTTACGTCTTCTTTGAAATAAAATTATTGGTAAAAATGTTTGTATTCCATTCTTGTCCTTTTCTTTTTTAAGTTTTGTTTTGCTGTGTATGTGAACAAAGTGTGTATATTATTTTTATCATTACATAGAATTCAAGCCAGGAAATGTTTATAAGTTGTATTTCCTTGTGAAATTTACAAAAAATTCTTAATACAGTCAAATTCATTTCCATCACCTCTGCTTGAGCTAAATACATTCCAATGAACAGCACATGGAATTTAATCAGTTGAAGGGAAGTATATTTTGCATTTCTAATATAAGATTCTGTTGCTAATCTTTTAAAGGCAGAAAAAAAAAAAGGTATACACCTAACCCCCGAAGAACACGTATACCTTCCCCCAAATTACACGGTTTCAAGCTACACAATTTTCGAGTAATTCTTTTGAAAAAGAATAAAATACATATGTTATTTGATATAAAATTACAGTAAGTTAAAAATTTAGAGTAATATTCTCATCAATTACGTCAGCAATTAATGAAGTTTTAACCTTTTTAATACTTTTAGTGTTTTAGAATTATATTTTTTCCAATTAATTTGACTGAGTAATTTATATTTTATATAGTTTTCCAATCTTAAACCAAAATTATTATTCAATTTATTGATTTGAAAGATTTTTAACCAATTGTATCTAGTTATTTTTTCATTATTTTGATTATTGTTTATTTTCACACTTGAAACGGAATCCTGTTTTTTGTAGTCTCGAACAACACGGTTTCAAAGAACACGGAACCAATTGTGTTCTTCGGGGGTGTTCTTGTTAGGTGTATATGAAAACTATTCACTACAGTTTATTTGGACCGAGAGTTACCCAAAAAGTTAATTTTTTATACTAAATTTCTTTTTAAAGGAAGGGAACTCTGCAAAATATTTTTTTTTTTTTTTAATATTAAAAATTCAATGCAAATCACCTTATTTTTTTTCCCCCTAATTAATGTCTGTAGATTTGAATTTCATTCAAGAATAGTAAAAACATCTAATAAAATATTGCCACCAATATAGCACACATTTATTAAAATATTATTTAAATTTAAAACCTGGGCGTAAGCATTCGATCCCCCGCCTTTATTTGGGGACCTTTTTCAAGTCACTGGATAAAAAAGGGAAAAAAAAAAAATGTTTACCTCCTGCAGGAGTCATCAAAAAAATGATTCCCTTGGTGATATGGGTAATGTTGTTTGAGTCTCCCTCTGGTGTTGGGTGTTAGTCTTTAATCCGTCGTCTGCTAATTATGAAATAAAGGCGCTATGACTTTAGTTTTTTGGAATTTAACTTAAATGCCATATTCAAGCACATTGCTAGTGGATAATTCCTTGTTGTAACTTTTGGCGGGAATAGGAGTTGCATGTAAACCTAACAACACGATAGCAAGTTTTCTTAATAAAAAGAAAGTAGTCAGCAAAAAGGATAATAATAAAAAAATAAAATTAAACACTATATATGGCATTAAATGCAAATCCAATCAGGACAATACAGAATGTCTGTACATTGGTCAAACAAAAAGACCATTAAAAAAAAACGTCTCAGTAGTAAAGAAAAATAAAATGTATCATATGGCTGTTCATTGTAATAAATTTTCATACACTTGACACCGAAAATCCAATCATCCTGGGACAATACGAAAATGAATATCTAAGTAAGTTCTATGAATCCATAATGATAAAAACAGGCAAAACTTACAACAAGGAATTATCCACTAGCAATGTGCTTGAATATGGCATTTAAGTTAAATTCCAAAAAACTAAAGTCATAGCGCCTTTATTTCGTAATTAGCAGATGACGGATTAAAGACTCTAACATCCAACACCAGAGGGAGACTCAAACAACATTACCCATATCACCAAGGGAATCATTTTTTTGACGACTCCTGCAGGAGGTAAACGTCTTTTTTTTTTCCCCCCTTTTTTATCCAGTGACTTGAAAAAGGTCCCCAAATAAAGGCGGGCGATCGAATGCGTACATCCAGGTTTTAAATGTAAATAATATTTTAATAAATGTATGCTATATTGGTGGCAATATTTTATTAGAAGTTTTTAGCACGTAAAAATTTTTTTAATCAATAGTAAAAACACATGATATTAAAATATATGTTTAGATAGAGAATGAAAATACTGAATCTGTATCAATGATGATGATTTTTTTTTGTTTTTGTTCTTGACTTTTTTTAAAGGTGGCTAACCCATGAACAATATATAAATTCATGGAAGAGTGGAGAGGAAAAAAAAAATTTAATGCAATAACTTCATTCATAGGTGTTCTGCAAGATGATATCTTGATCTCAATGTATCGTAGTACAACAGATTCTAATTAAAACATGAGAACCAAATTGTTGATAATTTTATCTTTTTCACCAAATTCTATCCTGACATTTTCTGAAAGTGCACTTTAATAGTGATTGTCTTCAAGCTGAAAGACTAATTAGAAATAAACGACATGTCACAAGCAGTGTTTTACTTTATATCAGAATGGAAAACAGATCATAATTAAAAAAAGAAAGAGAGATTTTTAATACTCTATGGAATTTTTATGAAATTAATATTTGTTAGGAATCTGCACATTTATTTTAATTGCTTTGCAGTAATATTTGTCGCAAAGATATCTGAAAAAATATGATTCAAGATTTCTTCTAATCTGTCTTGTAATAACTTAGGGACCAGGTAACTTACCACATTCAAGTCTAGCTGACAGCATTGGTATAGTCTTGTATAGGTTCTCAGATTGATATGGTCCAATATGTGATTTTTAGCTTCCATGGAGCCTGAACTCCCATCAAAGGTTTATCGAGTATGGACCCTCTCATATATACATACACACACAGTACACCATTAGTAATCCCATATCATTGGGACTGGTAGGGTGCCAGATTAGTGATTTTGCCGGATCATAGAGTGGTTACGTTAGGATATACTTAACAGCTAACCACCTCTTCCTACCTTTAAAATACCCATAAATCAGTACAAGTTAGTTAAAAAAGAAAAAAAGAAACATTAAATGAAAATCAAGTGAAATTTTAATGAGCATGGGTAAAATAAAAGGTACAGCTAATTATGTTGATTTACACGAGAAAGTTCATCACTGCCACTTCCCAAGTGAAGAGCTGAATTTTGCAACTAAGCAATTATCATATCTTCAGGTGAAGGGCTTCAGAATTCCCATCTTATTCATCTTGGTGAGCGAGATATTAGGAACTGATGATGACAAGTGGCAGCACATCAGGGTGAGCAAATGTTGAAAACACTGGATTTTCAAGTTGCAAACTGTTGCACTCTTGTTAGCTATTTTTTTTTTTTTTGAACATATCTTGCAAGTTGAGCTTTCTCATATATTTTGGCCTTTCTTTGATTAGTTAATCCTGCAGCATGTAAACGTTCATTATTTCTTGTTCACTTGCATTGCTCTAGACCATTAACAGTTCATCTGTCAACTGAATTAACCTATCAATAGAGATTCTTTCTGTTACAGTTTCCTCATTTTTATCTTTCTCATCCACTAGCTTGTTGCTGTGGATTTAAAAACCATCTGCACAATTTCTAAGTCAGTATAATGATGAGCAGTAGCTACATCTTCATCTATATTCATCCATTCCCTTACATTATCTTTATCCATCCTCGATGCAAGTTCCTTTGCAGCAGGATTAGTCAGATAACAAGCAAAAAGAAAAATGATCCTGTAATGTCATTTTCAATATCTTGACCAGATGCAGACTCAAACATTAACCCTGGCCACAATTTATGCCATCCATTTTTCAGTGAGGATACCTATATAGACTTCCAAGCATTGGCAACATTGTAAACCATATCACTCATTAAATTCCTTAATAAACTTAGATACTCATCTGCCAGAGATAACTGCACTCAGTAGGTGCCTCATAAAATGACTCCAATACTTAGGACTTAAAAGAACATAGTATGCCATTGTCCTGAGGTTAAATTAATGATGTACAGTTAGGTGGGAGGGAGATACTGCAAATGTTGTTCTTTACCAGGAACTCTGCTTTCGGATGTGTGCAACATTTATCTAAAATAAGCATTGCCTTATAGTTGTGGTCCTGGTCAACACAGTCACAGTGAGCTCTTGCTTCGGGAACAAAGTAATTTTCAAACCAATCCAATATAATTTCATTTGTTAGCACAGTAAATCACAGGTAACTATGTCTTACTTTTGAAAGCCCTGGGATGTAAACTTTTACCGATGACCAGCAACCTGTGTATTCCTGAGGCATTAGAGCAGTCCAGCACAGTGACACGATCTTTTGATGTTTTATAACCTATTGGTGATTCTGCATCGTCAGTTGTCAAGAGTTCTTTTTGACATAGATTTCCAATACATTGCTGACGCATCTGCATAATAGACTTGCTCAGGACTTAATTTTTCATCTGAAACTAACTTGGCTAACTCATCAACAAATTTAGCAGCTACTTCCTCGTCCACGGAATGTTTTTCACCACCCAAGGTATGAAACTTTAAGCCATGTCGATCCTTGAAAAGCTGCAGCAAACCTTCACTATAAGCACACTTATTTAATCTAATCCTAGTTCTTCATGAAAAATTTTGGCTTGTTCCTTCACCAGATCTCCAGGCAACTTAACACCTTCACTGACACGTAGCCTAAATCATTTCATCAGAACCTGATCTAGTTCTGGGCTTTTTCCATCCTTTATTGTTTTCCTTTTACACATCAGTTTCTTTGAATCACTATTAGCAAAGAAACAGTAATTTTTCTTTGTTTCTTTGTCATAAAATGTCAAAGAGCTAATGCTTTATAAAGTTCACACAAGCTTCTCACAGACACACTACTGGGGAGTTTTTTCAGAAGTTCAACCTTATCATTTATGGACAATGTAAGGTGTTTGCATTTTGCACAATGAGAAGCATTTCCTTTATTCATTGGAACCATGCTTGGGACCAAAAGTGAACCCTTTAAGGAAAAAAAAAAACAGGACTGGCTTGCCTTAGTTAGTGACGCCAACAATGTAATAATGTTTATGAAGCAAGTAGCAGCGGGTTGGTGCGACAACATGGGAAATTTGAAGTTACACTAGCCGAAATTAATGCTGGGTTAGTGATGGTGTCTGTGTATAAAGAAGGATCTGGCAATTACAACTTGTATTTTTATCTTGCTTTCAATTGTAACCCATTATTTTTGCTTCTGTTTCTAATAACTAGAGCAAATAGGAATTGCAATATTTGATTAACCTCTATGTTATTTGCAAAGGATTCTTAGGATGAATCCTAAACGGACAGTTTCCCTTCTTCCTCTCCGGGTGTATTTAAATAAGATTTTGAAAATTAATAAAATCTCAATTAATATGAAGTAGGTAGTGATATTTATTACATTGACAACATGATATCTGTTTAGAAGTTAGGTTTGTGTATATATTCTGAATGGCAAAACGCATATCCTTACCTATTAGTTTCGCATTACAATGATTTCAATTAGGCAATTCTAGTTTATAAAGAAATAAATGTAAGTATAAATTAACTTATATTATTTACACTAAAATAAACTTGATAAAAACTTTGATTTTGTAAGTTTCCAATTTAGAATTCATATTTCTATTTTTACATTAATATTCTAAGTCAGTCTATCATTGAATCTTCGGCAGCAACTGGTATTAATCTTTAAAAATTTAATTAAAACTTAAACTTAGATGCAAGATTGGAAGATGTTGCTCTCTCTCTCTCTCTCTCTCCTTGTGTATGTGTATACTTTGATTTGTCATTTTTTGTTTTGTTTGAACAATGTATAATTCAAAAGAACAAATTTTGTAGACGTCTTAAACTCAAGCAGTTTTTAACTTCAACTTTAAAAACAGAAATAGAGTTTTTTTGTTTTTTTTTATTACTTACAATTTGACTTGTTAGGATAACAGATTCAGCCGACATATAGACTTCTAAAATACAGTTGGATCTCAATATAAGGTCACCCCTTGGGACCTTGCGAAAGTGACCTTATAACCGATTCATACGCATTTGTCAATAAATAAGCATTATATAAATACAGTATAATTCTTTGTAAAATTTAAAACGTACAAAAATATCAGTTTATTAGATTATAATTTTTTAATTTCGTTGAACCAATTAAAATTAATGGAATCAGAAAGAAATTATTTATTAAAAATTTTAATTTGGAATAAAGTTGTATACAAATAGTACTAGTATGCTCAAGCAAAGTACTGATGTACAACTGACCTTACTTAAAATAATCCATAATACAGAACTGTCGCGATTTTGGTTTCATCTTTTGTACAATGTTTTCTAAGTTTTGTAGTTTCTGAAAATTTAATGCTCTGAGTGTTTCTGCTTGTGTCACCGCTTCACTTTTAGTATCACTATCATTATCCTCACTTTCTAATGCATTGGAATCTAAAACTTGCGAAACAATTTCGGAAATCGAAGCTTGAGAAGTGGTAGCAATTTCATCATCAATTCTCACATATTCACTATCCCCTTCTATAGCACAGCCGCGATTCTGAGATCTTGTATTAACACAGGTAAAGGAATATTGTCTTCATCATCTTTTTTCCTAGAATTTGAGGGGATGAAGTGCTTTGTAAAAAAGCTGTCCTCTCCGTCAGTAGGAGAAATGACGCCGATAAAAGATCGTACCCACGGAAAAATTCTTGAAATTGAATCAGTGTGGCACTGAAATCACAGACAAAAGTGACCTTATATGCGATTATGGTATTTAAGACCTGACCCTATATCCAATAATCCATATCAAAAAATTCCTATTCAATGAGCTGGGACTTTAGAAAAGTGACCTTATATCGAGGTCCGACTGTATAATGAAAATTTGTAAATTCAATTGTATCACTAAACTCTAATTCATCTATTGGAACAGGAACAACAGTAATATATATTATATTAAATAGCACATGTGAAATTCAAACATTTCATTAAAAAGTAAATTGAAATGAAGGTTGGATTAAACAAACTTCAAAATAAATGCACTGAGTAAAGTGATTATCACTGCAGGTAATTCACACAACAACATTATTAAATAGAAAATGCACTCTACACTAGCACCAAACAATGGATTCCTCACTTAGAGAGATTATTTGCTTGTCACTGTTACTTTAATGGAGCAAAATAAAATTGAGATTCATAATCACTTAGAAGTTACGAGATTATTTTTCTCTTGAATAAAATTAACTTACTACTTCAACAATTCATGTGTTGCTTTGGATAGGAACTTGGCTTAATTTCCTCCGGACTTCATATAACAGGAAGCAGTCATCTTACTCCATTGGTTATTTCATGTCAATATGTTCATCATAATCCAGTAATGATAACTCTTCAAAAAAACAAAACAAGAAAAAACCAGTCTTGTGATACGTTTGTCTTGATAGTATTATAAGTTTGCCTTAGTACAGAGCTTCTGCATGACTTCTAGAATTTTGGTAGAACTTTCCCGAGCGGCCACAAACTCTGATTCATTGTTTATTTCTAGCCAAATAACATTAATAACAGTTCTCTCTTTCCATTCAAAATTCCTAGGAACACATTCATACTCCAATGCATCAATAATCCACATATTCAAATAGATATATATTTTACAACTGTAACTCTCGTTCCAAACCAAATAAAAACTGCAATCCAGCATGTCTTTCCCTTACTATTATCACTTTGAATCATAATATCGCAAGCTTCCTTGCACTATGCAATTATGTACTGCCTACAAAACAACCAATACAAATATATATATATCTCACAAAAAAACATTAATATCATAAAAACATACAGGGTGTCCTTTAAGTCTGGACCCATAGAGTATATTGTGAGCACCATCCTGTTGAAACCAGGTTCGGAAATACCCTTCTGGGTTTAAGATTAATGATAATTTTTCCTCCTGGATCATTGTCAACTATGTCTGTCCCGTCACAGTCTGCTGAAAAAAAAAAAAAAAAAAAGGCTGATAATTCGATCGTTCCATATCCCCCACTAGACCATGAGGTGATCGTCACCTTGTGCCTTGGAAGCTTATATCCAATGGGGGGTTTGGTGGTGACCAGTAATGTGTGTTTTGCTTATTCACCTCCCCGTTTACATAAAAATTGAGCTCGTCACTATTAGTCCAGGCAACGAAGGAAAAATAGGGGAAATAATTCGCGTAAAAGCTAATTTTGGCACAGTTGTAGGGGAAGATGTCTTGAGCAACATACTAAAAGTACTGATGGATGGGGGTGGAGGTTTAAAGGACCCTTTTTTCAGTTTTTTGTGAATAACTTGAAAACTGCGGCCTATAGGAAATAAATGTCCATATACTAAATTAATCTACATAAAATTCTCTACAACAAAAGTCCTATACACTTTTTCGCTGGGATGTATACTGAAGGAGATATGGAAGGGAGAAAATGGACAATTTGGAAAAAATGTTTGTTTTATTGTTAAAAATGGTACATATATTCCTAAAAATGAAATCCACATTAATTATCGAATTCCTAATTATCTTCGAAATCGAAACTATCGTTATCGTCGACGGTGTCTTTGATGGGGGGCTCCGTTAGTGCAGGAGCCGAAGCATACATGGCAGACACTGGAGCAGGCAATGCCTGCTTTCTGGCACCAGCAGTGCACCCCACACCTAGTCGTGCATCGGACAAATATTGTGTTGAGAATGGAGTCAGTTGCCAAAGGATCGTTGGTTGTCACTGGCTGTTTGATACCATTGTCTCCCCTGGCCCAACCCCAGTGGGTGGGGTAGCCGAGCCATTGTTGTAGATGTAAGAAATTAATAAGACCCATATAAGTATTTAGCTCAAATAGATATTTGTAATGAAAACAAAACAGTATTTGACAACGATATGTAAATAGATATACCTGTAGATACACTCTGAACGAGTGCTGCTTCGAAGCTCCTCTGGTAGGAGGAAGAGTGGTAATATCAGATTTCGGCTTCGTCGATGCTCTCAAAAAAGGCGAGTACTGGAGTTTGTTGAGGTTTTGTTCCTGGGCTGGCGCTTGATAAATCGCCAGAAAGAGCTTCTCACCAGCCTGTGCAATACCCTCAGGTAATGTTGATGGATCAGTGAAAATGTCTGAGATTTGTTGTGTCAGGTCAGGTTTAGCTGTGAACAGCTTAGCAATTCCCACTTTGCTCTTCCCATGGATTGCTGAGATGGTGTTGCATCCGGAGAAGCTGTGGAGAAGGAGGATCGTCTTGGCGAATGGGAGCTGTTGAAGTTGTGGCACTAAAAACAATTTGGTCTCCACCTTCCCACGGCCTGGCTTCATAAAGAACATGTTGGTAGATGGTGGAGCCAATCCCATGAGAAGGACTATCAAGTCCACATCCTCCTTAACTATTGCAACAGTTGGATTGTACATTATTCAACAGCTTTATTCAACACACACCTTACAATAGTGCCATCAGCATCATTCATCAGCAGTTGCAACAGTTCCTTCAATCCCTGCTGCTGTCATTTTCTCGGTGAGGAAGTGGATCAGTCTTGTTTTGTTCCTTTCATTGAAACTGCTCCTGTTGAACTGTGATGGTCGTGCTTTCATTACAATTAATGTCAACCGAAGTTTTTGTCAGCCCTCTTTGCTTCTGCTCTGCTCGTTTTGTGCTGTTGACATCACTGTAGCCATCAAAAACCACCGTACAATGTTGACCGTAATGTTTCTCTACGTAGGCAACGTACTGATGGCAAATTGAAGAAATGTTGGAGGACAGTTTCCACTTCATGCGGTGAAGAAGGAAACCACCATCTACCACATTGGTGCTTTGGGTGAGATCGAGAGTTATGTTGTTCTCTACTGGCAAAACATCATAGAGGGATGACTTCTTCCCTTTTTGTATTCCAACCTCGAGGAACAGAGCCTGAGGAATGGAGTTAATTCATAGGTCAACAGCTCTACCATATTTTCGTCGCTCTTTTTTTGCTATGACAGTTCTTTGGAAAATTGTCAGAGGGTTAACAATAACTGTCTCACCATTGATTTTAACGATGATGATAGTTTAGATTTCGAAGATAATTAGGAATTCGACAATTGATGTGGATTTCATTTTTAGGAATATACGTGCCATTTTTAACAGCAAAACAAACATTTTTTCCAAATTGTCTATTTTTCCCCCCCCCCCATATCTCCTTAAGTATAAATCCCAACGAAAAAGTGTACAGGAACTTTTTTTGTAGAGAATTTTATGTAGATTAATTTAGTATATGAACATTTTTTTGCTATAGGCTGCAGTTTTTGAGTTATTCACGAAAAACTGAAAAAAGGGACCTTTAAACTCCCACCCACCCTTTAGCTCCACCCCTACCCATCAGTACTTTTAGTATGTTATTCAGGACACCTTGCCCTACAACTGTGCCAAAATTGGCTTTTACACGAATTATTTCCCCTGTTCGGCCTTTTTTGGTCTTCGTTGCCTGCACTATAAACAAGATAATAAACGGAAAAGTGGGATTATCTCACATTGTTGCACAGCCCAGTCCAGAATTTGACTCTCCTTACTTAATGTTTGTAACAACTGCATCTTGTATGGATGCTATTTACTGTTTTTCAGAATAAGGTAAATGTACTTTGAGGGACCCTCGTCTCTGCGGATAATGTGCCGAGATTTCTTAGGGCTTTTAGAGAACACTGCCAGGACATTAGAAGTTGTCTGTTCATCTGTTGATGTCCTTGGTGGACCACTGAGAGGTTTGTCTATCATAGATCCAGTCTCCTTGAAGTTTACATATTTGACAATGCTCCAGGAGGAAGCATTATAATCAATCTTAAACCCAGAAGGGGATTTCCCAACCTGGTGCTCGGCCACATTACATTCTATGGGTCCAGACTTATGGGACATCCTGTAATTTGTGAAATCCCAGGCGTAAATGCCCATTAGACTCTGTAAACCAAATCTGTGAATTCTTCGTATCTCACTGATAACTTATTTTGATATGTTATCACTACAATTACTAATAACTTCTTATATACTAAAAAAAAAAAGACCATAAGTCTAAAAATATTTTTAAAAAAAAATCTAAAATAAATAAATACGTTTTTAATTGCTAATTTTTATATCCTTTAAAATTAAGCCCTTTTTAAAAACTATATCAACAGCCCTTATATTAATTATCACTGTTCTACAAGGGTCATTTTTCTGATATGGAAATGTGTGTGTCTAAAGAGTTTTCATGTGAGAAATTCCAATCTGAAATCAGAAATTCGCTATCAGGCATAGTTGTTTAGTTATACGAGGATATATATCCAATTTAAGTGTTACTTTTTAGGTATGATCAAGTTGGTGAAATTTGCTTTGCAGCAGTTGGCAATAATCAATTTTGTATTTAGTTTCAATTCTCAGATGTTTCCATTCCTGTTGCCAATCGAATTACCTGAATATGCAAGTCATTGTTACACTACTGTTTAAAATTGAGTCTTAAAGTGGCATTTATGTAACTGGTGGAAACGTTTATGTGAGTAAATATTGATATTTTAACTATATTACATATCTGTCTGTAGTATATAAAAATGTAAAACTGTTCATATTTCTATTTTAAAGGAATCTCTTCAACCATATAAGTAGACTAGACAGATTCTAACATATAGAGGGTGTGAAATCTTCAGTTATCCTGACATTCTTCTTAGATGACACGAGTAGCTTATATTAATTTACATTTAGTATTATTCCTTTGTTTCCACAATCCAACGCATAGGTCTCATTGGCCTCAACAGAACTGGAAAGTGGGAGAAAAAATATACAGAATGAAAAATTAGTAGCTAGTGAAGTTTTTCTTCTCCCACCTCTTCACATCAAGCTAGGCCTTATTAAACAGCTTGTAAAGGCCATGAATCAATCTGGAAAAGGGTTTATGTACCTTTCAAAAAAGTTTCCTCGTCTTTCTTCAGCAAAAATAAAGGAAGGCGTGTTTGTGGGCCCCCAAATTAGAGAACTTCAAAAAGACTCAGATTTTGAAGAATGCCTTGATAATATTTTAGAATGAAATTTCAGAATCACTCTGTATATATTAATAAAATACCCATGCTTTGCTCATGTTTAAAAAAAAAAAAAAAAAGTTGTCCTGATGTTGAGAAGAAAGAAATTGTAATTTTGAGATTACTTTGAACCTTTCCCAGTTGGTAAAAAAAAATCCCATGATCATTAAAAATTAATGTTATATCCTATTCATCCGAAAACCCATAGATATGAAATTTCATTAAGATCTGAAGACATACAACTTCCCATTATCTTTTCTACCTTTCCCTGTTGGTAAAAAAATCAAGTGATTGTTACAAATTAATATTATATTGTATTTTGTACATAGCAAATTTCATGCAGTATCAGAGGACATAAAAGACTTCCCAACCCTTTTTGTCCTTTTCCACTCCCTTAGGGAAAAACTTTGTCAACCTAGAATTTCTACCATTTAGAATTTAACCCAATTCTAGAAAGAAACCTTCATTTTACATTTCATAAGGAGAAAAATCCCTAAAATTTCAAATTCCTAGGTTTAGTAGTTTTAGCTGTGCATTGATGAGTCGGTGAGGAACTTAGCTTTATTACAACTTTATTACAATGTTTAAAACTAGGTAATATTGCTGATGAATCCTTATAAGTACAAAACATCTGTCTCTGATTCTTACTGATAACAGCCCTTTTGTGTTATGAAAATAAGAAAATTTTTCACTATGTAACAACTACTACATCAAGATTTCATCCTACAGTTTTATATCTAGGAGTATTTCATTGATGTTTGAAGCCATCTGTCACAATTCCTATACAGTGAAAAGTTGTTAAGTTTCCTGCATATTCCTCTAATTTATAGTATCTTGTTGGGCTTTTATGTGGTCTGGAAACCATGCCGTTCAGAAATATGTAAGTTAGTATTTGTATTCTTAACTTGCTATTACCAGTCTCTAACTTATCATCAAATATTCAGTGGAACTTAGGCTCAGTCTATAGAAATATCAATGCACAACATCAGTATTTTGGGTCTTAAACTATTTACTGGGTTAAACAGTTTATGTTTAATTCATGTTTTGATTGCTATTCTTGTTAGAATATCCATCCAGATGACATACTTTTCCACTGCTAAAGGAAATTCCTTCAAGTTCCTTTAAATTATTAATGTTTCAGCAATCATTAAGCCCTTAATTCAGAGTTAAAAAACAATCCCACGACATATCCAAGCTACTATCATTGTTTGACTTCCAGTGTTAGGTAGCACAGATTGAATTATCTATTTTCAGCCAACATACCACTTGTCGGTCATTAGATCAGAGAAAGAAAACTAATTTTTAAAATATTATTTCTTGTATCCGTCTTATGTTGTTAATTCCTATACGTTCTGTGTCAATCTGGTATGTCTTTTTCTGGTGCTTTGGATATCAATGGTTTCACTACATTGTGATACAAGTGTTGATTGAGCATCAACATTCCAGAAAGATTGGAAACAGTTCTCTTTTTACCTTTGTACTTGTCATTTTGGGATTACAAAATATTATCTTTTTTTATCAATCAGGTTTGTGTGTTTTAATTGCCTTGATTGAACAAATTCTAGATGTCCTGAAACAGCTGAATTCTTTCTGCAATTATTCAGAACTGAAGCAGGAACCTTGAACGCCTCTACTACATTCTTCCATTTCTGACACAAATCTCTAACGCCAATCCTTCATTCCAAAATAATAAATTATGACATAATGAAAAACATGTAAAGTTCCCATATTTCTTTTGTAGACCCCTCCTTCTACAGCCTCTACCATTAAATATTTCCAACATCACAAATTTAAATGTAAAAAAAATACATTTAAATTTGTGATGTTGGAAATAATGAAAAACAAACCTGAGATTGAAATTCAGACAAAATCTTTTCTAAGCTCTAACATTTGTAATATACCATTTTAACTTTTACTTGCATTATTTTAAATCCTTTAATATGTAGTATTTACAGAAAAAAAGTAATTCACTTTGTCACCTAAGGAGTTGTGGCAATGTTTGACCACTTGAACCGCTGACAATAAAGAGAAACATTTGCTTTAACTACGATACTAGGAACATTCAAGAGGTTTCTCTTGATGAACTGATGAAGAATGCTACGATGCTTAAAATTGCATAAAAAAAGGCATCTTAATTTCCATAGGACTAATGCAAAAGTCCAGGTGGCTGTCTATAGGGACACTGAGAATATAACTGAATCAGCAATATGAAACTGCCGTGAAGAGAAAAACAGCAAGTTCAAATTGTATGTTACTGAAGCTACAAAAACGTTCATGGGTATGAAATCAGAACACTTTGTCATTTATCCAATTATCTTTATTAATATGGAGTCACCATACTGAATTCATTCAGCATTCTAAACAGCATTTCAATGTGGAATCGATGCATACCACATAAGATAATAGTATTTTGTACCATTTCTCCCATGAAATCTCTGCCAAGTCTATGAATGATGAAGATCGAGTATTGCTCACACTGCTGCTCAAAATGTTCCCAAACAGGTTCAATAATATTAAGTCCAGTGATCTCTTGAAAGTAACTTGTGCTGCATGATGGGTCAGAATATTATTTGACTGAAATCAGGTCAGCTGTCAGTAAAAATGCATGCATGTGGTCCTGGAAAATTTTCCTGTATGTTTCAGCTGTTATACAACTGTCCAGAATGACGAAAGGTCCTCAAGATTGTTATGATTTAGCAACCTACATCATCACATCATTGCCTTCATGCTTTACAGTTGGAGCCAGGATGATATGCTTCTGCAAGTCATCGCAATACATAAACTCTCCCTGTGGTAAGGAGCAAATTGAAAGAAAGATTTATCAGCCCATATAACATATTACCAATCATCAAGGCTCCAGTTTTGATTTTCTCTTTTTTTGCATTGATATCAGGAATGGAGAAATTTCTGTATTGCAGCATAACCTTAAATATTAAGTTTGAAAAGTTTCTGTGATTAAATGTTTTAGTAGAAATGTGGTCTTAATGACTAATATTTAACTCTACAATTATTTGCTTGCTATAGTTTTATATTTTTGGTGCAGAATTGCTGTCATTATTCAGTAGCCCTTATTGTGACATGTTTTTCCATCCACAGTTTCCACATTTTAATGAACTTTTTTCTTTGTTAGACAGCAATAATTTTAGATACTGTTCCTCATAAAACACTTAAATTTTGGAAACTACTTGAGGTCTGACAATTTCATTATTACATCACAACAGGCATCTTATCTGTGATTGTAGCACTGATAAAGGGTTGCAACTTCCTATATGCACTGGTATAGTGCATGGTCGAGTCACATGATGACTAACAAGAGGCATGTCTTTTCTGCTTCGTTTCCAGTGAGTGTTTCCATTATTCTATCTATCATCAGTACACTATATGAGTCTTACAAGAGAAACTGGAAACCAGAAGAGTGGGGAGATCTTAAAAACTTAAACTCGGCACCAAAAGCTGAGACACTGTTAAAGTGTCAGAAGACTGAGACTGTACATTGACAGTATCTTGATGAGGATTCCAAATTTTCACTCTGTGTTGATCAATGATCCACATCTAGAAATAGTGCTAGGGGGTGCATGATATTTTGGGATTTGTCAGTAGAAAAATGCCAGAGATATCTTTCATTGTTCCTTACTACAAATGGGAATCTTTGATACAATGGTATGTTGTTGTCAATAGGAATTTGGTGCTTGCAGCCAAACTGGAAAAAAGATTGATGGGATAGAATATCAAATGCCAAATACAATATTATCTAAAATTTGACATATCTGAAAAATGATTCTAAACATCTAGAAAATATTGCTGAATGGTGTTAAGCAGATAGTAATGGAGAAAAATGTTGGAAGAACTGTAAGAAAGAGACAGCTGGTAAACAAATAGAACTACAGGCTTGTTCTATAACAACAACTGTATATTCAGTGGCTAACTTGGCTTATCCATGATAAGGACAGAAAGTAAAGTGCATAAACTAACACAGCCTTATATGTTATCGTAGAAGTTACAAGCTTTTTGAAATTTTTAAAAATTTGAAGTGAATAAGCAGCTACAGCATAAGCATATTAAGTTATTGTAAAATAAATTTAAGCTGTATAATTTTGAATTGCTAAATATCATTATTTTATTATTGTATTTACGAAATATTTTTTGATTATTTTAATTTTCCTCAGCAATACCAAGTTTATATTTCATCGCAGACATAATATAGGGTAAACTAAGATTATACTGAAGTTTAAGTAAGATATGTTAAATAATTAAAAACTAAAGGATGATCCTGCTAACATTCAACAAGGAGATTTGCCTTATTAATGAAGAGAAAACGACTGGGATATCTACATACCAAATAAGAATATGTCTGAGCATCGGCTCAGTAGATAGCAGTATAAAGCAATGTAATCAAAAATATACTGCTTGAGTTCATAAGTTTGAATCAACCAGAAGTCGAATTTTTATTTTTAATTATAGAAGATGGAAACAATGTTTTCATTTATTTGATTTGGTGTATGTACTGGAATTAAAAATTTGATCGGACATAAAAATGGTTGTTGACTACTTGGATTTATGATTATTCACCAGCAAAATATAGTAACTGCACATACCACTGATTAAACTATAAATGACAAGGTTTTCAATGATTCCTTTTATAACAAAACAAACAAATAAGTAAATAAAACTACCATTGCTACACTTTTCATTAAAATGCTTTATACTGCTTGGCAACCAGTTTAACAAACTTTTATTTAAAAACATTTATGATAGTAAAATAGTAGGTTCAATGGTTAATATGTCGCTAAGACATTAGCCTCTCACCTATGAGTACTGGATTTAGGTTCTTATGTGGGGATCATGGTGGATGATCCATACTAGGAAGGTTTCCGAAGGGTCCTCTTGTTTCCCCTGCACTTCTTTCACCAGTCTTTCTTCATCATTCTCTGTCTGTCTTAACTTGTGGGATAGTATAAAAGACTTAAAGGTCAAGCTGCTTGGCTTCCCTGCCACTCACATTTCCCAAAATCTAATCTAAAAATAGTTATGTTTTGGCAATTTTTCTTAGGAAGAAGGAAGTCAAGTCACGTCAGCTTTTATCTACTACCTTGTTCTCAAATAAAAAGAACATTAATGATTTTGTTCTTTATAAAAGATTAAATACAAGGAGCAATTGAGAAGTAATTAAATAAATTGTTTTTTTACAAACCTTAATCATTACACAGATATAAAAATATACACTTAAAAAGGCATGCAATTGACTACTTTTCAGCATAATTTCTATTGAGGTTGATGCACTTGTCCCAATGTAAAATTAATTTGTGCATGCTTGAGTAATCAGTCATTCGACTAGGCATGAAGCCACAGACGAACAGCTTTCTGCACATCTTCATTTTTTGCAGTGGGTGCTGGTTGGTGTCTCGTCATTGGGCCAAATAGGTCATAATCACTTGGTGCCAAGTCAGGACTGTAGGCAGGATGAGAACTTCCCATCATCAGGAGTGAGTGTGGTATTCCGAGCTACAGCAAAATGGAGCCTGGGGTTGTCATGTAGCAACAATATATCAAACATTACCCTCTGTGGATAAGTCAGTTAATGGCAGCTCTGAGTCTATTCATGTTTCACAATAAGATACATCATTGACACTTTGTCCTTTACAGAGGAAATTGATTAGCAGAACAGTTTGGCTGTCTCTAAAAACAGTAACCATCACCTTTCTGGCAGACTGGACAGCTTTAAACTTTTTGGTGAAGGGGAGTTTCTTCCAAACCATAATATCTTGCTTCCTTTTGGGTGAGAAATGAAACACCCATATTTCATCTTCTGTAATGATACCGTCATGGGAGCCGTTTCCTTCACATTTGTAATGCAGCAAATGTTCAAAGTTGTAATCCATTCTGTTCCCCATGTGCAATGGCATTAGCTGTCTGAGTGCCCATCTGGCTGCCATCTTGTGGTATTGCAGGGATTCGTGGATAATGTCAAAAACAGCTCCATACAATAAGTCTTTGATTTTTACCTGTTCATCCTCTTTAATCATTCCATTCACACCACTGATGTTGGAATCTGTGTGTGATGTTCTTGGTCTGCCTGACCGATCTCCATTGAATACACTTATGCATCCTGCTGTGAACTTTGCACACCAATTGCATATGTTTGTAAATGTAATGAAGTTATCTCTATACGTTGAATACATTTCACCATAAATTTCAGCAGGTTTTCTACCCTTCGCCACAAGAAATCGGATGACTCTTAGGATCTCACTGAAAGTCGTTATCACCCCTGCCATTTTGAAACAGCTGTAACATATACTACATAATATGAAGTCAATTACATGCCCTTTCATGTGAATATCTTTATATCTGTGTAATGATTAAAAGTTTTCATGAAAAAAAAATTACTCAATTACTTTCAATCACCCCTCGTAGTTATGAAACTTAAATTTACTTAGTGATTAAATTTATGAGTTTTACCTAATGCTCCTTTCACCCTTCTAAAATCATAAGATATTAATTATTTCCTTACTAATAATTTCCTTGATACTAATTATTTTATATGGAAAGTCAATTTCCAGAAATAAGGAGTTGTTGCAATGTTTAAAACCAAATATAAAAAAAAAA
>JAFIDM010002131.1:70344257-70363163 GCA_023159025.1 Thereuonema tuberculata | reverse complement strand
CCATGTGTGCATCTAATGCTGAAGTTTTAACGTGGTTGAGATATGCCGAAGATCTCATTTAATTACATAAAAAAAATCATCTGAACGAACTTTCCTCACAGAAAAAAAACAAAATGCCATTTTGCTCAAAACAAAATTTGGTTTGGATATGCTGTTTTTATACACAACATATGCAGACAGTGTAGTTCAGTGAACATACGAAGTTGATTGGTATTTTATTCAAGAATTACTGGTCTACAGAGTATTTTATCAGTGCCTGCAATATTTTCGATACTGTAACTAATCCAGATATTTCATAAAGAAAATATTGGTCATTAATGAACTGTGATGAAACAGTCACTGGACAAAAAAATCTGTTAGATAATTTTCAGAAAAGTATCACTAAACTATCGCTAACTGTTCAACAGTTAGTGATAGTTTTGTAAAGAAATACAAAATAAATAAATACTTGACTAGTTTATGAAGAAGTTTATACAACGACATACTTATCAATGTTTATTATTCAGCATGAGTTTTATGAAAGTATGAAGAGAACCATTATCATAGCTAATAGGATCATATTATACTAATTTTTCCAATAAGATAAATGGATTGTTAGTTGAAATCAATCTCACCATCAATAACTTAGAAAAGAATTTGTGTGGCATGCCTTAGATATATGTATGCAGTATTTGCTATCACTCAGCGTCTAAGCCTGGTCTCAAATGTTGAATATTGCTTTGTAAAATGTAGAACCTCACAAAAACTCGCCTTTCAATTTTGGCGAAATTTTGTACATTGCAAGACATAATAATGGATAACATATACAAAATAAAAATCACTTACTATTAACAACAAAAAACTTAGGTCTTCCAAAATTAGTAGATGATGTAATTGTCACCTATTAACAAGCACTGAAAAGTCATCTAGTGAATTCCAATTGCTCAATTTTCATTTTGGAGGATGAACACTTTTTTATGCTTAAGAACTGAACTTCTATGTACTTTTTTAAATAACCTATAATTTATCACATTCATATTAAGTACTGTATGAACGATCACTTCTGTTCTTTCCAATGCACATGAGCAAAAGCGTATTGAAGATATGAATATTCTATTTACTGATAACAATTTAAATAAAATTAATTAACGAAAAAAAAAAAATGGAAAGGAATTACTTGAAAAATATAGCTTCTTATCATTACTTCAATTTGTTTCTTCTTTGCTCTTTATTTGAAGTTGATAATTTAAAATTTATGGTAGGAATTTGTTATTTAATTCTTAAACAAAAATTATATTTTGAAGTTGTTTTTTTTTTTTGTTTTGTTTTTTTTTAACCAGTGAATTTCAAATAAATCTCTTATTCTTTTACTTTAATTCTCAAATTGTTTTTATTCGCTAATAGACTTCTTTAATAAAAAATTTACAACAACAACTATCAAGATTAACTTCAAATGATAAGGGGAAAAAAAAATAAATAATCATTAGACTTTCTCTTCTAGAGGACTTTTTTTTATGTAAGTACAATTTTTTTTTATTCTTTTGCTTCATTTATCACTTTTGAGTTACTTTCCTCATCTCTTCACACAAGAAGACCAATTGTTTGGGGCAATTCTGTGTTTACATTCTTCCCTCCCCTCTGCTGTCCCCTATTAGACTAATATCTCCCATAGTTTATTTTGTCTCTATGAGGACAGTACAAGTATCATCTATTCCAAAAATGTTGATAGGGAAGTAAAAATGGAATGGATTTATTAATATTTTCATGAAGAAGGCTCAAATAAGCTGAAATACTGAATAAAAGTATCAGAGTATGGAATCCCTCAAGTCTCTCTCTTATTTTATACTAGCTGTACCCGGCATGCGTTGCAATGCTACTCAAAGAAAGAAAGGTGTCAGTCGATGGTGGGACACTTAGGTCCTTGTGTCGCCTTCCCTCCACTTAAGTGTGGTGTCCCTGCCCCCCATAGGATAGCAAATTTTTCACTTATTGCAATTGACATGGGGGGGGGGGGCGAGAAGGTGCCCTAAATATAAGGGCCCGGTGTCGGTCGGTGGTGGGACACTTAGATAGCCTTCCACCCACCGAAGTGTGATGTCCCTGCCCCCCATAGGAGAGCGAATTTTTCACTTTACACAATATTTGTGTAGTTCTCATTGTCACCACCAGGTGGATATTTGGCTATTTCAGGGATTTTACCCCTTTTCAACCCCTTGGGGGGGGGGGGGTCCAGATTCTAAGGTAGCCTATCTTTTTCTCAGGGTCCTAAAGAGTAATTCTGCAAAGTTTGGTCCAGATAGGTGAAAGGGCCTAGGAGTGTATAAAGGACAAATAAAGAAAGAAACATTCATTTTTATATATATATAGATGTTGAATGAAATGGCCTATTTCTCCCTCAGATCTAAATTTAATGGTTCTCAGTTAATTTAAATTTATTTTGTCAGTACTCTTACGCTCATGTGCATTGGAAAATACTTTTCTAAAGAAACATTTTTCTTTAAAGTGAAAATCACCCAAATGAATTAAAGACTTTTCAATGCCTTTCAATCGCTGATGGTTACATCATCTACCAACTTTGAAGGCATGTAACTTTTTACCATTGATGTCAATGAAAAATATTCTGCATATATGCTTGCCCACAAGACCTGCTTGTCACAGTTAACAAAATTTGGTCAACATCAGGAAGAGATTTTTTTGTTGACTTCCCTAGTAAGACTAAGATAAAACTAACCAATCAAATTTTCATGGAAGTATGTTACTGAAGCCATTGCATAGGCTTCTCAGAAACAACAGTGGATTTCAATTCAGAAAAACTTCCTTGTTTGGCAGAATCTGATCACTTACATTTGCCTGGAAATCATAACATCAAAACATAGAAATGGCATTTCTGCAATGGTGAGTTGCTGTCAGTATGCAAGAGGAGACATTACACAGCTAAACCTATAATTTGGAACATTTTTCAATACTTCAAGTCAGAGTGATGAATATGTATTTCTGAAGAGCTGGATAGAATGGCTACTGCAACAAATTTGTCAGCTTAGACAGTGAAGAAAATTGTCTGCTAAGGGTCTTTCCGCAGGAAATCATGCACCAATGCCGACATGAAGCAGAATTAATATTAGAAAATTCTACATCAACATTACATAGCAAAGTCAAGTTATTATAAAATTATTTAAATAATAACAATAATATAAAAATATATTCTTAACTGTAGAAAATACAAAAACCCGAATGTCTTCATTATGTTTATAAGATTCAGTTATGAATTTGGGCAATAGAGCATATTATGTCATAAAAATCTTTTCTTTCATAAAATGGACTTTAACTATCTAGTTCTGATAAAACACTATCTTGCTATCTTACATCGTGCTTAGGATGTGCAAATAACTGTCCCCATTCAATCTGTTCATAAAAAGTATTATACAGTGGATGTGTTATTATTAAAAATATTGTATGTAGCAAGCAAAGTAGTAATTCTGCTATTTTTAGATTTCAAAATATAAGCACATTACAGAGACGTATACTACTCATCACTTATTGGACTACTAGAAAAGATGGATGCAAAAATTAGTAAGAACTGAAATCCTAGCTTTTCCATCATCCCATCACTATATTATGTTATATTTTACATTCTTCATGCAATTTTGAATCATTTGATATCCTACAAATCACAGTGAAGGAGGAAGGTAATGTAAGTAATACTGTAATATTCATTGTTTGCAACTGTCAAGTGAAATGAATAAAAAACAATCTGAATTCTTAAACAAAAGACTAAGTAAGAATAGGCAATAAACATATCAATCTGTTAATAATTATGGAAGTGGAAATATCATGATTCTACCATCATATTTCAAGTATCAAACATAATTTTGATAAAATATTTGTATGAAGTGAAATGAAAAATGTGAACTGCATGTTTTGTATCTAAAAAAGGCAAAAGTTAAGAAAGTAATCAAATCAGGATTTGGAATTGTTAGAAGATAGGTTTTTGTTGCTTACCTTTAAGAATTTTAAAAATTCATTCTCAGGAATAGAAATGCCCAATGCTTCTTCAACTCGCTTCTTAATTGTGTTTTTTCTGTATCGGGCACTGGTGTGAAACATGTCAAACAGGATTTCACACCATCTGTATTGTTCATTGCCAGAATTAATCAGAGCAAAGAGGGGCTCTTTGGTACTTCCTGGAGGCCACTAAATGATTAAAAAAATATTAAAAGTTGCAGGGAGAAAGTGATACTGAATATAAAACAATAATTCTTAAAAAAGTCATCTTTCATAAACTTAAAACCCTTATTATGTAGAATTTTATTAGGTTTGTAACCCTTATTATGTAGAGGCAAAAAGAATAGTTTTGTCCTCTTAAATACCTGATGAAGTTTTTCGAAAAGAAAAATGAAATATTGTGGACATTAAAGAAAGTTGTTTTATGGGATTTCTAGAATAATTCTTAATATTTATATCAAAAATGGAAGGTGCATTCTTCGTCTAGTCACGCAGTTTGAAGAGCATATTGCACCGCACCACTGTCTGGCTGGCTTTTTTGTCTTTCCCTCCAGTTAGTGTCATACAATGTGAAAATCTAACTGGAGTATTTTTTTTTTATTTTATTTTTTACGACAAATGAAATTTAACATGCGTTCAACAATTTTTACATTAAAAGAATACAAAGAACCCACATAACTAAACAAAACAAAAATTCACTGAGCTATTTTTGGTATTTGTACTGGGAATCAGAGACAGTACTGTTTCAAGGTTTGTTGACCTCTCATCAGTCCGATCCGCCCAGTATACCTAGCTCAGTGAAAAATACAAAACGGACAAACATGCAAATCAATGACCCCTCAATTAAAAAACATCAAAACAAAATCAAGAATAAAAAGGGGTGAAGAATTAATCCTTGCTATCATTCAGGTTAACATGGAAGGATTAATTTTTTAAAAGGTTAGTAGTACAAATGAAATTTAACGTGTGTTAAACAATTTTTACATTAAAAGAATACAAAGAACACATATAACTAAACAAAACAAAAATTTACAGAGTTATTTTTGTTTTGTTTAGTTATGTGCGTTCTTTGTATTCTTTTAATGTAAAATTTTATTTTTTAATTTGGGAAATTTCTAAATTCCACACACAAATTTTTACAATGTTTTTTTATGCTGATCTAATGGTACAAGTCAGAAGTTTGAACTCTTTGTTTATATAGAGCCAATTTGATAACTATGTTTAAAAAATTAAAAACAACATTGTGGGTCCATTTTTAAAAAATATCTGAAGCTTTTTTTAACAGGCAAAGGAAAGTCTAAATGAAGTACGCATACACACACAAATCAGGACTGTATTTTGCTTGGATCTTGGAACATCAATTATTACACATAATAACAAGATAATAGGTTATCTGTCAAACTACCCTAGACAGTAAACAACTCATAACTGAGCAAAAATAAATAAATAAATATTGACGCCATAACATAATTATAAGTAACATGTTTCATCTTTTGTGCAGTTTGATTCAAATGTTTAACAAATGCTACAACAATGCAATTTTCAAGTTTATATTGGCATCCATTCAGCTTTGCACAAAGGAGGGTGGGATCACACACAATACATTAAAGAATGGAATGTAGCATTTTATATATTCTTTCAGGCCATAATAATTCATTATTCTCCTTATTACATTTATAAAACTGTTGTCTACCTCTCCTACAAATGTTCCCAATATGTGTTCAACAAAAGAATAATGTCATTAAAAGCATATTTTTTTTTTATTTGATGAAGATGCCTGTATTTTATAGTGAAATGGTGGGTCATTGCTTGATCTGCTGCAATAGCAATTAATGTAATGAAATCATCAACTATTGCTGTAGGTGTATGAATCTGCTGCTTGTAAGTGATAGTGTGTTATCATCATAATGTGAATCACAGAAATTCCCAATTATTGTGACTAATGATTTTACCTGTACATATCTTAGCATACTATTTCTTCCATCAGCTGCTAGTAATCATATCTGATGATAATGCATCTATAAACAACTTTAACTTTTGGTGTAGTTCAAATAGAGATACTGAATGAGTCCCTTTACATCATCTGTAATGCATTAAGATGGATGTAAAGAGCAGCACTTTGTGAAAAATCTATCTTCATTCCATGCTGTAATTTGAATTCCATATAAGTTCTTTTAGGCTTGAAAGTAACAACTTCTTTTGTTGTGAGTTTGTGTTCCTGAATCAGGTATTTTCAATGAAGCACAAGCTTTTTCCCCTCGACACCGACAGGGAACTTCATCATCTTCAAAGAAATGATTCACAGCTCTGACAATTTATTTAGAAAGAAACTTTTTTCTTTCTTTAGAAGGTCAGTCAAAATTCCATATTCCCTCTTTTGAGCCCTGGAATTTTTAAGTGCTTTCTGAATTACAGGTTGTTGGAATAAGAATTATAAGAGTTTTATATAATTTCTTGTCTAGCAGCTGTGAACACTCATTTACATTTATTTATCTTTTAAGGTCTTCAAGTATTTCAGCGAAGTTATTACAGTTTGTACAAGTTGAGGCTGCTTGTTGTGTGATGCCTTCAAATGATAAATTAAGAAGGTTCAAGACTTTTAGAACTTTTAACTCCTTTACCGTTCTTTTTCATATTCTTTTTCGTATTTTTTTGTTCAGGGTGCAATTTTATTAGTAAACATCCTGATTGCAGCAAAACTTCATTTTTTACCTTCAGTATTCAGACTGTCAGATCAGATGTGATGACAGATCTGATTGTAGACACATCTTACGTTGTAGACTGTGTAGGAGAAACATATTCAGATGCCAAATTAATGCAAAAGGTTGAGGCAGATAAACTTGATTTTAAACTAGCCTAAAACCCCACATAATACAATGTATCGCATGCACCAATGCAGTACCAATGCAGCCACTGTTCTTCTATATAACGGTGATATGTCAATTGTTGAATAGACTGAATAATGTCTGCATTCTAGGAAGGATACAACCGTGCCCTTTCTTACATCAAATATCCTAGTGTGAAAGTAAAACAGTGTCGCAACAAAGGTTTGGCGGTCATTAAGAGTACCATTAATCACCTAACCTGCCACAACAGCCAACTTGATCCCCAGGCCATAAGTACTGCCAAAACAGGAACCCAACAACGCAGACAAGACAGCTGACCGCCTGCTACCATATGACAAAAGCAGAGCGATGGTCACACGAGAGAAGCCACCCACCCACCGTTGCATGGCCAACAGGTTAGGAACGTCACAACGGACAGCGGAATGTGTCATCTAAATAACCTTGGCATATACAGGGTCCACAAAGCCCGTGGTTACAAACTCGCCAAACAGTAAATCCAAGAATGCTTCACCAATGCAAGAAAATTGTAAGAACAGTATCTCCGAAATGACAGCTCGGCCGTCCTAAGGTAAAAGGAAGTAACTGCAAATTTTCTGATTTTTCGTTTTCTGCATTTTCTACGTAAGGAAGTAGCTACACATCTTCCAAAGCAATTTGGTAATGATCTGCTGTTAAGTATGTCCCCTATTTCGATGATCAAAGGTAGCAACTGACTCACAATATGCTTATATCTACGGTCAAAGGCAGCAAATAATCAGTTTTCAAATTGCTAGTTGCTTCCTTTTACCTTAGCACGGCCCAGCTGGCAGTATGTTGTCGTGTTGGAAGAAGCATGGGTGTATCTGGATAATGCCAACCAACCCAGGGCGATTTGTTACTGGCACATCTGAGAGAAAGGACAAGCTGACTTCGTATGGGAATGCAAAGAGAAGTTCTCCAAAGATTTCATGATTGTCATACTGTGCTCATGGCAGTACTCCACAATCAGAGTAGCTGCTAATGCCAAGGTGAATGATGCATACTTCCAAGAGACTGTGATGGAACCTATCTATGGCACCCATGTCCCACACATTTATGGCAAGGATGCTTCATTAGTGGACATTTATAATGGACAAGGCATCCAGCCGTACTGTACATTACTCGGTCTAGTATTATGAGCGAAAGGCACAAGCGATCGAGATTCATGTCATTCCCTTTATATACCTGTTAAGTCACTTGATGCCTCCCCAATGGACTTGTGGTTTCAGGCTTCTCAAATCTGGGATTGCACGGGATCCATGCAACTTGAGGTCCCAAACTTGTTCAATTTTCTCTGCCTCAACCCTCTGTAGAAGCATTGCATGCAAAATACATTCTTTTTGTCATATTTCAGCTTCATATGTTGTGCTTTTAGATATAGTTTTGTCATTTTTAAGGTAATAGTTATAAACCTTTCTTTATCGTTCTGGGAAAGGATCCAAGACAAAACATATAGAAATCCAGATTTGAAGCCATGAAAAAAACTCAGAATAAAAATCACTAAAACAATTCCAACAGACCACTTCAAATTAGTAATGGACAGGAAGATGGAAGTTATAGACTATCAGTTCTATTAACTCTTGCTTCTTCTCCATTGATCATTTGAAAAATATGTTTCTGAATGTGTTATTCAATTATTCTGAATGTGTTTCTGAAGGTGTTATTCAAAGACTACAAGGTAAGAAGCCAAGTATAAACATGTTCTTAAAAATGACTTCATAAAGTGCAAAGTAGAAGGTGGTTGCAGGGTGGCTTAAGACAATCATAAGAATGGAAGAGCTAGTACAATGATGTAAGTTGACTAAGGGAGTTATATAAGAGAAGCAGATGACTCAGGGATATCAATGAAAACTGATAATGCAGAATTATTAAAAACAGCAAGGCCAGAGAAGTGCTGAGAAGTATCAATGACAAGCTGGGTGATTGATTCTCAAGATCAACAAGTGAAGCTCAGAGAACTGTGAGTGAATCTATGGAGACTCCATTTATGGTGCAAGGATAGATCCTGAGAGTTCATTTGCAGAAGCATGATTCGATAGCAGTAGATCATCATCCAGAAGCAGAACAGGAACAGAGTTTTTAAAAGCCCAAAGAGTTTAAACGGGAGAACTACTAAGAACTAGGGACAGTATTGATGGAATAGAATAGTCTTAGAAATCATAAGAGGAAAGCTTCCATGATTAAAGAAACCACAGAGAAAGTTCATGCATTTTTGAAGAGTCCACAACAGAACAGGGTTGGCATGCAGAAAGTGAATGACAATCTAGACAGAGACATGTTTGTCACAAGAAGAATATTTCTCTCACATATGTTACAAACACCACAATGATTGGGAAAAAAATCAACAGAAAATAAAAAAATTCATAATTACACCACAACAGAATATCATTACTGACATTCAATAAAAAGAGAAGTGCAGTAATTAAAGGCATAGCAATTGACTGGAAACAGAGAATTGCTGAATCTTTTTCAGGATAGAAGACAAATATTGTGCAGAGCACTGTGTTGTTAAATATTAAAAAGGCTTAATAAAAATATATATAGTTATTGGTATAGTGTCACGAAGTATCACTGAGAACTTCAGTTCACATACCATTATTCAAATACTGAAAAACAGTTTTACTAAAGCTTGCTTTAAGCTTTCATCATTTGCAAAGATGGCCAAGCAAATAAGATGTTGAAAACTTTTTACAAATCATAGTTACCTACTTTATCAAACCATTAAGCTGCACAACAAATGAAGAAACAAATAAACAAAAATAAAAATCCAAAATAATCAACATTATCAAAGATAATAATTCCTACATCATTATCAAAAACACTGATAACAAAGGAAATATCTTCTGAACCACTTACTTCGCAATCCACAGTCACTGCCCCTGCCTGCACTGCAGTCTGTTCTAACATACAGTCTGATACACCACGGCCAAGGATGTGGCCAGGAGGGGATTCTGCTAATTTCAGAGTCAATGCTCTTTTAAGTTCTGAAAGAGACATACACTTCCTCAACTGTAATCGCTCTTGAACAAACTGCATTAACTCAGTTTGTAGTTGATCTGATCCAACATGGTTATTTGCCACAGAACTAGGTCCATTGGAGGTCATCTGAACACTATTGGTAGAAGCAATATCCATCTGCTCCTCATAATCCATCACTTCCTGCTTGATTTTGACAGTTGAACTGTTACACTGAGAAAAGGAAGACTCCATTGTCGCTTTATATGGAGGGGAAAGGGGTTCTTGTTTGATATGTATTTGGCAACTGTCTGTACTAACTAGATTTGGCAATTCCTTGGACTTGGCTGGTTTAGGTTGTTTCTTAACAGGAACAGAATTTACTTTTGCAACCTCAGAAACTGAAACAAAAATGAAAAAATTAATGAAAGTCATTACAATATTAAAAATTTCCAAAGCAAAAAGAAAAATCTATAAATTTGCTATCATTCATACCTAATTCAACAGAAATAAATTGTTACATATTATCTTCATATTGTATAGAAAATGACTCAAATCAACTCAACTTCTTTATTTTCATATCTATCTATATTTCGTCCTGATTAGAGGACTTCTTCAGGAATGGAAATAAAATTAAATTACAAGATAAAAAGAAAGAGAAAACCCTTCTTTTTCTAGTAACATAATCGAAAATAACAAAGTAATCTTAAACAAATGTACTGTATTACATTCAAAATGAAAACAACAAAGTATATCTACTGTATTACATTCAATAATAAAAATAACAAATAAAGTGAATCCTAAACAAAACATCCTTACTTTAATAATTGAACAGACATGTGGATTTACCAAACAGATACAACAATAGATCTTATATACATTTACTTCAGGGTGTCTACAAAATCTGAATAAAAAAATTCCCTGATTTTTCCCTGATTTCACGAACAATTTCTTAAAAATTCCCTGATCATAAGAGAAAAATTCCCTGATTTTAACTACTTGGTAACTATTTACTATTTTATCTAAGTATAATAAAAGAATAAGCAAAAAATTCTATAAAAACAGTAATGATGAAATACTTAAAAAAAGAAGAGAGAAATAAAAAATTATAAATTAATGAGTTTACAATATCTTACCTTTTAAAAGATTTATTGCAACAATATACACAAAATTAAACTCAACGGAATTCAAGATTCATTGTAATGTATAGCATGATACTGGTTATTTAAATTTTTGAAAGCTTTATCGCAGCAATTTCATTTTCAATCATTTCAGATTCCTTTTGTGCTGCTTCTAAGATTTTAATTTTTTTGTCATTAAGCCTTTTCAGTTCAAGTTCAGCCTCTCTTTTTCTTTTAACAGCTACTGCCAATTCTTGATTTTCTTTCTTTTTTTGTTCCATTGCCTCGGAATACTTAGCTCTTGCATTTCTTACATCAAGGACCATCTTCTTAGTAATTTCAATGTTATTTATGCCACCTTTAGACAATACACTATCATAAATGGATCTTCTGGCAATGATAGTTTCTTCTTTGATATTCTGCTCTAAAGTATCTTTGTTTATAGAAAAACCTTTTTCTAAGCTTGCATTGCCATGCGACAATACCATGACTAACTATCACTGTCATAGCTACAGGTGCTCCATTTTCTTCAGCAGATATCAAACTACACCAGAAATTATCAATACGTGCAGTCGATCTTTTATACATCTTAACTTTGAGATATTTTCTGGCTATGAACATATTTGTTTTAATTGATTCTTAGCTTTCTCAGCTAAAGTGCATGATATCCAGTTTTTTTCAGAAAGAATTACCAACAGACTTGATAATCTACATGAAAATATATTTTCATTTATAGCTATTTTAGGGTCAAAACAGGACACTGCTTTAGTCAGCTTGTAAATAAGGGGAGATTTACTTTGGAGTTTCAGTAAACATTGAATCAATATGCGTCTACAGTCAACTTTAAATTCAGCTATTTGCAAATCAGATACTTTCGCTTTTTTCAAATTGCTTTGAGCAGATAAACCAATATCTATTTGTTTAACTGGCAGAAAATTTGATTTGTCCTCCACGTCTATGCTTGTAATATTTTTGCTTAATGCCTCTTTTTAAGAAAGCGCTGCATGAATTTTAGTGACAAATTACTTAGGTCAGAATAAAGAAATGGTATTAAGGTAGCATCTGTTTGGTACTCCCTTAAGAACATTTCAAAATCGGAAGCAACTAAATGAAAAAGACCAAGCTTTGCTGGTAAGAGAGAATCATAAATAGCACTTTTAACTTCCTTATAACTTTTTGAATTTGGAGCCATTTTGTCCTTCTCTATTCCTTCTATAAACTTCCTTAGCAATGGGATAAGCTGCAATGATCGTTCTGTTACACCAGTGTTCTCAACCCACCTAACAAAGCAAAACTTTTTTGGAAATATTTGTGAATTTGTATATTCCATAAATAATGTTCTTCTTGCTGGGGAATCTTTGAACAAGTAATATAAAGCTCGATGAAACTCCATAATCTTCCAGTTCGTAACTGACACTCCTGTTTTGAAAGCTATGTTCAATGCATGTAGTCCACATGAGCCAATATTCAGTACTTCAGCATCTTCCTTAGTTTCCTTTAAAGAGCACGAAAGTTCTTTAAAAAACTTTTGATTTACGTTAGGCCCATCCATCGAGATTTGTAGAAGTTTCTTCAAATCCAGAGGTTTAGTAGCCTCAACAAACGAATTCACCAAATCAGTTGCACGAGTGCGTCCAAGAAAGGTCGAGTTCAAATATCTTGTTTTTACTTCATTTGTCTTTGTACACCAATATCTAATATTCCTCGTAGTTAGTTTCGGTTTCAGTTTCAGTGGCGGGAATATAGTACAGGATATGACGTCGCTATTCAACACCATTAGACCGGCCGGCGGGAAAGAGGGGATCGACGTGACGCGTGACCTTGAATGCTCCCTTGAGATAAAAGCTCGCGCTTGGCAAAAGATCATAAATTTCCCTGATTTTAAGTAATAATTGCAAAATTCCCTGATAATTCCCTGATTTTTTCCAGAATAACAAAATTCCCTGATAATTCCCTGATTCCCCTGATTCTGTAGACACCCTGTACTTTAATGTTAAATACTCATTAATTTTCTTGTTTTTTAATAATGACTTCTTAAATATTCCCAATGAGACATCGTTGACTTTAATAGATTTGTCTCTATTCAGACATTCGCAACTATTTATCAAGCATGACTCCAATGCTCTTTGACCCGCTCTCTTACAGTACGGCCTGTACTTCCCACATATACTTCACCACAATCCAGGCATTTTAAGGCATATATAACCCCCATTCTGTCCAATTGATTACCTTCTTTTATAGTTCTCTTCTTCTTGAATAAAGTGCTATCTTTATGGTAAACAATTTTAATCTCATTACTTTTGCACAGCTCTTTTAAGTGTTTATTCACTTTAATCCCTATCAGCAAACATATACACTTTACAAAACTCCTTGTTTCTTTTACATCTTTTTTTGGTTTAACAAATTTCTTATTCTTAAAAAATTCTTTAATTGTTCTTTCTACAAAATCATCAGGATATTCATTTATCGATAATATTTCTTTGAATTCTTTAATCTTATCTCTCCACACTTTCTTTTCGTAAGTGTAATTAGCGATCCTTCTGAGATAACCTTTAATAATTTTTTTTTTGGTAGATTAATTTAAATTCCATTCAGCCTACTCTCGTAGGAGAAAGGCTTTTTGCTGGCGTCGAGAGATGCAGCAATTTATTTTCTTGTCTTTTGTTGTTGGTGGAGTCACGGTCGGGTCTGCGGTGACTTTTACTAACAAGATCTTGACTTTCTGATTTGGTTAAGGGAAGGCGAGGATTGGGCTGATGAGTCCGTAGAAGGACGAAATGGCCGTTCCCAATTCCTTCCCATAATCTAATCAGTAGGGCAATTTCTCCTTTTATTCAAGTGCTGCGTTTCCTTTGCTTTGTTTAAAAATTAAATACTATTTCTTAAATTTTTCATCATATAAAAAACAATATACCAATAAATTATAAAATAATGATTTACTTTTCCTTTTTTGATTCATACTTAAATTATGCAAATTCTGTCCAGTCTAATACATATAATGGAAACTTAAAAGTATAAAAATTTTACAAAAGAGAATCTTAAAAATAGTAATATATTCTAAAAATATTTCAAATAATAAAATAACAAGTGAATTCTTGATGCATAATAAAATACTTACTTCGGAACAAAAACTTTCTATACAATTTAATAATAAAGAATTATTATCAAGTAATTTACTTGAATAACAATTATAATCTTAGAAATATAAATAGCTTTAATTGGAATATCCAAAAATTTTGAATAATTATGGAGAATGCCACCCATATTAATTACTACAGGATGAAATAAATAAAATCAATCTAAAAAAATTTACCAAATTTTTCTAAAATATCAAATTTAAAAAAAAATCATTAGATATTGATATGTATACGATTTATTTTGTATGTATTTAAATTATGTCTTGTATTCTTAATTAATTCTTAATTTAATTTATAATCCTAACATGACTATATTTTGTAAATAATAATAATAATAAACATTTGTACAGACAAAACCATGCATCACAACAGACCTGACATCACATTTGTTAATAAGATTAACGAACAGACCTATCTCATTGATATTGCAGTGCCTATCAGCAAGAACATGCAAAAAACTTATGCAGACAAGATCAGTAAATACACCGATCTAGCAATGAGCTCCAGAAGCAGTGGAGGCAGGACCAAGTACGTGTTGTACTCATCGTTCTGTTCGCCACTGGTCTGGTTCCTCACACACTGCACTACAACCTCAACACACTAGGGCTTCACAAAAACACTTATGCACAACTCCAGAAGGCTGTGATACTCAACACAACACACATAGTTAGAAAATTTATGGACACAACCACACATCACTAATCATTCTTGCACACGTCTTTACACTTAGCAATATGTGCTTTGGTCCTTGACCCGCCATGTTGTCTTTGCTGGGGAATCCAAAGATTTGAATCTTTTACATAATAATAATAATAAATTGCACAGATAAGAAGATTGAAGTGAATAGGTCTGATATCATCCTTGTAGATAAAGAGAGAAAAGAGGCCATACTGTTTGATAAAGCTGTGCCATTGAACCACAATCTTCATAAAGTGTATGCCAGCAAGATTAATAAATACCCAGAGTTGGTCATTGAAATAAAGCAGATGTGGAAATTCAGAGCAGTTCACATTAGGCCAATAGTTATATCAGCAACTGGAATTTCCCCAGTTAACACCATCAGAAAACAGGAGTTTCTAGAAGTAAGACGTGGCAAAAGAAATGCAGAAATATGTAATTTTAGACTCGTGTCACATTGTAGGAAGATTCCTTAGTTTGGAATAACTTGGGTGCACTTGACAACTGTCCGTGCAGTCATTGATATCTATTAGATTAAAATGAGAAAAGAGGATAATGATGATAATATTATTTTTAAAAAAAATAAACTTCACTGGAATAAAAAAAGAGAAATTTTCCTATTGCAATTCGAATTCCTTGTAACTGTGTTTGCAAATATCAAATACTTATAAAAGTTTAAAATATAGTTATAAATTTAGTGTTTTTATCACTATAAGGTGAATTACATAATCAATTTGTCAGAAACAACACTTACTTGTCATTCCATGTTGGAAAGTTGGCCTAGGCAAGTTCAAAATTAAATCCTGTCAACTGATAGGTAAAGGAACTGATAGTTAATAAGAATCTATCTATCTATAATTCGTTAAGCTGCACTTGAAGGATAAGAATTGTGATCTATATCTAAAAAATCTCCACCCCTACCTATCATCTCCCCTGCTTTCTCTTCACATAAGTAACCGTCACATGGGAATTGTTCTGTAAGGCCAAAACTCATGTAAATCCCCTAAGTGTGTGGGTACCTATTGGATCTACTCATCTACGATGAATTTTCCCACTCCAGGTGTGAAAATCCCTCGTAGACAAGTATTATTCACTTATCATGACGGACTCCTTCAGGTCCAAGCTTTATGAGTTAATTCATTTTTTTTATTTATTTATTTATTTTACTGGAATTGTAAAATGATGCAAATTCTCATATAATATGTTGCAGACTGGAGGATACATCAAAAAAAAAAAAAGAAAGAAAAGAAGCAGCACAAAATACAGGCAAGCCCTTTAGTTTGTGAGGTCTTCATAAAAAGTACCATATATTTAACCTTATGTATGGTTAATACAACTCACAACAATAGATGCTCACAGCATATGAAACATAAATATGAGTATAGAATTCAAGGAAGGTAGATAGGATGCTTCAACAGCTAGGTTGCTAATTTCACAAGAATGACAGTGTAGAAAATTCTCATACCTAAACTGTATCATTTCATTCCAATCTAATATAAATAAAAGCTAAATGACAATCTCGTATAACTAAAAGCTTGTTGACGATTTAAATACTTGGGAATTATTAAACTGATTAAAGCAATTTTTTTCGTTAAGTTTATATTAAAATACATATAAATAAATACTTACTTTTTGGCTTTGAATCTGATAATTTCAATGATTTACATAATTGTTGATAACGAACATCCCACAACATTTGCTGGCGTTGTGCAACATCAGGATATCTATTGAGAGGTAGATATATTTTAAACTTTAAAATGCATTACAGATAATCTTCAACTGTCATATTAGGGCTACAATTTAGCCTCTTTCTCAAACTCTGTTCAATTATTTTACAAATAATTAAGAGAAAGTGAAAGGGTACTTATTATTGCAAATGCTAAGAACAATAATATTGAAATTTGTTCACTTTAATTAAATTACTTTAAACTTATACTTCACTTTATTAGCCAACTGATATGTAGTACTTAATAATAAAGTACTTTATTTTAATTTCATACATGTTGTTCTTTGCCATAATCTACTTTTAAGCTTATTTATAGCAAATCGTGAAACATGGAAGTGACAGGAAAAATGCACATAACACTAAAATGATAATAACGAGATAATCCAACAGTTAGTGCTGTGCCAAGTCCCTATTGTACAACAGTCCACTTGCCCATTATCTCTAGCAGAAGCAGTCAACATAATCCAGTATAAAGAAGAAAATACTATCATTGGTGGGTAAAAAGTCTGCCATTGCTGTTAAATTCCCCTCCCTGTCCCAATGTGTTTTTGTTGTCCTCCATTTCTGTGCTATTCTTACCTTATTATCTGATGATAGAATGTGCAAAGCCCCTCCAAAACTTTTGGAGCATATCAGCATTTTGTAAGTTGTGTGTGTGTGTGTGTGTGTGTGTTTTCTCTTTCACTCCTATATTACATATAAATCTTCACTACCAAAGGAAAAACAAAGATTTTTTTTTTTCTTTTCTGATAATTGTTATGAAAATTTTAGTTATAGATTACTTTTGCTGTAATCTATGAAATTTATGACAAAAATCTTTGATCATCTTCAATTTAATTATTATTTAATGTATTAAATGAATGTAAACTTTTCTGTAAATTTAGATTTCATGTAAAAAGTTAACTTTCTTCACATTATAGATGGCTCGTACTTTCTGAAATTTGCCTGGGAACTGCAAAAGAAATGTCCTTAGCCGCTAGTTTTAAAAGCCAGGTATTAGCAATCAAGAAAACAGATGAGTCCAATGCAGCCAGTGCAGCCACTAAGAACTTTCAGAATCATAACATAGACACTCTTAAGATAAGTAGCTTAGAGCGCTTGCTGTAAATCTCAATGAGATTTTTAGAATGGGGTCAATTAATTCAAGAAACAGTCCTTTTAGTAAAAATTCAGGGACATATTCCTGCAAGAAACTGATATAAAATTAGCATTTTTTTTTTTTATATGGATGTACTACAAAAGATCTTAAGATAGGCCTATCCAATTCCTCCTAATTAGATGCTTACAAAATAGTTTCTTTTGCCTTTTCTTTTGAGAAAAGCTGTTGGAGTCCTAGATCACTTAAATTAATTTTAAAAAAAAATCCATTTTGCCTGTGCTTTAACAAACTAACTTTCAATCTCCTTTGAAACATATCAGTACTACTTCTGATCTGATATTACAGTAATCAATAGGATAAATGGAATATTGAAAAGATAAATGCTAATTTTAATGAATAAAATTGACATTTCCCAAGATTACAGTTACAGTCCATGCTTACAATCCCAAATTTTTGTTTACATGAGAATGTGATAATATACTCTATAGTTTTTACAGTGCAGCACAGGGAGTAATAAAGAAATAAACAATATGTAGTTATTACTAAGATGATGTTTTGAAACCAAGGACATTTAGCATCACAAAATATATAGACATACTGATCAAATTCTGGAGAAAACAAATTTTGCTAATTAGAATTAACTTCATAAAATCAAAGAAAGTTTAAATGTATTTTAAAGAATACTGTCTGTCAAAGATACTGAATGAAGATGGGAAAAAAACAAACTAAAAATATTTTATTGTGAAGTGAGCCAAAAACCTTACCGTGTTACAAAATCAGAATCAAAAGGCAAAATAAATTCCCATCCTTTTGATATCCTAATTCTAGCCATCTGTTCTAAGATTTCTTTAACATCTTCCTGAGGTAACTAAAAAAAAATTTCAAAAAGGATTAACAAAAATATATCTACAGTATATAAAAGAAACAATTATGGACATCATAAATCTTTTTTTTTATATAAGGAATTCTCATTCAGATATGATTCCAAAATTATAATTGGAGACTTTAATGCAAAGAGTGGAACGGAAGATATTTTTGGTTTAAACACTGAATAGTTTACAAGAAATCTCAACTGATAATGGGTTAAGAGCAATTGACTGCAATTTCGAACAGTCTAGCAGTAATATCCATAATGTTGTTCATTAAATATTAACTTTCTTTCATAATATTTTATTATATAAAAAAAAAGATGTAAATTTACATTTTACTCTGCCAATACTGAGTTGACAGCTTGCTTTGGTCAAATCTGAAATTTTAATTTTATGTTTAAACTTTCTGAGAAATAAACCTTGAGGATCTTGTGGATCTGAAGTAAATTATTATTAAAATAGTGCTTGAATATTAT
>JAFIDM010002131.1:70326940-70338554 GCA_023159025.1 Thereuonema tuberculata | reverse complement strand
GAGATGCATTCGACAAATGAGATGAGACTTCCGTCATCTGAAGAGATTACACTCCTATAAACCCTTGATTGATAGTGAAATTTTCATTTTCTGAGAAGTCTTCTTAACCTAAACAACTTGTTTCAGTAAATTCCATCAAAAGTTTCAACGTACATCAGTACATTCACTTTTGAAAATGTTCATTTTTTAGTTATTACTTCTGTTCTTTTTCTTGTCACTCGACAAGCTATCCTAAATAGACAATCAACTACAGGTGAGCATTATGAACAAGCTTATCCTGTTTACTACCTAGTGATATTTCTTCTGGTCTAATGTCTCAGCTGTTTGTTTAGATCAGTGGTGCACAATCCGCGGCCGGCTGCTATATTTGCTGTGACTCGATAGTGTCAAACTTAAAATTAAATTTGAGCCTTTAAGATTGCTGCCAACAGATATATTGAAAAATGTCATAACTTGCAATAGCAGCTGTTTCAGACTTTACTATTTGGAATGTTTGTACGAAACACAACTAGAGCGTTATTTGATAATTTGAAGTTTACGTAAATTATGTGATTACTTGATGGACCTGGTGATGTCATCCTGGATTTCTCCATAGATGCGGGTAGTAAAGTTTCCAGCACTTCCGGTCTTGGGCCTTCCTTCGCCATTGCTTTCCAGCTATTTTAATGATGGGCTCAACCCTTCTAGTTGGTGGCCTTCCTCATTTCCTTTTTGTATATCTAGGGTACCAATCAGTTACCCTAGCAGTCCATCTGTTATCTTTAGACCTAGTGATATGCCCTGTCCATTTCTGTTTATCATCATACATTGTTTTTTTCACATCTCTTATTTGATTAATTTTTCTCACTTCTGTGCATCTTATGTGTTCAGATTTCTAAATACATTTATTATAAATGGAACCGTCAAATCACTAATTAGTAAGACATTTATGTAAATTATATGTATTATTAATAATTATCATTATAAATGACATTATCAAATCATTCATTAGGAAGGTATTGTAAGGGTTGGGGGTTGGAGGATGGGACGCTGTGGCCCTTCATCAGAACTTTTATAAAAATATTGGTCCTCAGACTTCCTAAGGTTGTGCAGCCCTGGTTTATATGAAGAAGTTGCTCTTTGAATTCCAATTAATCTCATAATAATTTTACAATACTTTCCCTACACTTTCACTATGTGTTCTCGCCTTGTGTTGTCCTATATGTTTGTGCCATTCATGAAGATGGAATGCACTTAGTATTCCAAAATTGATGGAGTATTCCCATTATCAAGTAAGTGTGTTTCGTTATCAATCTCTCTTATTAATGACAGCAATGTTGCTGTCTTCGATGCCTATATACATGCAGTGCAACTAGGAAAGCAAAAACACATGAAGGTTTCAAAACAGTAGTTCAAAAAATTTGGAAATGCTACTTTCCAAAGAACATGTATTTTCCATTTGATACATATGTAGAAAGTTGGTGTACAAGTTCTCTGGACAGATGGCCTATTTATTAGAATAATGTCATTTTGAGAAAAATAGAGAATTCAAATTCTAAAGGCTATGAAGCTGATTTTTTTCTTCTTTTCATTTACAGTTAATTTCTATTTTTCATGGATATCAATTCCAGTCTAATGATTGACATTCAATTTGGTTGTAAAATCCAACTGTTACGAAAAATGTATCATTTTTCAATAAAAGCTAGATAAATCCCTCAATCAACGAAATGAAAGCAATTAATTTAATTAAAACTGATAATACAAAATTAGGTTATAAAAACTTGGCTTCTCAAACATGGTCAGTTTAACCATTAGGCGAACTACACCTAAAGCTCCTATTTTTTTAAAAAAGAAATTACATAACTAAGTTTACTTTTTAATTTCCATAATTAAAATTAGGTTACTTTAGGTAAATAAAGAGATGTAGCTTTCAATTTTCTGTGGTTTTTAGTTTCCAAAGGATTTTTATATCTTGAATAAATGCAACAATAGTTAGTCTTCCAATGAATTTCTTTTATTTAGGGAAAGGAGACCAAATTGGCTTCCTAAGGCACTAAGAAACCTTGCATCAATCCTGTGCTGATACTGAATGTAACTGCAGAATTATTCAGAAAGATACAACAACAGTATCATTGATAAATGTAATGTAGCAAAGAAAAGTGTGATCTTCAAATGCAGTTTAATATCCCGTCGCAATCTGCAAATCTTATTTCTTTTTAAACAAAATGTTTTTGGCTTCAAGTCAACAATTTATAAATATTCACATTCAAATATTTAAGGTGAATATCACGCACTGGATCTTATGGTGTTCTTCAATAGTGTTTGTGCTAGAGATGCTGCATCTTCATATAATAGAAATGTTTGAAGCTTACATGTTTCAATTATACAAATTTCTGCAATCTAAATCTAGATAAACAAAAATAAAAAAGAAAGAAAGAAAAGAAAAGAAAAAGAAATTCCTTTTTCACATATCCAATCTGTGAAGATATATACTATTGTGAAGTTTAAACTTTCTGCAAAATCATATTGCAGACTACTTTTCATTAAAAAAAAAGAAGTGATAATTATGTCAAATCATTTTGAGAATCTTGACTTTCAAACTCCGGTTGTTCCAATGGTTTTATACTGTTCATCTCATGTTTCTTACACAATGACAAATTACAAAATCCTACTACTTCCTATGAAATTTCTTGCATGACAAAAACACTTTTAGAACCAGAATTCTGTTATTGCACAGAGTGCAGGTTAAATGTTTCAGCAAATTTTGAGATTTTTCTCACAGCAGGGCGGAAGAACCTAATCCATCCAAAAGTATCTTTGGGCTAATTAATTAATTAATAAAATAAATAAATAAATAAATGAATGAATGAATGATCTCAAAAATGATTAATATGAAATGATCTAAACACAGCTAACACTGAAATGGTTTAATGTGAAATTTTAATAATAAATAAATTATATTAAGTGAAATATAAATAAAATGTTTAAGAAGGTATATTTTCTTTAAAATTTAATATCTATAAAAATAGGAGATGTTTTTTCAAAATTATTACCACATAATCTCTGCCTCTACACAGAATATCTGCAGGTATCCCACTATGATGGCTGCAAGTTTTCTCTGGATATAGAATATCACTAAAAGAAGGACAATAGAATCATTAATTATTCAGGTGAGACTGTCAAAAACCTTGCTTTAGTAATAATAATAACTGATATTTTAATTGTGAAAACTAAAATCTCTATATTGAAAATTTTCTTTAAGAAGATTTTAATATAAGAACTTAATTCTAAAAATCTATCTGTTTGTGAGATGAAAATATATATGAAGTATTTCAAAAATATATATAGTTTTGGGGCCAAGTTTTCCCCATTTTCAAGATAGTTGACATTGTTTTCTTTGGATTCCACTATTAGCATGTTAGAAATGCGACTGTCTTACATTATTTGTCGGAGATAGCATGATCAGTAAGATTGCAGACTTTAACTACATATCGAACGGGCAAAACTTAAAGCTCATCCTTCAAGTTTTGCAATGCAAAGATTTCAATTAATCATTTGCAATTTAGAAATTTAGAAGTAAAGAATATAAGAATAAACTTAACTTATATTACTAAACATACAAGTCGGACAGTAATCTAAAATTTGAAAAATGCCAATATATATATATATAGGGTTCTGCAAAATACATGTGTAATATTTAAACCATGTGTAGGGGCATGGCTAAGGATCAATACATTCCTAATGAACCCATGTTCGGAAATGCTCCATTAAAGCGCTAGGTGGTCCTAAAGTGAGCCTTTCCGAGAGAACATATCATTTTTCATAGCTATTTTTGTTTGTTCAATTGTTTCAAAAACAAAAATAGCACCCCCAGACCAATGTGTGGGCTTGCCTGCAAAACATTTCTTACGGTGTAGCAAAGGATATGGTCTCCCGGAAAGGCTCACTTTTGGACCACATAACACCTTAATGGGGCGTTTCTGACATGGTTTCAATAGGAATATATTGATCCTTAGCCATGCCTCTACATGTGGTTTGAATATTACACACGAATTATGCAATACCCTGTATATATATTTTGAAGTATTTCATGTGTACTTTCATGTCACAGAAGGGCATTAGAATCCGTAATACACATGCTGTGATCTCTTCTTGTTAGTGAATACAGTAATTCCTGGTGTGCTATTTCATGAAAGTTGATAACAGTATTAAGGCTGATTTTCACTAGAGGTGTGGTATGCTTGCTGCTTGTCCTCCCTCAAGGAACCATTTTAAATTATGTTAATTTCCATCAAAAGGACTGGTCGAAGATGATCCTTATAGAATTAAACTCCAAAAATGACCAAGAACTAAATTCGGGTCATCTGAGTTAGAGGCGGAGTAGTCAACAAAACATCTCCTCTTTAAAATGGACAGTATTTCAAAAGTAGGCTATGAAGGTTCTGCTGAGGACCAAGGACTGTTACCTTTGCCAATCATTTTCCAAGTGATCATAGATGGCGAAGACTGAGCTCCCTCAAGCAATTGAGTAGTAAATAAGTGTAAATAAGAAAATGATTGTCCTGTGTTTTTAAAAAGTTCACTTAAACAAACAGCCTTTCCCAAGATGCACCACTGCACAATATTCAATGTTTTGATTATACACTCTTCCATTCTAAAGAAAATGAGCTATTCAGAAATAAATGTACCATCACTTTTATTTCATATACAGCACTTAAGCTTCAGGATTTAAACAAAAGCACTAACTTGATTAATGGATAGAACTAGGTCCTTTTCATTGATTCTGTAGTGCTCAAATAATGACTGAACTCACACACTGATCCCTGTTGATATCAAAATAAACACCACTGTAATATCAACTATAACTATAACAAAACCTGCACTATTCAGTAACACTGGTTGCAAGATAATATTTTTGCAGCAATGGTTGCAACTGCTTTGGACAAGATATTGGAAGACATTGAAAAAAGATAACCTTTTCTTAGCCAATAAGAATCAAGATATAGCCTGTATACATATGTTCATAACATTATTGTAGTCAGGAGTTTTTAATTAATATCTTGTTTTAAGCATAATATAAATTAAAGTTTTAGGATGAGAACTAAATTCTGCAAAATCCAAAATAAATTGCATTTCAAAGCTAAAAATTACAATAAATCTTCTACTTATTTTAAAGATTCTTGAGCTAATATTGCTTGTTGATAGTAAAACTTGACTAGTAATGCACATTCAGATAAGATAGCCTATATACAAATGTTACAATACAAATAAATAATACAATGTTTTTGAAATGAAAGTAATGAAGGTGAATGGCAAGTGCAGGAACAAGAAACTGATAAAAAAAAAAAATACGGGATGTTTCGTTTATACCAAAATGTGCCTCTTTTTGCTGACATATGTCTGTAATGGACAAGTTAAAAAGTTTATTGCTTAGCTCCAGAACTGTACATAAATGCTGCAGCAAAGATAAAAAAATATCTTCTATAATACACTAGTACATAATTATATGCTCCGTCAACAATGACGGGATAACAATGAGAAGGCTTTTAGTTGAGATAGAGTAAACGACCTTGTGTTTTAGAAAATTCCTTATATAAAAACTTTCAAGATATAAACCTATTGTTTAAAAAAAACTCTTTCCAATGACTTTTTATAAGATTTTAAGTTCTTCTTTTCTCCCCTTGCTCACTCTATCCCTGCAGGCGCGGAGATAATGAACTCATACAATACATACACTTTGGAAGAGTAAACAGCTTTTAGTTGACATAAGCTAAAAAAATGAATATTGAAATTTATATTTTCATCTAGTAGGCTAAAATTAATGAGTTATTTTCTTTTTTCTCTGGCTCTTCTCTCATTGCGCTACATACACACACACAAAGGGAGTGATAGGAAACAATAACTTGAATGTAGTCCCCGTGGCCTAATGGATAAGGTGCCTGACTAGGATCAAAAGGTTGCAGGTTTGATTCCCTTCGCAAACATTTCATTGTAGTAATTTTATCACAGAAAATTAACAATTGCACCGAACAGAGAGAGAAATAAAAGATTTTAGTAATATAGATTACCTCCTGTCTGCTCCTATATTGCAGAACATTCAGGATGCATAGTATGATTTAAAATTGGTAAGAAAAAAATGTTCAAGGAATATATGCAAAGTCGTTTTGCTTGAAATCAGAGAAAGCAGAAGTATGAATGTTTGCAACTCAGTTTTATTAAATGTGCTGTAGTTGAAACATTTACCTCCATTACTATTTCACAGTGTATGGTATTAACAAAATAAGTAAATAAACTAATTCCTTCTTCCATAATTAAAGAAAAATATTTCTGAACCTGCCATGGACTGGAACATGTTCCCACAAGCGTCTTATGTTTTTTTTATTAAAATGCTATGCCCTCAGGTCAAAGATATTATTACTTCAGAGTTTTTCTGATAGTAAAAAACTTAATTTGATTATTTTATTCAGAACCTATGGAGCCAAAAGCCAAGATACATTTATTCTTATTTTGTCTATAGATTAAAAAAAAAAAAATCCCAATCAATTCTGCATCTTTAATCTAATGAGTTCTCCTTGTTAGTCAAAAGTGTTGTTTTTAATATCAAATGGGAATTTTACTGTCTTAATGACCACTAAAGCTCGTGCAAAGATATTATACTCTCAACAAAAGTGTCGATTGTTGAATGAAACATAGAAATATAATTGAAACATGAATTCCACTAACCTTTTAACTATCCAGCAGCCTTGTACTAGGGATGCTACTTGCTGTAATGCTCTTAACAAAGACATGCTATCAACATCAGTTAGCAACAATGACTGTAGTTGATTAAACTGAATAATTTTTGCTATTGTAAGGAAACAAGATGAATTGTATTAAAGATAAACAATTACAATAATAATAATAATTTATTTATTTATTTTATTTATTCATTTATTAAATTTATACAATTCAGTCCCGTTAGGAATTCAAATTCCTATCAACAGGTGCTGTTATTTTATAATAATAATAATATTAATAATAATAATAATTACCTCGAATTAATAAGGCTTTTATTTGATCTCCCAATGGCATAGTGCGCAACTGTGACATTGACAGTGTATTTGATGGTAATGATGGCTTATTGCTGGAAATAAAATGTACAGATAAAGATTGAAGACAATACACAAGTGATTGTATCTTTACAGACAATGTTTCAGGTAAGTTAAAAAAAATGAATTTACAGAGATGAAATTTCCAAAAGTGTTGCAAATTATAACATTATTGTAAAAAATTACAGAATTGCCGAGAAAATAAAACTAATATATTAAAGTTAAGATCAAAAATTTGAACTTTTATAAACAATACTCAAATAAGTTGATGGATATTTTTTAGATACACAATAAGAAGGAAATTTGTCATAAATTTCATATCAAATATATTCTATTAATTTAGGTGATGACTGACATTGAAACAACTCGCTTTCTTTCTCACTAACAAATTTATTTTATCTGAAATTTCAGATAAAATAAATTACTGAAACAAGTTCACAGCTAAACTTTAGCAAGCAAGGGTTATATTTTTCTTCCCATCATTGTGCCATTGCGATGTAATTAAAACTGAAATTTTACTATATTGATTAGAAAAAAAAGTTAGAAAAGTTTATGATTCTCTTAAGAAGTTTGGAAGAATTGATAGTTCACACTATCAATACCGAGATATGAAAGAAACCCAAGAAACAACAATAAGTGACTCTCTATTCACTCTCAGGAACTGGTCCTACCACGCTGTCCATTTCCAACATAGCAATATGTTTTAGTTTCTTGAATGAAAGAAAATCCTAATGTAAAATATAATAATTAAAAAAAAAAAAAATGAAATAAATTACATAAGTAATATAAGGCATATCAAGCAATAATAATTATGGGAAAAGAGTGCACTGTGTTTTCAAACCATGTGACCTGAACATTGTTACTATTGATCTTTTTCAAAAAAATACCACTCGTAATTAATTCAACACTTGCTTTTGCTATAAATTGTCCATGCAGAAAATTAGTGTTCCCTTCCATACTTCCTGATTTTTAATTGGTTGCAGTAAAGGAATTATGCAGCAGAAGCATACAGTACCTAAATTGTATAGGTGAAAGGCTGAGAAAAGTTGAGGAAAAAAAGTTGAAAAAAACAAACAAACAAACAAACAAAAAAAAAAACCCCATCAAGTTTTACTTGTAATTAATTCACTATATGCTTCTGCTGTGTAATACATAGCAGAAACAAGTGATGAATTAATTATAAATGAAACCCTGAAAAGAAGAGCAGTAGTGAGATTCAACAACATTCAGGTCATACGGTTTGAAAGAATGGTGCACTCTATTCCCAAATTATTACTACTTGACATGCCTTTATTACTCGTGTAATTCGTTTCATTGTTTTTAATTATTACCTTTTATATTAGGATTTTCTTTAAATAAAAACCACATTACTATTTGAGTATCAGATAGCAATGGTACAACTGGATAAGACTCTTTCCTGTGAGTTCTAAGCAATAAAAAGTCACTTATTAATTGACCTTGGTATTCAAAGGTATTGCAGTGTGAACCAATATGGAATTATGGAATGAGGAAGTTACTTTATAAGTTAGAATAGTTACAGTTATCATTAATCTCTCAAAAATATAACTGTATTACAGTCAATTAAAAAGTAACTGTTACCTTTTTTTAACTTTTGTTATCAAAAAAAAAAAAAACCCAAGGCAAAAAGCTAGTTTCGTAATGTACACAACACCTAAGCGACCTTGTACATGTTTCATTTTCAGTCACTTCCTCTGAGACCAGATTGACCACCAACAGGAAATCGCATTTATCCCAACTCTACAAGTCATAAGAATTCTAATAAGATATGATTAGCTGTGTGTCCGACTTGTAGTTTAGGCTGTAGAGGTCATGACAGGTGGACAGAATGAATGGAAGAGCTCCCCCTCTCTCTCCTTCACTTTCATGTATGGGATTGTTAAAAAAGATCTAAACACAGTTTCTTCAGGAGCACTCTTCCCAATGATATGTGCAACACTCAAAAAAAGTCATTGCTGCAAATCTTCTAAAACATTAGCAGCTTTAGTAGGATGTTTTATTCTGTTACTGATAGAAGTAACTCGGGTACAGTTACTCTGTTACAAAAGTAAGTGTATTACGGAATGTTACCCATAAAAGTATTGTTACTACTGAACAGCTTTACTAATAATGCTTTTCTTCCCATCTTTATCTATTTATATGTAAAAAATATATGTAAATATAAATGTATCCATTTAAATAGCGAAAAGCCTTTACGTGATACATGCATCTTCTTCAAAGGAAGAAGGCAGATTGATATCATTGCTGAAGTAGATAGTTTACTTATTATTTAAACTCCTTATATCTTGCATTACAACAAACTTTAGATGCAAATTAATTAGGTATTTTTTTACATCGATTTTGAATTATGCTGGCCGAACACGTAGCAATATTCGTCAGTATTGCTGGGCAATATTGCTTATTTTTATTGCTGACAACCGTTTCCAGCAATAAAAATGAACAATATTGCCCAATATTGCCCATTTCAAGAATATTGGTATTGCCGGAAAAAAAGGAACAATTTCAGTTGTCGAGAAGTATTGCTGGTGCGCGAGCGAATCACATGAACGGATGAAATCACGTGACAATGGTGACGTAGAGGAAGGCGGCGTTTTCACGATAGGAAAGTCACTCCGAGCAGTTTTTTTTTTAGATAGAAGGCATAAAATCATCAAAATGGGTCGGCCCAAAAAAGATAATTCAAACAAAAACATTTTGTCAATTGATAATGAAAGACTCTTAATTGATTTCTACAGAGGGAAGGCGTTTAATACTACAGCGATTCTGTACGTTCATATAATTAGGCCTAAATGCACGTAAGAAAACTCGATCGCTCCCATTTTATTCGCAAATAAATTGTATAAAAGCGTACAATCGCTGGGAATATTGTCCCAGTGAGTTTGTAATGCGCCGTTAAAGCATCAATAATCAGGCCAATACTCGATTACACAAAACTGTGTGTTCGCGCGTGATATAAACAGACAATATCAATTTTAAACAATATTGCCCAGCAATATTGCCGCATATTGCTACGTGTTCGGCCAGCATTAGGAAACAATTTCTAGATTCTGAAGAGATAAAAAAAAGTAACTTAGAATTGATTAATAAGTAAATAGTTAACTTATCATGCTTTTAAGAAGAATTTGCAATGCTTTACAGACTGAATGAAATATGCCAAAAACTAATTTTCTAAAATTTCATATTTCACCGACTATCTACAAACAATACTATTTACTTTTAATACTAGTGACGAAAATTAATAAAAATCCACATTACTAAGTTATTGGTACATTAATAATCCTTTGTGAAAAATCTAAGTTAAAATACTCACAAATCTGTGTCAATGTTTTCTGGAATCAGCATCTGTAAATACTCCTTGGGTTTTAAATGCAATTCCGTTATATCTTCATGCATTTGTGAACAAAGTAACTGCTGAACTTGCAAAAGACATTTTTCACTCTAAATGACAAATCAGAAAAACAATTTGAAGCATATATTTAAAACTTAAAAAAAAAAAAAAAAAAGAAAAGAAAAGAAAAAAAAAACTAATTGGCAAAATTGCCTTTACTAGTCTTATACATTCAAGGTTTTTCATTCAAATATTTACAATTAATACTAATTGAAAAATCTAATCAAATCCTGTAATAGCATCAACAAATACACTGGGTTCCAAAATAATTAGCTTACCCAGAACGAATGATCTGGAAAAGAAGAAACTTGGTATACTTGTGCCACTTATTGCAGTTGGGCTGAAATTGCCTTCTGAGAACTGCTACCAGGGGCATTAATAACTCCATGGCTGTGGTCATGTGAACTGCTATATCTTACAAATCTTATGACTGCTATATGCTTTATAATCAGTGTGGTTGCGGAGTACAGATCTTTGAGCCCTCAGCATGCCTCGTTGGAGCATTAGATGCAGTTTTGAAGAACTAAAAGTTGAGAGAGGTTGTATCACTCCACTGCAGGAGATAGGCTAGTTGCTCCATCAGAAAAGCCACCATCTGGACTGTTTTGATTGTACTGTGTGTTGGGAGCAATGGAGATGTGAGGGAACACAAACACAGGGAAGACCTAGGCAGACTACCAGAAGAAAGGATCGTGTCATTGTTTGACAGGTGCAAACTGATCCAAGGGTGTCCCCTTCCCACCATTCAAAGATATAGCTGCATCATTAGAAATCCCTTTGTCTACCCTCATGATTGCAAGACGACTTACAGAACAAAACTTGCATTCTTGATGCCCTTTACTTTCCTTACTTTAAGTATATACTTAAGTGATAATTTTAGGATAAATATGTTATATAACTGTTGTAAGACATCATTAAAGATGTAACTCTTAAATTAAGAATTAAATTAAAAAAAGATTAGAATTCAGTCTTATCACTGTCAATTGTCCAATAAGTACAAATTAAGATGTGTTTCTACATAAATGCAACTGAATGCCTTCCTATTGGGATAAGTGGCAGACATTACTGAGAAGAGTTCAGTCTTGAGACAGGTATTTCACCATCTAGCAAATTCTGAATAGAACAATATCTCAAATAGAAT
>JAFIDM010002131.1:70303391-70326930 GCA_023159025.1 Thereuonema tuberculata | reverse complement strand
AGGAAAAAGTTTACTTAATTGAAAGTTTAATAGCTTCAACAATTTAAATCTTATGCATCTGAGATTTGGCACATTAACGGAAGATATTATCTATAATTGTTGCTATTTTCATATATGTAGGCTCTACAGTTTTGTTATAGCTAAAAAGAAAAATTAAAAATATATGTCTAAAAACAGCATCTTAGGAAACACTTTGAAATAACATTCTGATTGTGGCATGCAATATAATAATGTTTGTAATAAATGTACAACACACAAGTAAATCTTAAAAAATAAACAAACTTATGTATTTTTTTAAAATTGAGCTAACTCTGAGTGCTACATCAACCTATTAGATAATGGGTTATTCCCCGTTTGTCGTCAGCTTTACCCGATGAATTACATTTTTTGAGACAACCCCCTTCCCCACCATACGTATTGAGAGTGACCTACAATCATCTAGAGCAAGAGACCTCTAATTTCCTCAAACAGATAAATGGTCATCTCAGTCCCTTGATTGTAAGTATGGAATTCCTTCATTAAGAAGGTTTAAGGTGGCCATAAAGACAAATTCTCTGAAAATTGACTATAAAAAGAAAAGCAGAATAGCATGAGAGTAGTGAAGCATACCTTAGATGAGGTTCAGAATTGTGTGGTGTTACGAACTTTTTTTTTTTCCTTATTTTTATTTTTCTTCTCCTACTTTTCATTGACGCAATTTTGTGTCATTATGTCACTTAGTTTACTTTCTCGCATGATCCGCCATGTTTTTTTATCTCTTCTCTCTGTTTTCTAATGAATCTTGAAATGGCAAGTTTTCCACATTAAAACTTTTTATTTATCATTTTTTTTATTTATTCTTACATCCTACCACCTTAGGGGACGTCCATTAATTACGTGAGGTCAAAAGGGGGAGGGGGGGGGGGTCCGGCAAAATCTTACCAAATCTCACCAAGGGGGAGAGGGGGGGGTCAACGAAAATCTCACGTAAACTTTTTCATTGAGAGAAAATATATAATCATAGCAAGATTTCCGGTTTTTTTTTTTTTTTGGTTGTTAAAATTTTTGAAATCTCACCAAAGGGGAGGGGGGGGGGTTCGGCAAAATCTCACCAAATCTCACCAAGGGGGAGGGGGGTCCAAATTTTTTAAAAAATACCTCACGTAATTAATAGACGTCCCCTTATGTAAACTTTATAATTGTTATTTGTAAATGTTTATATAGATTATTAAATGTAATTTTGCTTTTATTTGGAACGATTTTTGTGCTAGTGAGAGAGAGTGGCCATTTTGTTTCTGTAAGGAGTTTATAGGGATATCATTTGAGGTTTCAAGACACTCCTTATTTCTTGAAGTGTCATTGGTAAAACGTTGTTTACGTCACTATGCCTATAAAATGCATTCTTGAAACTTCTGAGTCACTTCCACCATGTAGCCCCGAGGATACAGTCGTATATATCTCCCGTCCTGGGGGGGAGCGGCGATGCTGTTAGGAGAGTATCAGCTCTGTTTTATTTATTTTTTTCCCCTATGCACGGTTAATGGCAAGACTGGTAATTCATCCTGTGGTGAGCCTATCTCTGGATACTTTGAGATTTGTGATTCTTGATGTAGCGTCGGCCTCTTGGATATCTGTCAGGTATTAAGAAAGGCCGTATAAACTCAGGATAGTTCGGTTACAGTGAGTAGCCATTGTTATTAAGAAACGTTCGTGAAGTGAAAAAAGAATGTGTTGTGTTTCATTGTGTTTAAAAGGATACTTTGACATGAACAGTTTAGTGAATTTTGTCGGAGCTTTCCAATATTTTGTACCAGTGTAAACAGGACAGATCGCCGAAACTGTGAGTAAAATTTCCTTTGGAGTGTTAAATCAGGGAGTGAACTCTTCAGACATATTCTATAGTCAGAAAGTCTGTTTCATAAACAATTTTAGATCAGACTCTTCTTATAAAAAGGACACAAACTATTTGTGAGAATATATCTTAAGTTTATACTATTGTTAAATTGCTTTGATAAGGTTATTGTGAATTACTGTTTGTTAACTACCGACTTTTGAATAATGTTTTCCTTAATTTGTAATCTGTTGTAATTATCAACGAATTTATCAACGAATTTATCAACGAAGCTTTATGTGTTATTATATTATTATTATATATATTTTTTTTTTATATTGATATGTAATTTCCATTGCATTGACCTTGATTTGTTGTGTGCTATTGTATAACATTAAGCTTTTTTATAAATACATTTTGTTGTTTGATACACCCGAGTTGTTTATCTTTTCTTTACTTCCCCTTTGGTATAATATTTATCTGGTTTTAGCTGTGGAATTTTCCTTGGGCCCAGTGGTTCCATCAGCTAAGTTTTATTTTCATCACCTATCTTTATGGGTGCAGGCTTCCGATTGCGTTAATAAATACTCTGTTTTGTATATCCTCTCTGAGATACAGGGTGATCCGTAACAGTGGAAGAAACAATTGAGGGACGTTTGTCAAGAGGGAGTTGGGCATGTGGGGTTCACCTTTGTTTATTTGCTAAGTCACAGGTTTGCCGGTCATGATTAGTGTCCACTAATGACCTTTCATTGAAATTCACTGAATTTTAGGACAAGTTCTAAAGCTTTTTCAATGATGAAACTGCTGATGAAAACAATGACAGAAGCAAATCACATAATCACTTTTCTAGGAAAATAGGCTGAAAAATAGCTTTGTATCTAAAACATATTGTCTTTGCAGGAATGTTGGGCTATTTACTGATGTAGTTTTATTGCTGATTTTGTCCAAATATAAGAGTAAGGTAGGATGAAGTTTAAATACAACAAGTGCCATTGAGTAAATATAATCAAATAGGATTGTAATAACAAAACTGTAGCTCTGTTAAATTCTCATAGCTTATTAAATTCAATTGCTAAGGATTGAAATATATTTTTGTTCTAATAACACTGACTTTTTTGTATTATGTTTCCTTAATATGTCATTCAGATAAAGAGTACAAACACTATACTGTATATAACAATTAATTTTAAAATTGAAAACGAAATAGTATTTACCTCCTTCTCCAGATTCTCTATTTTCTTGTCTCTGTTTGGCATCAGATCGATCAAGATAACAGAAACTAGGACGAAGCTGAATTATACCATGTAATGGATTTAGATGTAGACTTCCTATTGTAAAAGGAAAAAAGAAAAGTTTCAAAAAAAAAAAAAAATATACATATAAAGAAAGAAAGAAAAAAAAATATTATTTAAAATATGAGTGTACAATTGAGTTAATATTTTAATGTTTTTGTAAGATGGTCAGTTTACTGGATTGACTGCCACAAACGGTTTGACTCCAGAGTACATATAACAGCTCAGCAAGCTTGGTTATCAAGGGACGTTTTAGGTTTTATCTAAGATTTACAACAATCCTTAATATGTATTGTGAAAAAAGGGAGGTGGGGTTATAATACAAATGCTTTAAAATACAATTTTTTTTAACTCAGGCTAAGTCTATATACATAACTACAACTCAAAAGTCAGTGAAAGTCAACTACCCTGAGGAAGTTTAAATGTATTTAAAAAAGACAAAATCTAGTACAAAAAATGGCCAAACGACTAAATGTTCTACATAGTATTTTATTAAACACATTTGTACTTGGCCCAAACCCAAGCATAGTCACTGCTACTAGGACTCATCCATCCATATCAGGACAAAGTCAACAGGGCGAACTGGGACCCTTTCAGACCTCTAGTGCTAATTAATTTTCTTGTTTAAGTTTTATGATGCAGAACAGAAAAATGAAAAGTATGTGTATTATACACATACTTACAAAAGTAAAGGAGATGCTTCAACATTTTTGGAGTAATATATTCATTCCTCATCAGGGAATAAGGAAAGAATGGATAAATCCATTCTTAAAAATAAGAATGGGGGACAAAATAAAGCACATGGAAATTGGGAATGGAATTAATAGTAAAAGCAGATATTTAATATCAGATAATAAGATTCATGTAGATAATGCTCTTCTAGCTATATGAGACAAACCAGCAGAATCTTATCCATATGCCTCCAAAAATATGAAATGGATTTCAGTCCAAATGTAGTAAGATTTTATATAAATAATGGTCATATCCCAACATCACTGCTGCCAACCTTTATCATACCACAACAGACTCAGCCATTTCATCCTAAGGAAGGTCAGTTACCTATAGGTCCCCTACTGAAAGCTAGCACATATGATGATGATGATGATGATGATGATGACTACATCCTAAGCAGAAATATTCCACATAATCTAGAGTAAAGTCTCATCACCATTATGCATAGAGCTAAAGATTTTTCCATGCTGAATACTCTTCCAGAAGGATTCAAAAGTTTCCTGCCCTCTGAAGAATGGCTACTAGGTTTCTTTCACCATGGTTAAACGTCAGTCAGTTTTCAGCCTGATCCCTCGATTATTCCGCCTTTTTCCATAGTCACAAAAGCAGTGTATTTCACAAAAATGATTTTTAAGAAATAATAAAAATAGATAGCATGTTTTTTTTTTTTTGTATTGAGTATGCAAAATATGCTAGTCCCTTTTTTTTTTTACTTTTCCTCATACAACAGAAATCATGAGATGAACAAACACCAATTTGAGTGTTTATAATTTATTCAGTTTAAAGCAATGCTGGAAAATGTTATGCATAAAATAACAAACTAATGAAAAAACAAAATGATTTTTGATTAAAGTAACATTAACAAAAATTTTAAAATAGTAGTAACAGAAAACAGATGAAAACGAAAAAATAAATTTCGTTAAAAGCTGATACACAATGAACAATTTAATGTTGACGGTCACTTAGGATATTTTACCATTTTATGAAATGGTATTTCACAGCGAAATACAAAGATCTGCACATAAGAGATATTTTGTTCGGTACCTAATCAAAAACGCTATTCAAATATCTGCAAAATTAATTTACGACAAAAATGACACATAGGAGATTTTAAATTTGCAACGACAATATTGCAATATAAGTACATCTATTGTATACTGTCTACTACTATTTCATACATAATTATTTCATTGTAATGTCAAACTTAACATAAAATAAAATTTAGATAGCATTACAAAAAATGCAACAAAAAAATTTTTGTCTGAAAAACAACGAAGCATTTTTTTTTTTTTTTTTTTGTATGCCAGGTCTGATTTAGAGAGATAACTTCTCTTTGATTTTATTTATTTTTTATATGTTTATTGACCTAGTTTGTATGTCTAGTGTCAATATAGTATTCATTAAAATTTTTTTCATTTCCAAATTTTATTTATTATTATTTTATAATGACACTTCAATACATAGAATTGATAAGGAAAAAAAAAATATGCAAAAACGATCTGCTTCAAATACATACAAATTAAAAGGAAAGAAGGTGAAAATAAAATGTACTTACTTAATAAAAATAAATTTAAAAAAGGTAATGGAGAATTATCCAACAGTTTCAGAATACTTTCCCTATTCCATCTTCAGGAACAGTACAAACATTTAGGAAAACACAAATTAAAAACACGTGGTAATGATGTGAGATAAATAGCAGTTGTGAGGGGCTTTTTGCCCACCACTGATTGGATTGTAGGCATTATGTCAGATTACGTAGAATGATTCAGCGAGGAGGCAGAAGGATAGTTTATTGTGATGGGTGAGGGATTTCATATCTGTTTGGGGGGGGGGGGTTACAGTTTCATTGAAATATGTTACTGTGTGAAGGAATTTTTATGTTATGTGTTTTCATCTTGTGTTGTCCTAAATGTTTATGCCATCCCTGATGATGGAATACACAAGGCATTCTGAAACCATTTGATAATTCTCCTTTATCTTTTTTATTTTTATTTATTTTAAGTAAGTGCATTTTATTTTCACTTTATCTTTATTTCATCAATGAACATGAAGTTTTCTCAAACATACAAATTAAGCAGAAATCAGAAGAAATTATAAATTGTGAAAGCTTAAACAATTGACAAAAAAAAATCAAAACACCATGAAGGAAATGTCCAATTTGAATGAAACTATCTTTCCATTAGATATGCAAATGATTAAAATTTATTTGTTAAGAAACATCACCATCATCTCCATCGCTTAATTGAAGTGCGCATCTTATCATCCGTTTAACAGTCCTGAAAATCTTACTAATGCATTCTGCTTCGTGGAACTGCTGCATTCATATCAGTTTATCATGAATAATGCCTTCACAGCACACTCAAAGACCCTACAAGCAATTGCAGGACTTTGAGAGAGGTTACATCTTGAACTGCGACAAGCCAACTGATTTTGCAGACAAATCGCTCATCATCTGGGTTATAGTGATGCTTCTATGGAAAGGTATTGGAGGTGATAGATGCATAAGGACAATTATTCACATCGCCAGCATGCATAGCAACCAGAGGTGGATCTATACTGTTCTAATAATATAATAATGATGCTGCTACTGTTCAATAAAAATTTGTTTGTTTACACTGAAATTTGAATCAATTCCAATTCTCTCCATCGAAATCGTACTTATTCAAATTGGACGCTTCCTTCATGGTGTTTTGATATTTTTGTCACAAAGTGTATATTTTATAATTTTGAAGGTAAGTTTCCATTCTACAGATGTTATAATAAAGTCCTAAAAAAACACACCTGATAGGAGATCTTAAAAAAAAAATTTAAAGGGCTCAAACAGAACTATTAAGACTGTCAATTAAACAGTTTATATATATTTTACTGGCCAAACCCTATTTCACGACAAACTAGTTTGAAATAGGCCAAACTGGTAACAGCAATCAATACAGCCTTACCTATAACTTTTGCATTTATCTATAACAAAGCTTTCATTTAGTTTGGTCCTGAAGAAGGAATGAGACATGATACTATATAGGTCCTTTTTTTGAGGGATTTCCTCACTCCAGGATGAGATATTATCTCGATATTTCGGCCCGGTGCCTCAGGCCTTCTTCGGGAGATGTATACATATCAATTACATCAAGGTGTGTGCACAACTGCAACTTCCTATGACGGAAGTTGTTAGTTGTGCGCACACCTTGATGTAATTGATATTTATACATCTCCCGAAGAAGGCCCAAGGCACCGGGCCGAAATATCGAGATAATATCTCATCCTGGAGTGAGGAAATCCCTCAAAAAAAGGACCTATAAAGCTTTCATTTAATTCATGCAAATTTGAAATAGTAAAGAATATAAGAATAAAATTCACTAATTAATACTACCAAAACTAATAAATGCTTAAATATATATAAAAATAAAAAAATAAAAACTCTGACAAAAATAATTTTGTTATGGCTGATCCAAATGCTTACGCAATTGCAGAGTGATTAAGACCTGAGATTTGAACTGAGAATATTGTTATTACTAATCCTAGATCTTATCTGCTTCTGCAATGAGTAAAACAACATTTTCTAATAGTTTAATTCCACTACACAAGTCTTTCAGAAGTCATTTAAAATTATTTAATTAAATAAAATTTTTATAAATAATAAATTTTTACATATTTTCTGTAAAAACTAAATATATATAAAATTGTTATAGTGTAATATTTTGTGTAGGCAGATCTTCATGAGCAAACTTACCTAATATGAAGCTATCTGATAAGAAAAACTAAAGAAGAGTTATAAAGGTAATTAAAATTACATTACTATGATTTTAAGATTCTTACCATTCTTAAGAAATCCAACGGCATAACGACCAGTAGAATTAACAGCTCTAGTGGATGATAAAACCTGCTTATCCATCACTGAGCTATAAGTAAACAAAATAATTAAAAATTAATTGCAGTTAAGGAAATATTCCTAACATTTGAATGAATTTCCTTCTGCAAACATCTGCTTACAAATTCTCGTCCTATCACATTGCATTTTTAAGATGTTCTGCTGGCACAATATTGTTATTGTATTCTCATAGCAAGAATGATACAAGTATTTTTCTTTTTTCTCTTTATGAAGTTGGAAAAGAAAATTAACATAAAAAACATATAAAATTTGCCACTTTTATCTCGCCAATTTTAGAATATTTCAAGAAAGATGTTGCATACTCATGTTAATATTGTTAAGTAATTTTGCAAGACAGGCAATTTCTGGCAGAAGCAATTGAGATAAAGAAGAAAATAAGAGTACATCACAATCAACAATATGTTTTTGTTTAATATTTTAAAATGATTTTTGTATGTTGAGCGATCTACCACCTCCATCCCCTTACACTACCAGAACAGTGTTACTTACCAAATATCGGAATAGTTCTATGTAATCAACTTTTCCAGACAATAGTACTTTATTTTAAGTTCAGCCCAACTCTCACTCAAAACATCAGCCTTACACTACTTCATGTTTAGAAAAGTACAGAAAGATGAAAATTTCCAAAGATACAATATCAGAAAAAATTAGAATAATTTTTATTTCTCTATCATTCTAACTCAGTGCTTTTAAGCTCAAATCTCATGTAGATTCACTTTTGGGGAATCCCGCAGGTGCTCCATGTAAGCATGGGGGTTTTCCATTCCCCAAATTCGGACATTGTGCCAATTTACTCTTCCGCTGACATGAAAGGTCGCCTTGTCACTGAAAATGATGGTGTTCGCAAAGTTTTCAACTTTATATTGCTGTAACATCGCCTGACAGAATGCCTCGCGATGACGGTGGTTTTTCGGTGACAAATGCTGCAGCCTCTGCAGGCGATTTGGATGCATGTGTAGGCGTTTCCGCAGCATGTGCCACATAGTGGGCTGTGGGATGCCCAGTTATGCACTTCCTCTGCGAGTTGATTTGTTAGGGCTACGATGGTACATGTCCCGAATGCGGCGCACATTCTCAGGGACTGTCGGTCGGCCACTTGACTTGCCCTTACAAATGCATCTGCTTCGCTTAAATTGATCGCACCAGTTACGAATTGAATTCTTGGCAGGTGGGTCATTCTGAAATTTGGTGCGAAAACCACACTGCACCACCGCCACCGACCAGGTTGCGTGATATTCAAGTACACAGTATGCCTTTTCCACACCTGTGAACACCATTTTGTCAACAACACCAGCTGGCAAGCGGTAGCGGCAATCGTTTGTTACATGGCGCAATAGCTAATGCCTACTGCTGTAGCTTCACCCAGGACTGTAATTTGGGTTTCCAGTTGCCATGTGACTGATGTAGGTCATATTTCACAGTTCTGAGATATACAAAACAAACTTGAACATGTTCTCTATCCAACTGTACCATTCGTCGCATCATAACTGCAATAGCAATTGTACAGGAAAGTTTTGAAATCGTTCAAAACATTTGTAATCACCCTGTAAATATATATATATACTTGAGAGAATTAAAGAATACATGAAAATTAAATTATTAAAATAATTGGATTTAAGATAAAGCAATTAATGAATGCGCTTACATTAAAGATTTATGACAACATAAAACAAGGAGTGAAAAATATATAAAAATAAATGTGTCACGGGAAAAAATAATCAAAATAAACCATGACAATTCAAATCCTAATAATACATAAGTACTTATTATAAAATAATGATCATAAACATAAGATGAATACTTTGTTTTGATTGTTTCGAAGCAATCAAAAAGATCAGTTTTAGTATCACATTTCAATGCCTTCATTTTTGTTAAAAATTTAAGGAAATGATAATATAGAAGATTCAATAATTTTTCTTTGAATCTCATTAGGTTCTATCTGAAGCATTTAAGACTTCTGATTTGGATTGTGTCCTACATTAATGCCAAACGGATTCATTAATACTATCTCTTCAAACTATCAAAGTGATTTTGCAGCATTTTTCTGCTTTCTCCAATTAGATATTATGGCAAGATATGTATGATAATTGATAACCTGTTCCCATTATGTTAAATTCATAGTTCTTTTATTTTATGATGATGTAGCTCTTCTACAGATGTACTAAGATCATAAGATGTTCATATTCCATTTTCTATTGCACAATAATTTTAATAGAATTCAATGTTGTGATGACTGTTGTTAATACTTAAGTATAATTATTCTCAACAATAAATATCTTTAATTTTAGAAACAAATTTGAGTTCTTTTTTTATAAACCACGAAGGCTAATCATTGATTCTACAAAATCTCCTTAATTACATTAATAAGACGAATGAATATTCTCTCATTAGAAGCGGTTTTTGATTTAATTTTGAATGAGATTTCTCTTAATAGAAGTAGAAAATAGTGAGAATAGAATTACTTACATTTTGTAAGTTTGCTATAAAATTATATCTTCGATTATCTTGGAGAATTTATTAAAATTATATCTAAGAAATTCAGACAATGATTTGTCTCTCCCTTCTCTGTAAAATTTATATATTCATCTAAATTATTTCTCTTATTATAAAATTTGAAGAAATGTCTTTGAGTTTCAAACCAAATTATCAAAATGTAATCATGGAATAGAAATATTTAAATAGTGTTACTTTCAAGTATTGAAAAAAACCCATAATACACAAATGTCTCCAACTAATATGGAATTCCTGACTGCCATAAAATTGGTGTAATATATCAATTACAGTGTTTCACTTGCGATAAGCTATACATAAGTATGTCACTTCAGATGCTATTAAAAAGAATACAACACAAAATACTTTAGCAATGAAAATCATTTATTAGAAAATTCATCATATTTTTGTAAATGGCAAGAAGTCAAAATTTTAAGCACTGAAGTCAATAATTACGAGTTAAAAATTAAAGAGGCATTATTGATTAAAAAGCACAACAACATTATCATTAACACAAAATATCAACCTTTTATAAGTTGGCTGTTTGTAATAGTTTCTCAGTGTTATCTTGTTATACTGTAATTTTTTAGTTGTTAACAGGTCTAATTTTTTTTTATTACATCTTTGAAAATGGACCACCAACAATCCGAAATATGTATTGGGTCGTACGGAAAGTTCGTGCCGATTTTGAAGGAAAATTGAAACGTAGCACATTTAAATACATCTAAACACTTATTAAATTATATAGGTGCCATTCTGTTCCACAACCTTTCTCCATCATTCAGGCAATGTGAAAATTGCGTCCTTCCAGAACCTCTCAGGTTTTTCAGCGAAAAACTTTTCTATAGAATTTTTTATCTCAACCAAAGAGTTGAAGTTTTTTCCATTAAGGGAATTTTGTAATGATCGAAATAGGTGGAAATCTGAGGGTGCGAGCTCTGATGAATATGGTGAATGGGGTAGAACATCCCAACCAAGCTCCAACAACTTTTGTCGAGTTGTCAAAGACACATGAGGCAGCACATTGTCCTGATGAAACACGACGCCCTTCCGATTCGCTAATTCTGGACATTTTTGTTCAATTGCTGTCTTTAATTCATCTAATTGGGAGCAATACTTTTCTGAATTTATCATCTAGTTGTTTGGTAAAAGCTCATAATGCAGGATTCTTTTTCAATCCGACCAGACACAGAGCATGACCTTCTTAGGATGTAGAACGGCTTTTGGGGTGGCTAAAGATGGTTCCTTCTTGCTTTCCCCAAGACCTTTTTCGCTTAACATTATTATAAATGATCCATTTTTTCATCCCCCGTCACCACTTGCTTCAAAAATGGTATCTCCTCATTGTGTTTGTTAAGCGAGTCGCAAATGGAAATGCGATCCATCAGATGTTTCTCCGTTAAATCGTGGGGAACCCATATCAAAACGGTTTATGTAGCCAAGCTTCAGAAAATGCTCGTGGCTGGTGGATTTTGATATTTTTAACATTTCTGCTAATCCACGTGTCATATAACATGGGTTATTCTCGATCAGTGTTTTAATCTGATCTTCATCTGTGTTGGAGGGACTACCCAGCCGTTCTTGATCTTCAAGGTCGAAATCAACAGCTTTAAACCTAGCAAACCACTTCCACACAGTTCTTTCAGCTACACACCTTCGCCATAAATAGTGCATATCTTGTTTGCCGCTTGTGTGGCATTTTTGCCTTTCCGGTAAAAGAAAAGCATTAAATGCCTATAATACACTTTGTTTGCTTCCATATTCAAAGACGTGTACAACTGACAAAAATTAACATATCGTAACCAAATTTTTTCCCAAATATGCCTGAAGTACCATCGTTTAGAATATCTGAGCATATCATTTGTTTTCAATCATTCTGATATATTCAGGGGTATCCTTATGCCACCTACAGAAAAATGGCACGAACTTTCCGGACGACCCAATAGATTTGTATTTGATATAAATTCTTCTTAACCAACTTGTGGTTTTTTTTCATAATTTTGTTGGCTTCTAAAAATTTCTAAATTTTGAAATTACTAAAAAACAATCAAAAACAAAGTAATCATCTTATTTTTAAGATAACTATTTAAGAATATGTACTTGATTTGAGTAGGCAATACACTATTGTTCTTATTAGTTTGATTGTTCATTCAAAAATACTGTACTAATTCTACTATGTGCATTTCAATTTTTGGTACATAAAAAGTTAAAGTTAAAGTGTGTCCCACAATAAGCCTATGCAGGCTTTTGAGGTCGCGAGAGGTCAGGCTCCCAGCGTTTCGTGACCAACGGGACGAAGTTGAGGTCGGGTTGTCAGCCTGACGCCCGCCCGCCTTTAACTCCCGGGAAAGAAACCTGGTACCCATTCTACAGAGGGCTGGGTAGACCCTAGCACCCGTTTGGAGATGAAAGGAGCGTGGAAAAAATCCCCGCCCTCCGCCGAGGCTGGGAATCAAACCTGCCACCTCCAACCCACAGCCAAGCACCCTGACCACCCGACTACCGGGCCCACAAATTTTTGATACATAGTCTGTGGAAGTCTGTTCTGAATGATCACAATTCAGAAACAAAACTACAATTTACAAACAATTTGTGTCCCTTAAAAGAATGCTGATTTTCCTTGCTTAAACATGCTTCTTTGCTTTCCTTATTTCTTCATCATTCATTTTGCATGAAAACAATCAAGAAAGCTCCCATTTAGAGACCTTCATATTTACCAATTCAAATAACATTTCTTTCTACATTGTGATTTGTTTCATTTCTGTGTATAATCTACTAAATATTTGTAAAAAAGTTACCTCCTATAATAGCTGCGTTCATCTTTCTTATTTCCATCAACATTTAATGCTATTTGCTCTCCTTTACTGCGATCATAAGTAGAACTAGTGGTGCTCAATGCTACTTCCAATTCAATCTATAAAAGGAAAAACTGCTGTAAGCTTAAAATCTAAAACTAGGAAGAGAGGGGAGAAGAGTTCTTTTTAGAGTTCACTAGAAAAAAATGCAATCAATAAAGTTGAGGGTTTTTTCCATACGAATTAAAATGTAACTATTAAAAAACAAAATATATATATTTCTTTATGTTAAACACTAAATGTTATGCTGCTCTGTAAATACAAACCAAAAATAAAATAATAATAATCAAGTAAATCAATGAATATTAATAAATATCATTTAAAAACTAAAAGGAAATTATAAGAATGAAACTGGCACATAAAGTGATCGGTATTTTTACAGGGGCTATCAAGCACAATTGTAGTTATTGCTACTTTTTCACAAATCATCTGTCTGATTAGTTCTCTCAATTGAACAGCATTTTCTAAATGAAGTAAACTTCCAACTAGGCCAACCAAACCTTAGTTCCCTCTGCTTCTAACAGAACTTTTGAGACAACTGTCACTCTACCTCAACTTCTTTGCTAATCAGTGAACATCATCTTCATGTACAGAAATTAACCTCCAGTATCTTAAATCACATGGATTTTCTTTCAATATAAATCCACAGTCTTTACTTCTTGGTCCATAATGGTAAATCTCGTGTTACTAATATGTCTTACTAAATAGTAATTCGTGATATCTTTCTGTTTTCCCTAATCAAACAAGTTTCTTTTACTTAAGTTTCACATTGGATCTTGGTTATTTTCACATTTTATGGTAGTAACCTTTTTTTCCCCAACTGTTAACTAAATTTTTGACAGTGAAAACAGATACTTTCACTGTCGTTGAAGTTCTCTCCAAAAGTTTGGACGTAGGTGAACAATCATCTTGCTTCTTGAAATACTGGAAAACATTCCAAATAATACTCCTAACTTTGCTGTGCAATGTCTGTCCTTCTTTGCTTATAGCTACTTGGGCCTTCCTCACCATGTTTCTTCAGTATTTTTAGACAAGATTAAGAGTTATCATTTTTCCACATATGACAAAATTTCTTCTGTGGCTTCAACCTTAGTTTTAATATCTTTTTTTCATTCAAATAAAATATAATAGACGAGCATTTGCATACATTTTTTTTCAAGGCAGCAAATAGATCACAAAACAGAAGCAGGCTTTTTTGGTAGGAAAACTTATTCAATAAACAGACATTAAGTTTGTAAGGATCTAAGAATTATAATCAGAACTAAATAGTAGAGAAATCTTAATTCATCTATCTGGTTATGTTCTTCCAAGAAAAGCACTAGCATTTTGAAGATGCATCTGGAATAAGAAGGCAATACAATGTTAAAAACAATTCATTTGCAGGATGGAAGTATTGTAGCAACCAGTCAATAAGTATTCTTTTATTTAAGTCTTCCCTACTATACTTTTAAACTTTATCTGAATATTTACAATAAATACATATCTCAATAATAATTTCTAGGTTCATCTGATAAATGCATCTCTCTCCTATTGTTTGCGTTAATATGTGGATTTATAATTAGCTTTGTTACACTGACAGTTAAGTGCCTTCAATTAATATGACTGTAGCATTAAAAAGCAATCCCATAAACAGGCTGTGCAGGCCCATGGGAGCGCGGGAGGTAAGGCTTCCAACATTCGTGACCAATGGGACTAGATTCAGGTCGGGAGGTCAGCCCGACGCCCGCCCACCTTTAACTTCCAGGAAAGAAACCCAGTACCCATTCTACAGAGAGCTGGGTAGACCCTAAGACCTGTTTGGAGGAGAATGGAGTGTGGAAAAATTCCCGCTCTCTGCCGAGGCCAGGAATCAAACCCGCCACCTTCAACCAGCAGCCAAGAGCTCTTACCCACTCGGCTACCGGGTCCATATGACTGTAGCATTAGGTGAACTAAATGAGAATCTTTTCAGGAAAATGTCTATTAAAAATAGAGATTTTTGCCATTTCTGTAACATTTTAATTATATCAACTTATTCTAAAAACAGTGGCGTGTTTAAACTCCTTTCAAAACACTTTAAGAAAAAAAAAAACTATTTTTTGATAAACTAGCAGTCAAATTGATTAATAAGGAGGCTTAATGTGCTTGTACTGAAATAAAGAAAGGTGAAAATAAATAAAACACTTACTTACAAAATTGCTGATTGTTAAAGCATGAACAATATTAAATGCTGTATAAACTTTAATAAGTTTAACCTAGCTGTATTGAGTATCTAAAATTTAGATTATAATAAAATTCTCTCAATAATAATAATGATAACTCTTAATAAAAAAATTAAAGACAATTTAACAGATTCAATTCATACAATTACCTTTTGTTGCTCAGGTTTTATTCGAGCTTCCAAATAAGTTGTATCATCATAAGTCATATGAAGAGGTCGAACTGGATACTGCAATTAAAACAAAAGAAAAGTACACTTTGGAATACCAATTTAAAATTTTACTTTTTTAATTTATATAGAAATTTCACATAAAAAAAAATAGAACAGAATTTGATTCAGACTGGAATGTTCAACCCACCTAATTCCAACAAATTTCCATATCATGGAAACTAGAGTGTAATTTTTTAGAAATTAATGAATTAATAATTAAGTAATTTATAAAATTAACTAGATACAAAATGAATGTTACACTTAAAAGAAGTATCTTCAAGATGATAGCCTGTCAATAATAAAATTTCACATAAATTTAGTACAAGTGTTTTGCTGCTGTCATTCTAGTTCTGAATCAATGACGACAAAAGGTAAACATTTGCAACTGAATAAATGACAAGCAAAATGGATGATATGGTAATTAAATTATCTTTAATTTACCGGCTTTTATCAGTAACTCTTATATAAGAACATTTTAAATATTTAAATCATCTCCTAATTAATGAATATTTGTCATATTATATAATTCCATTTTGAAATTTTTAAACAAAACTTTAATAGCTGGGGATAATTTAGTTCTGAAATTCAGCAAGTATACAATATTGTTATAATCTTTAATTTTCAGAAGTCTTGTATTAGGTAAGTTTACTGAACAGAAATATTATTTCTTTAACATTCTATTGATAAGACTACATTTTGATGGCATTTCATTAAGTGTAATGTATATTTTAAACTGCCAAATAGTAAGTATTAATTTGGATCAAAACTAGTTAGGTAAAACAAAAATGCTATCCTTATAACATATGAATGAATATATTTAAAAAAAAAATACCTGAAATAAATACAATTTTTCCATAAGTGCTTTCGAAAGGTACACATTTATCTGTAAAAAAAAAAAAAAAAAAAATGTTAACTGAAGCTTGTGTGTTTTCTTTACATATGACTTACTCAAGAGATCACCTTCATTTTCTAATGTCTTAAGGACAACAATAAAAGTACCCATAATCAAGGATCTTTGCAAAAGCTTAATTGAACCCATCTAAAACTCACATTACATGAAGCATTAATATCATCAGTTTTAAAGATCTAAGGTTTGGTTAAAACAGAAAAGAACAAGAATAGTATTTCTTTGAAAATCCCTAAAGTAGTCTCTGCTTCTTGTTGTAGATCAATATAAAATCAAGTGAAAGAAATATTTATTTTACTACAAAATCAAATTCAGCCTACTCCTATCTTGCATCATTTTAATGACTCCACTGAGTCATTGATGGCGGCCAAGGGTAGGGAGAAGGAGTTTTGCACTCTCGAATATCATCACAGTCGTTCCGTTACTATTGCCCAATGGCAGATTTGTATGAAATTTAGGAAGGATCCTCCCTCCGACAATTCCATTCACATGTGGTATGCACAATTTGTGGAGATGGGACACCTGCGTAAGGGAAAAAGCAGTGGGAGTCCCTCCGTGTTTGAAGAGAAAGTGGACCAGAGCAGAGCAGCCTTCCTACGTAGCTCTATCAAATCAACTGTGAGAGGGAGCAGGGAACTCAACATCCCTCAACCTACAACATGACATGTGTTGCGAAAGTGTCTATGAATGAAGCCATACTGCCTTAAGCTGCTACAAGCGTTAACACCTGATGACCACCACCGCAGGGAACTTTACTGCACAGAATTGCAACAATTGATAGAAGCAGATGGTTTTTGTGACAGGCTTGTTTTTAGTGATGAAGCAACATTTCATTTGTGTGGAAAAGTCAATTGACACAATGTTAGAATTTGGGGGAAGAAAAATCCCCATCATTTTGTTCAACATGAGTGTGCATCCCCAAGGTCAATGTGTTCTTCACTATTTCCAAATTTAGAGTATACGGTCCTTTTTTTTTTTCATAGAACAGACAGTAACAGAAGTGACTTACCTCGATATGGTCACTGAATGGCTCCTACCCCAGCTGAGCGATGACAGAATGACAGCGCTAATTTCATACAACAAGATGGTACCCCACCCCATTTCCATCGGGATGTCAGGGCAGTTTTGAATCCTCCACAGCACTGGATTGGGTGCGGGGCCGACGACGATGAGAATCTCGTAATGTGGCCATCCTGTTCACCAGACTTAACACCATGTGATTATTTCCTCTAGGACTACGTAAAGGGTCACATACTCTAGCCATACTGTCTCAGAAATTTGACTATGGCATTCTATTAGATCCTCTATAGTTGATCATCAATTTGCATCTTAATACAGATCCCTTTACAGAACAGGGTAATTTTTCAGTACCACTCTTTGTACTTTTTTTTTTTTTTCCACTCTCCTTTCTGTCTTCTAAAAATCTCAATAATTTCTAAATTAAGTCTTCTTTTTCTCCCTTTGTCACTGTTTTTAATTTCATTTAGTTATCGTCCGTAACACCCATACAGGGTTTGGACGGCCTCCTACAATAGGAAGTATTAGCTGGATACCACGAGGCGGCGCCAACCCCAGGGGGATTTAATTTCATTTATGAATATAATAATCATCAACTTTTTCACTTAATAGTTCTAGTATTCAGTTCACATTAAAAACTTCCCCATGAATTAATTTTTACTCATTGCGGATTGTACAAACATTGCTTTTTGTTATTGGAGAAAGCAACCAAGATAATTTAACAAGATAGCAAGAGGATGAAATGTATGTGCTGAATACTAAAAACAATAACTTATTAACAGAATGGTTTCTGAAATATTAAGTTCGATTACAGAAAGAACTACTGAATTAAAAAAGATATGACGCCTTAAATTAATAACTGCAACTATTTAAGATTAGCAAATTACTTTAATTTTGTATGAAGTAATTTCTAGTAAAATAACGCAGCTCTGAACTTTTGGAACTCATCATCATCATCAGCCCGTACAATCCCCATCCGGAGCAAGGGCCTCTCCTAATTTCTTCCGTTGTTGCCTATCTTGGGCAGCATGAGTCCAGAGTACCCCCTGAGCCTTCTTGATGGAATCCTGCCATCTTGTAGCTGGGCGACCACGACTTCTTTTACCATCTCGAGGGTACCACTCTTGAATCAGCTTAGTCCATTTCTCTGTTGACATTCTGGCCACATGTCCTGCCCAAGTCCACTTTTTCTTCAAAACTTCTTTACCAACATCTTTTATTTGTGTTTTACGCCTAATTTCCGTGTTCTTCATTCGATCTTTCAACCTAATACCAAGCATGCTCCTTTCCATTCTTCTCTGACATACCATCAATTTCTCAGTCTGTATCTTCGTTAAAGACCACGTCTCTGCGCCGTACGTCAGAACGGGCAGCACGCACATATTCATTACTTCCCTCTTGATGCCCATAGGAAAGTCACCCTTGAGAATGAAGGCGAGTGTCCAATATTGACTCCATGCCTTCTCAGTTCTTCTTTTAATTTCTTTGCCTTGTCGATTTGAGAACGAGACCAATTGACCAAGATAACAATAATCTTCAACATACTCAATGGTTTTGTCGTTTAACTTGATTTCATGTTTTTGGCTGTTTGTCATGATTTTGGTTTTAGATTCATTAATGCTTAGGCCAACTTCTTTACTATGAGCATCAAGATCATTCAGCATTTGTTGTAGTTCCTCTTGATTTTCTGAGAACAGGACTATGTCATCAGCAAACCTTAGATTGGATAGGTATTTTCCATGGATGTTAATCCCTTTATCATTTCTCCAATTTAAATTTCTAAACACTTGTTCTAAAAGTGTCGTGAACAGTTTGGGGGAAAGTGGGTCTCCTTGCCTGACGCCTTTTTCAATTTTGAAGGGCATTCCAACACTGTCAAGTCTGATTTTGGCTGAACACCTGTCCTAGATTTTTGAAGGATTTGGATATAGGGTTCAGGCAGACCTTGATTACTTTTGGAACTCCAGTGTTTTTATTCTAGAAGTCAAAAGCAATGTGTTTACGTTTTTATTCTATTGCATTGATATCTGTGAGAAACTAAACAACCGATCGAAAGCATTGCTCTCGATGGGAATAACTTTATTAAAGTAACAATCATTCTTGTGGATCTTAATGGAAATAATTAATCATTGTTTTATTGTTCTAATTCATCCATTGTTATATTTGTTTTAGACAGAATTGTAATTGTAAACAAAGCTTGTCACTCTCATTGCAATAAATTTCTCCATATTTCAGCAAAGAAATATTAAAGTTAGGCAGACTGACCTTCAGTAAGTATGCTGTAATGAAGCATGTTCTTGCAGGACAAACATCAAAAATCGGCCTTTCAGCAAAGGCAGCTTAATACGATATTCAATCTTAGCACAGTACTTACACTTTCTTCAAATAAACATTACAACTTTTTGGTTCTCACTTGTCATTACATTACGTATTTTATGTTATTATTGCCGAAAAATAATCAATATCTAAACTCCATTAAAACCTTTGTTTGTGTATGACATTCCTATAATATTTAATCTCCCATTCATAACTTTTAACCTTGCACATTTTACCTCTTTTTCAATCGGATCATCCTCCAAGGTCGCCATTACTGAAAGACTGTTTCTGCGAAGTTAATGAAATAAAAAAATAATAATAAAAAAGCATTTTTTTTTAGAAATATTTAAAAATTATTAATAATATTTCCTCAAATATAAAAATATATATGATTTTATTTAAAGGTAGTGAATACTTTACATTATATTTGTATAGATGTTGCTTTGGGTACATGTTTATAGTATAGCAAGATCGTCTAACCGGCATTTCTAAATTGAATTAATAGTTTTATTGATAAAAATGAATAGTTTTAGATCGGCTTTTCTAGGTCGAGTTTTGAGGAGGTATTACAAAGAATTATATTACTTGTTGATAGTTATTTCTTACATTAGTAATTGCATAAAGTATCAAATAAGTTTAGTAGTAATATAGTTTTTAAGAACTTTTTTTTTTATTGTCCATTAAAAAAGTACCAAACTTAAAAGAGATAGAGAATAACTGAGTGAGGGGAAAAAAGCAAAAACAGTCTAATAGAAATCTGTAGTTATGTCAATTGTTAATTAAGGAAGTCAGGTCTTCGGTGTTCGAAGTAAGGTTGCTATATTTTGGTACCACGTGAATGAAGATTGGATCTTTGGGCATCAGCTGAATTTAGGATGTTCATGCCGATAAAAGTACGTTAAATGAATAGAAAACTGTAAATTTGGATCGATCTGGGTATGCAACTGAAATCGAATTACAGACCACGATTTTGAAGATGGATAAGGGGAGGGGGGGAATCCTAGTGCCCATCCCCCCCTTTCCCCATCTTCAAAATCCCAGTTATTTCTGATTATTATAAAAACATAGATAAGTAATTTCATATTGTGTTGTTTTCCGCATAAGTGACAAGTAATCGGCTAGATAATTGAGAAAAAATAGAAAATTATTCAATAAAGAAAATTATTATATTCTTTTGGGAATATTAAAATCCAGTTCATGGATGTCTCATTAAATATACATTAGTGCTCCAATTTTAAAATATTACATTTACAAGCATTTCATTGACAAGAAGATCCTTACAGAACTTAGAACATTATTTTCTTTGTAGTATTAAGTCCTTTACATGTAAATTTCTTAACAAATAAAATTTCAAATTGCCTTATCAAAAATCCCAATTAAAAATTACCATTCTTAAAAAAATGTATTATAAAATCATCATTTTATATAATTTTGTAGTTTGTTACAAGAGACCATGTCATGTAATGGCTTGCATTGTTACATGGTTCTATTCATTTATATGTTCAAATTGTGTTTATTTGAAAATTTACATAATCAAGCGACTATCATTCTTGTTGGTTTTAATTTATTCAGGAAAAAAAAATGAATGATTTGTAGAAGATCTGTACCTTTGCTAAGTTTGAAGAAGATCCATTCATCTTTTCAGAAGTATTGCTGAAAACGTATCGATGTAGCCATTTTGAAGCTATTGTTTCCTTGAAAAAGATTACCATTCAGTTACAATCAAATCATCAACTACAGTAAAACTTAATAAAATACAAAGAAAGTAAATGTATCAAGTTGAATATCTTTGTAGACATCATTTCCTATGGTAGCTTTATAATCTACCATGGGTAGGACATGTACTAAACAAAGAAATTTCTGCAAAATGCTTCATTCATTATTCAATAATTGCTTCTGATAACAATTTTTAATGGCTTCATTATCCATAAATAAGCATTTTTTTAAGCTTTGCTTAAATTATGTTTGGTTTGATGAATATTTGAACAATCCAAGTGAAATACATATATACAGACATGAAGGCTTATTTTAAGTTTCAACTCAGTGTAAGCTTAATTTAATCTATGACATTGAGTGAATTATAAGTAGCCAATAATGTCAAGCAGATGATTTTTTTTTTTTTTTAAATGAGATAGATAAAAGAAAAAGACATTCGAAAGTCTATATATGAATATTTGAAACTTTATTTTTTGCTCAAAATTTTCCCTCATAACATTGAAAAATTATCTACTCTCCTCTTTCTCGGTTTAGTATCTAGTTCAGTAAACTATTACAAAAATTCAGTGTATCGTTTGGGAGCTTAGGTCACACGGTCCAAATTTTGAAGCTTGTTTCCTGCTCTTGTATAATTTGTATTTTGTGGTATATGTCTTTATCTTTTAATATGTAAAAGCAAAATGTTGGTAATATTTGAAATACCTTCAGAAATACATTAATTTTTAAATGTGACATTCATTTAAGGCAGAGCTTTATTACAACTATATAAAACATAGTTAATATCTTTCAGTCATGAAGGTTAATTTAGCTCTTAAGTTTAACAGTGTAAGATACAGAATAAGGAAAAGGTAACTAGCTAAAAGCTTCCTTCATTTTACTGACGAGAGTAAAGGCCTTATGCATGCAAAAACTGAAAAATTGATCGATTCATTTTTATGCACAATTTCGAAGTTAATATGAACCTTTTCATTTAAAAACTTTCCATAGTTTCACCTTTCAAAAATGCTAATATTTGCAAGTTTTAAATTAGCATTTGCAGTCAATTCAATTTTGATAGTAATTATGTGGATGTTTAAAAGCCTGTGTGATTATTCGTAATGTAGAGAATTGACTTTTCACTTAATTGGAAATTATAATTCATGTGGCTTACTTCAGTTAATATTAATAAACTCACAGACAAAAGTTTGATTTGCTTTACGAGATATTTTCATCTAGTAAGGCCCATAAGCCTTCATAAAATACAGTTGAAAAAATAATCAGAATTGGACAACCAGTTTTATTCACTTTATTATAACGGTGAAGATAGCAATGTATTACTGAAGATAATATATTTCTGTTTATCAAAACGCCAAGGGATATATGAGACAGGGAAGTAAAGTTGAAGTTATAGATATGAAATAAATGATATTTCTTACAGAGACGTAATTGATAAGAGGCCCAATTCAAAGAATCTACTGAGACACAAAGGCAAGTAAGAACATTGCTGAATGTTTTTAGGCCAACAATTGCTTTTGCAGTTCATAACAACTGAATGAGATATGCTCTTCTTCCACCTGTTTTTGCATTTTAAGAAAATTTTAAAAAAATGTTTTGCATTTTAAAAAAAGATAAAAAATAAAAAAGATTTGCATTTAATTGCAGGCTTTTATTTAAATTCTGTTTTTGCATTATTTGTGTCTAGGTTTTTTTAGTAACTATGTTTTTGTTGATTTCAGCAATGAGGCTAAACATAAAGGAAGTCGGGCATTTTTTTTATGGTTTTAGCAGATTTATTAGCAGACAGCGTGTTAGACAGGATAATGCCAACAAGCATTTGATAAATCTCAGGCAGCAAATTTTTCACCAGATTAACAAAAGCACACATAAGATATAAATTTCTCACCAACCTATACACTCTTGTGACAAAAAAAAATAAAAAATAAAAACATTGAAGCACCATGAAGGAAGCATCCAGTTTGAAAGAAACTTTGTAAATTCCATTTGGCTGAAGAGAATTGGAATTGATTCAGATTTCACAATGTAAAAAACAATTTTTTTTTATTGAACAGTAGTAGTATCGGATGATGACTGTAAGGCCCAACACAAGAATAAACACAACAATTGCC
>JAFIDM010002131.1:70221540-70303381 GCA_023159025.1 Thereuonema tuberculata | reverse complement strand
TCATCATCCAATAGATATGACAACACGTAAAACCCTTTTATTTTAGTAGTAGTATCATTGTTACATTATTAGTACAGTATTGACCCACCTCCAGCTCCACGCATTCTCGATATATGGCATGATATGGAGTGAAACAAAGTCCAGGGGTGTTTGTGCTCCGGGGAAACCCCGGAATTCCGGGGATTTTGATCTTCGATACCCGGAAATTCTGGGGATCGTCGTTCAAAAGGAAGTAGGAATAATAATGAATTATTTATTTTGATCTGGGTAATTAATTCAGGTAATTTAAAATATTTACATCAAATGTAGTAGTTTATATGTTTGAAAATTTATGGTTATTAATTTTGCAAAAAAAGTAATTCATTGAACTTTTATAATTAGGTCATTCAATACTTAATTGTAATTTTTCATTTCTCCCCCCCCCCCCCTTCTCGAAACTCCAAAATGTCGGTAGTAAGTCCGTAAAAGTTTCAGGGGATTTTTTGGGGTTCCACAAACACCCCTGAAAGTCCTTATGGTATCTTGTAGTAGATCATTCCAGTCTTGCTACAACTGCAGCTCCAAATGCTGGATGTTTGATAATGCAGTTGACATTTTAGTATGCCCCAGACATGCTCGATAGACCACATGACAAGTCTAGAATCTGACTGGCCAAGGAATGGCTTGAATTGTTTAAAAGCACTGCTGGGAAACGTGTGTGGACATTGTTATCGAAAAATGCTCCTGGCAGGCAAAAGAACTGATTGCAGGATCTTCTGCACGAATTACTGTGAATTTAAAGTTGCCTAATCATGATAAAAAGGGATCTACTGTCATAAGAAATGGCTCCCACACCATTACTTCAGATGTAATGAATGCATGTGTCTCAGCAATATTGCTCAGTCCTTTTACATACATAGATGCGATGATTATCTTGTGAAGGCAGGAGTGGAACTCATCACTAAACACAATTTGAGAACAGACCATGTCTCTTGGGAATGGCACCTTTCTAAACAGAGCCTCTGGTGCTGGGTTGTTAAAGAGAGGCCTTGTAAGGGATGACATTAATTAAGCTCAGAGTCTGAAATTTGTGTAGCGATGGTGAGGATAGATACCAGTATGAGGATGCCACATCTCTCTGGATGGTGGAGAGGAAATCTGTTGGATCTGTTAAGGCTTACATCACAACAAATCGATTGTCTCTTGTAGTGGTGCTGTTGGACTGACCAAAGCCTCGACTATGTGAATCATTGCCCTCACATAACCATTGATTCCAGCACCTTCCCATAAAAGCATTATTATGACCCAAATTCTGAGCAGTCCTGCTATGAGACCTCTCTCAAAGTCCTGCAATTGCTCTTAGGGTCTTTAAGCTCATCATCAAGGCATTATTTCTGGTAAACTAATGTGAATGCAACAGTTCCATAAATCAGAATGTGAATCGTAATATTCTGAGGGCCCTCGTATGGATCACAGGATGGGCATTTCCATTAAGCCATTTGCTGACATTTCTGGACAACTAAATTTTAGTCATTTGCTGTCTAATGGGAAGATAACTGCAAATGGAATTTGTTCAAATTGGATTCTGCTTAAAGGTAATTTGATGTTTTTATCACAGTGTAAATAACCAGCATTTGCTGTACCAATGAAAGCAGTAATTGCTGTATTTATGAATTCAACTGAAAGAAATGAATAAATAAATAATTATCTGTAGAAAAAAAAAATATATTACAGATGAACATAAAGGCATCCCAGTAACTAGAAAAAATCTGTATTAAGAGTAAAAAAAGAAATAGATTACTAAGAAAGCTTCTGATCATTTAACTAAGAAGAATTAATCAAACCTGTTTGAGTTTTTTTTCCTTTATTCAAATATGCTTACTTTCTCTTATTAGAGAGATATTTTTAAAATTAAAATATAAGAAGAGTTTCTATTTAATATTTTATTATAAGTTGCTAAATAGATAAATCAATTTGGTTAATTTAACACTGCTAATATTAAAGGTTAAAAATGTTACAAAAAAAAAAAAAAAAACAACTAAAAAAAATGCAGTGAAGAATTTTTGTATTTTATTAGTAAGTAGGAATTTTTCTTTTCTTTCTTCTTTTTTTTCCAAATTTACATTATTTTAATTTTATTCTTTTCAATTTTTCTGCGACCAGTTTTGCAGTTTCTAGCTTTTTGTATAAGGATTTTTTTTTTTTTTAACATAACATTTTATAGAATTTTGAAATCTGTTCTCTTTAAATTTGAATCTAATTAGACATAAACAGGTGATAGAGATAAACTGAAGATTATTCTAATCCCCAATTTATTGTCATAATCTATAGAAAAATTATGAAAAAATAAAAATTGAAGGTATTTCATAGAAAATCATTTCTTTATTCTTCAAGAAATCTTTCAAGATGATGGATTTATAAAAAAAAAATCAAAAATTTTTGTTCATTAATATTCATTGAAATGTGGCTCAATATTTCCCTGCACTTGGTACCTTGAGCCATCTTCAGAAGAAATTGAAAGAGGCTGTCCTCCCTAATACTATTGACATAGATACAACTGCAAGGACTTATTAATGTAGTTTTCAGTTTTCTTGAAGAATATTCAAGGCATCAAGCCAGAATATTGAGCATTATTATCTGGAGTAGGAAAATTCCTGATTCACTCTTAGATTAATTTTATGTGTACATTAGCACGATCTAACTTATTACATTTTGTTTATTTTAATGTCCTTTTTTTTTAACTTTGTTTTTCCTTAAGCATAAAGTTTATAAATAATTTTAAAATTTAGTATTTTTCATAATAATATTTAATAATTACTATGTGACATTATTAAAAGTGTAGCTGTTAAAGTATGTCTTTCTTTAAAAAAGTTTCAATTGGTTATCATTACCAAAAATTATCCACATTTAGTACAGACCTATATGTATTTGAAACTGCATTTCATTTCAGTTGGAAAATAAATATATGCAGTTATTTGTTTATAAATTGCCACAGCCATTACTCGACATGGTTCCTGTTTTGAGATTACTTCTTTACTATTTCAATTTGAGAGACAAATTTTGAGTAGAAAAATATCTCAACGGCATTGTGAATTGCACAGGAGTAGATGGAAAATGTGGGTGTTCCTAATCTGAAGAAAAAAAAATGCCACAAAACTACACTATTTCATATCTGATTTTGTGAATTGAACCCATGTTCCCTAAAATACTCATTTCTGAGTGTAGAATCCATGTATTGCGATAACATCTTGTATGATTCAAGGCATCAAAGGGAACAGATCCTGGATGGCGTTCTGAAGAATCCACTCCGTGCTGTCTTGATCCAGACCCAGAAATCATCTTCAGTAACTGCAGGTAGAATCTTACGGATGAGTTGTGAGAGGACTGTATCCCATATAGTTATTACAAAGATACTGTAAGTGTGTAGGTAAAGGCAAAAGGCAGATTCTACTAGCTCTCCTCACTCTCCATTAGCCAATAATTCACCTTGGCATGTTAAGTCTTTACAGGCTGCTTGCTACTGATGAGAGATAGTCAAGACGATATGGCTTGAAAACAAAATATGTTTGTATGGTGCTCTTCCATACTTTATCAGTAATGCAAAATTTGATCATATTTGTCCAATTTTTTTGTTCTGGAATAGAATCATTCCAGTTTATAGTTTAATATAGGAAGTGAATAACTCACCTGAAAGTAATACTTTATTACAACTTTTTAAATAATCATTTGAAGAGTGAGTTTTGGTTAAGTAGGTGAATTTATTTTCTTGTCATTAAAAATATCACATTCTCCCTTCTGTAGCAGAATATAAAATTTGCATAATAATAATTTTAATATCAGTCATTTATTTCTTGTTATTATTTATTTATTTTTTTTAAAGAAGTTCATTGCTTACTACGAAGAAAAATATCAACCTAAAATTGAGCAGAGTGAAATTCTCAGTTGAAGTTGTCCAACAGCCTGTTGCCTCTGGAGATTTGAAGCAGTATTCACCGAAACTACATAATATAGTCAATGAAATTTCTACTTTAAATCTTTTAGAAGTGTCAGAATTAAATGAATTGTTAAAGGTGAATATATTTTGTGTTATTACAATTTAAGCTTTAATTTAGGATTTCTAATTTAAAATAAAATTAAAAAGTAAGTTTCACTGTATTGAAGAATTTTACTTTCAACAGTTCTTCACCACTAAATATATCTTATTTATCTCCAGGAAAAAAAAAAAAAAAATAGACCTTTATTTAAAACATCTAGGAAAACTTAAGTTTAATAGTCTTTAAATTTCTTAAAGAATAATAATAGTAATTTTATTGTCATTATTATTATTATAACATGTCGGCAAATGTAACTCAGCAGTTTTAAGAATTAGCTACAATGCTGCAGTTACCAGGTGAAAATTATTACTGCCAGAAGGTAAATAATTCTTCTTTCAAGAAAAAAAAAATGGATTATGACCACAAAGGCATTCTTCATTTTTTGGCAATGGAATAATGAAAACCTTGAGAAAAGAAAAGATTGTAATAATCAAATCTCCTAATTTATCCACCTGAAGATAAAGTAAGAAGCCCTTGTATTAAAACAGGAACAGATACTACAGTAATCATCTTTCCTAGTGACAGTTTGCAACAACAGCATTATTAATGCCATTTATAATATAATGCTCCATCAAAACTTAGTTTATCTATTTAAATAGTGTTATGCTTTTTTAATTTTTGGAAAAAAAATTAAGACAAGTTTAATAACGAAGATTGTTTCTATTCTCTTTCTAGAAAACACTAAAGATTGCTGATTCTCCTGTAATGTCCTTTGGTGCAATGCCTGCTATGGCAGGTGGGGCTCCAGCAGCAGCAGAGGTAAGGGATTCTTTCTTGTTATTCATTACACTGGAAAAGCCGTTATTAAGCTGATTTGGGATAAGCAATCTGACTTATATAAGATTAAAATTAACTCGTAATAATACTGTAAAAATTCATTACAGAAGAAGCATAATTAGTGTAAGACTTGTAATCACTGAATAGAAATCAGAATGATTAGGAATAAATGAAATCAAATCTTAATGTAAAATTCAATTTTTTTATACTCCATATTATTCTTGATTTATTGAGCCATTGTTGACTATTCAACTGTGAAACAATGTATACATTTATATATTTACAGTTCAGTATAGCTGGGAAATAAAATAAATAGAATGAGATAGTTTCATCATTTCATACAGTAATTTATCTTGAGGCATAAAAGGAGAATGAGATAAATTAATAATAATAATAATAAGTAGTACAAAATATGTCTAGTCGTAAGCAGGTTATAAGCTTGCAGATAAAGTATAGTATATGGCCCCAACCTTAACTTACATTTGAAATGTCTGTTAACTAGCACATCGTAATTTTGAACAACTATGTAAGAATAATACTATTTCCAGATCCATGAACCTTTTAATGTATTCACTGAGAATGTCAGAACAATCTAGTCGGACAGTCAGAGCAGTGGGATCTGGTAAAGGATATTTTTGAGATAATTAGTCTTTGTTAGTGATTTTTAAGGAGAGAATGTGTTGTATGGTATTATAAGGATCAGACAAGTCTTACAGGATGATTATTTGCATTTCTGTCATTTTTGTTTCATAATCCTGCATATTGGCAATTTTATTGAAATTATTACATAAGTCATTATGTAATTTCAAAAAATCTTAGTGTATACATTATTATATCATTGTTCATTTTTAAATCATATGGCTTATTATGTAAAGATTTTATAAAATGGAAAATTAGACAAGCGCAGCAAGTCTCTCCATGCCCACTCGATCACATTTTGTGAACCGTTTTATTCAAAATCTACAGTAGTTAGAAATTTTGCAGGCCCACGTAGAAATCTATGTAGAAGTGCTCAATCATATTTTCGACACTTAAAACTGTTAAAAATTTTGTAAGAATTATTTGCTTTTTAAAACTTGAAAAAAAAAATCCATAAGGCCATAACAAAAGCGCTTTTAGTTCTGAAACCAAAATAAAAATTTGTAATTTCTAATAATCCTATAGCGTCGTAATCTACAAATATATCATTTAAATAAAAATGCACTTTGAAATAGTTTTTCATCGTTTTTTGTAATAAGGACAGACCCAAATAAAACAAAGATTTATCTTTTAAAAAATTAAATGATTTATTATATGTATAAAAAAAACAAAGAAATTTGTCAGTTTTGATTTAAAGTTAGTCAGAAGTTGTCTTTAGAAACAATTTTTTAAAAATACTTTTTTTTGTAATATATTTTTAAATCCTATTACTGTAAACTAGACATGTTAAACCTTAAAAAAATATGTATTTTTTTTATCTAAAACAAACATAAAATAATATAAATAAGCAAGAAACTTTAGGTTTTAGCAACAAAAATGAAAATCTTACTTTTTTCACTACGTCCCAAACCACTTGGGGTTAAAAACGCGCCCACACACACACTAAGCACGTTCTCATGCTATGACGTTGTATGCCATACTGATTTGCTATCACTACATGAAGCAGCAATGTCTCAACTCCAGCTACTTGAAAACCATTTGTGTACATTTTGAAAAACCTACAGCTGTTTTAAAAAAAAAATAATTTAACTCCACATGGTTCACTGAAGGTTTAAAATGCCTCACCATACGAATTGTCTGAAACAGACATAGAAATGTCATGAGAGAAATTCGCTACACTAAAATTTCTAAAAATTATTTGTTTTTAAATACTTGGAAAAAGCCATAAGAAAGACCACAACAAAAGTGCCATTAGTTCTAAAACTGAAATTAAAATTTGTAATTTCTTATAATCCTACAGCATCATAGCATTAGTCGCTTTCAAATACGTTCAATTTTAACATGTATATATATTTATTATGCAAATTTTCAGAAGTGATTTTCAACAGTGTGCGAAACTATTCAATGCTTTTTGTTAGTATTAATATAATAACAATGCATCAAACATATCCACCAAATCATTGACCTCATGGTTAGGATGCCTGTACATGGTGAGAAACCACCCATGTCCTAAGAAAAGAAATTCCTAGTGGTTGAGCAATTCCTACTTGTCCTTTCATCTGCTTGCAGTTACAAAACACTGTTTTGACGGCTACTTCTGGTATACAAAAAGGTCTTTGAATGGCTTCCTGAAATCAATTGACTGGTCAGTTCTTGCTATTAATACTTCAGTAGGTCATATGTTTTGGCTAGGTCATCCTGATAGTCTGGGGGATTTGGGATTAACATAATCTCATATCTTCCCTTTCTATTCAGATATAGTTTTTGTGTATCTCTGGCATTGCCTTGAAAGTTGGGCTCCATAGTGGGTAAGGAGCATGAACTCTGAATTTCTCTTCTTCTTTTATTATGGTTCAAACAGATTTTCCAGCATTGGGAGACGATTCCCACACCATTGATCAGTCACTACACCTATCTTCATTAACTTGCATGGCTTAACTTAGAAACCTTTGTCAATCTTATCTTCATTTTTAATTTCCAAAGACTGTCTTGGAGTGACATCAACCATAAAATCAACTCAGAAGCTCATATCCAATGATTTGATGCTCAAGTTAACATCTCCAGAAGTAGCTGAGCAGATTCTAAAGATGACTGCACTGGTTAATATCACCGTACCTGCAACAAAGCACTGAATCCTGAATTCTTCAAGAGGTGTTATAGTGAGCAAGATCTAGATATTGTAAGCAAAGGTGAATTGCTTGAGGGCTTCAAATCTTAGTGTGTGACTGCAGCAAAATGCATATGCTTTTGCCAAAACAATAAAGATGTTCCAAGTCGCACAATATTGAACTGTACCAAAATATGTAAAAGCTGGATATCTCAACTCTAATATGTATATCTAATGTATGTATATATAACCAAACCCATTTAGGTGCTATGATTGTCAACGATACGGCCACGGATCAGCAGCATGTAGAGGCAAGGTCATCTATCCCAAGTGTGTAAACTTTTCTATGGTACATTTATTTTTATCCATTGCTTTCTGCATACTTGGACATGTCCTCTTGGAACATTAAAAGAGATACAGACCATCCATGTCAACTACTCACTTTCTTATCCAGATGATAAGAAGAAGAGTGCAACACAACCAGCAATTAGACCTTTGTTTAGTCGAAGCATCTTCTATCTCCTGCCAGACTGACATTATGTGTCCTCTCATAAGTCTTTCTCTGCTTTCATTAAAACTCTTAATCCTTTAACCAATCCTGCTACACAAGTCCTAATTTCACAGTCTACTTCACAATCAACAGCTGTGTCTTTTCCAGTATCTTCAGGTTAAGCTGTTATTCCAGCTGGACTAAACTTACCACAGAAGAGACCGTGAATACTTCAACACAATACTTTTATTTGTTTACATTCACCTTCTTGTGACCATCAGAAACATTTTTCTCTTGGATGGTTTTATGAGGATGACATGGAGGACATCTCTATAATTTCTTCTACATTTGAACCACTATCTTTACACTGACTTCCAATTTTTAATTTTAATTTTTAGAATGGCTATCACCCACTAAAACTGTAGAGGACTTATCACCGACATTAAGGCCTTACTTCACATCCAGTCTCTGTGTTCCTTCAGGAAATGATACCATTGCTCTTTGTGGATATTCCTTGCTTAGCAAACAACGAACTGATATAGGAGGAGGAGAAGTTTGTCGCCTCGTCCAACATGATACCTCATCCTCTCCAATTATACTTGCCAATCATTTAGAAGCTAAGCTGTTGCTGCTTGTCTGTCAGTAGGCAATTATTTATCATCTGTAAATATCTTTCTTCCCACAGTGCCTGTTTCACCTGCAGACATTGACAACCTTATTGATCAATTGCCACATCCCATTCTATTACTTGGAGATTTCAGTGCTTATTCTCCAGTCTGGAACTCTTCGTCAATAAGTAGCAGAGATACTACTATTGAAGATCTTTTAGTTCAACATTTTTATATATTCAATACAGGAGCATCTGCAGATTTTTTTTTTCATTTTAACTATTCACATGAAAGGTTATTGATAGTATCCTTCAGACAGTGACCATTTCCTAGTCATTCTTAAAGAACTTCCTCATTTTCTTGCTGTTCCTTCTCCTCCATCTCAATGGAAATTCGAATCTACATGCTTGACCCTGTGTATCATTAGGCCCTCCATTTATGCTCAGTGCTTTTTCGCACTTCACCTGTTCAAAGCTTGTACGCAGAGGTACTTGAATCTTCACTAGTTCTTTGCCAGCAAGTTTTATCTTTTCAGTATTTTGCAACCATTTCATCTATTCCAATAAACCCTGCTAACCAAAAGTTATGTATATATGTTGTGTAATAGAAAGATATTCTTCCTTTTTATCTATATATTTTTATAATTTGTCTATTTTTACCATTCTTGGCAGCCATGCCAAACATGCAAACATTAAAATCAAGTAACCTACAATCTAACTTTCACTGATGATTTTTATTTAGTTTAGCTGAAAAAATTGTTTTTAAACATCATTAAATCAATAGCCACACCTTTATCTACTTTAAATTCAATATCTCAATTACATACATTTATAATAAGTAGAATAAGTTCTGCTAAATAATTAAAAGAAAAATAAGAAGTTGTACAGTTTTGCATTTAACTTTCCACACTTAATAATAAGGCTTAACATGCATTGATGAAAATAAGGGACTGAAACAGTGGTAAAAATACACTTACTTGGTTAACAATAGTTGATGAATTTAAATCCAACACTTTGGAACATGCAGAGACTGCACAAACCTATGGGACCACACAAGACAAACAACACATGGTGATCATACAGGAACAGTGAACAGTAATCACTGTCTTTGTACAATCACCATCTGTTATTTGTCTTGTGTTGTCCTATATTTTTGTGCCATTCCCTGATGGCAGAACATGCTGAGTGGTCTGAAACCGTCTAGTTGGTTTTAAATTCGCCAGTTATTCTTAACCAAGTAAGTGTGTTTTACCACTGTTTCTTTCTTTTATTTCTACACGTAACTTCATTTTAGTTATTGAATCTTTTTAATATTTTTTTTTTCTATTTTGTCAATTCAACAGGAAGAAGAAGAAACTTCAAAAGTAGTTAAAACGTCTTTTGCAGTGAAATTATTGAAATTTGATGACACCAAAAAAGTTCAGCTCATTAAGGAAATGAAAAGCTTAATGCCAGACATGAATCTAGTTCAGGTAATTAAATTCAACATTGTTTCAGATCTGAAATAATAAAACTGACTCCCAACAATGAAAGAAATTAGACTGAAATATATAGTGTTTTGTGCTATCCAAAACATGATTTTCTTTCCCATTATCTTATCAAGGAAAGTGAAGGATTTTAATAGTTTTGCAATATTTTAATGGTTAAAATTTCAATTATCTTTGGTAAATGCAATTGGAAGTTATGGTTTAGAGCAATTGTTTTTCCTTCTTTGACAGTTTTAGTACCCAGCATTTAAAAATGTGCTAAATAATAAATTGTTTTGAAGCAAAATTGTAAACTGATTAACAATCAACTTTAAGAAACTTTAAAGTATGTGTTTTATCTTGATATTTATATTCAATTTAAAAAGTATTAAGGCCAACACAAGCATGTTCTAGTTGCCATCATTAGAAAGAGCAAGCCTTTCTATACCAGAAAACTTATGTCCCATTTTGGTGTCTTGACGGATAAGGTCTAAAATTTCGGGTTAAAGTCCAGTATAGTATGCTATCAACAAATATTGTCTCATCAAGTTTCATTGTTCCAAAATTGCTTGAAAAACGTATTCTTAGATGCTACAATTTGAGTTTATGACTTTATTAAAACTGACAATAAACTTGTTCTGAAAAAATTAAGCAGCTTTTATGGTGTAAAGTTCAGAGTAATTAGGAATTTTTTAAAATTCTTTTTTTCTAATGTTTTTTTTGATGAATTTTTAGGTGCATGATACGATAACTGTGTTTAGACTCTAGAATTTAACTTGCTCAATATTATTTTTCTTTCAGGTTTCTTAAGAAGTTAGGTTTATGATGTATTCAGAAGAAAATTTATTTTGTTGTTGCATAAACAAATTGGACGGCTCTGAATGTCATTCATCTACGTAACGAAAGGTGCCCGAGGTCTGACGAAAATTGGTGAATTTTCCGTCGAAGAGCAGCAATTGATTAGTCTTCGTATCGGTTGTTCATTAGGAGTCGACGACGATATTTGTTTGCATCATCAAGCGACCCTTCTGCGTAAATACGAATTTCTACAAAAATCTTGTTGCAATCCATTCAAAAAACAAAACCACAATGTTCGGAAATGTTTGAGAGCAATTGATCTAGATACCGCAAAAAAATTATTGGCGTTGACAAGATGCGAGTTCAAATCTGGTCAAAAATTATGTTCTACATGTCAGAAAGATTTTGTTGTGAAAAAAAAATCTGAAATTCTACATTCTATTTTGGAGGACTATGATGACACAGTGTGTGCAAGGGAATCAGTTAATAGAAGTTTGTCGGCAATGGATATATCATCGTTTAAACTTCGTGTGTCCAGAAGGGACATAAAAGGATACGCCGTCCGCAAAGTGCGCCAATCGCAGGAAATTGTGGCAGAAAAAATTGCAACTGCAAGCGGATTTAGCGTTGATGATGTGCAGCAACCAAACAGTATCTCCATCTTGCCATGTAAATGTTCCGATAATGATCAACTTATTCTCGAACTAAAGGAGAAGTTCAAGATAAGTACTCATTGAAATAAAATCCGGATTTTGACATTAGTGCCACAAACCTGGTCAATAAGAAAAACAAGTCTCGAATTTGACACTTCCGAGCAAATGGTAAAAGCTGCCAGATCATTATGAAGGTTAAAGATGGTGCATTAGCCCTACCTGAAAATAAAATTGGCAAGAAGCTATCTGAGAATGTCAAACAGAGTGTCAGACTTCTACACTGATGATGAATTTAGTCGGATCTGTCCCGGTGAAAAAGACTATGTTTCTGTTCGTGTGGGTGATAAGAAAATGCAAATTCAAAAGTATATTTTATTGGTGAATCTGAAAGAAATATTTGTTGCATATCAAAATCGATACAGACCCAAAATCGGATTTTCTAAATTTTGTGAGTTGAGGCCAAAATGGTATGTTATGGTTGGATCATCAGGATCTCATGCGGTGTGCATATGTACGATGCATCAAAGCCTGAAATTAATGCTCTCCTCTAGTCCAATCAAAGAAAATTATAAATCATTGATTGGAAAAACAGTTTGTGATAATAACATTCAATCAAAAGATTGTATGCTTCGTTGATGTGAAAAGTGCCCAGGGCCGGAACAGTTGAAAAAATATGTACAAGACTCATTTGAGGACAGTGACTTTGATGATGTCATTGATTTTAAACAATAGATACACACTGATCAGTCCACTTTGGAAACCAAACAATTGACTATTGATGATTTTATCAAGGAAATGGTGGCAGAATTATTGCAGTGTCTAGTCATCATTATATTGCCAAGCATCAGAGCAATTATTTGAAGAACTTGAAGGAAAGAATGAAGTCTGACGAAGCAAAAATTTTGATGGACTGTGCAGAGAATTATTCTTTTGTTGTTCAAGATTCGGTGCAAGGCTTCCATTGGGAAAACAGTCAGACAACATTGCACCCTTTTGTTGTTTATTACAAATATGAAACTGTTGTTAAAAGTTTGAGCTACTGTATCATGAGTGATTGTCTATGCCACGATACCATTGCAGTGCATGTGTTCATCAGAAATTTAATTGTGGAAATTAGTCAACTATTCAAAATCAATTGTATCCATTATTTCTGTGATGGCTCAGCAGCACAATACAAAAATTACAAAAACTTTCTCAACCTTTGTCATCATGAGAACGACTTTGGTATTAGTGCTGAATGGAATTGTTTTGCCACGAGCCATGGCAAGTCACCATGCGCTGTCAAACGTTTAGCATCAAGAGCAAGCCTCCAGCGACCAATCGATAATCAAATTCTAATGCAGTTGATTTATTTAAATTTGGCAAAATGAACATTCCCGGAATCAAGTTCCTCTTTGTTTTAAATGAGGAAATTGAAACACACAGAAATCAGCAGGAAATTCGTTTTAAATCTGGATGTACAGTTGCTGGAACAAGGGACAATCACCAATTCGTGCCGATTGATGAGCAAAAAATTCGCATCGGCAGAGTTTCGAATGATGTAATGGGATTTAATGCAAATGTTGATTGAAATGTCAGACAGACTTTTGAATTTATACCAGTTACTGATCTTCAACAGGGATTTTACGTTGCTTGTGTTTATGATGAGAAATGGTGGATTGTCACTATTCAAGAAGTTTCGAATGAACATCGTGATGTTTTGATTAACTTTATGCATCTTGCTTTATGATAAGATCATTTTACTGGCCTTCAAAACAGGACATTTGTTGGGTTCCAGAACAATATATTCTTGCTGTTATTCCGATTCCATCAGCAACATCTGTGGATCGACATTACAATTTATATGATGGTGTGACTGTTGACATTAACAACAAATTCAGGGCAATGAGACAGTAAAATTTTGTGATTTGTCTGAACTTGCTTGATTACGGCTTGGGAACCATAAAGACACCCACTTTTAGCTTGGGATCCTTGGTCAAGACACCCAAATGAACTTATCAGGCTTGGGCTGTAGGAAAAAAAACAACAACCCATGGCTGGCCTTGCCTGGCTATCGGGCATGACCTCAAGGTTGGATTGCCAATCTTTGATTGGTAGTGGCAAAGCCACCATGGACCAACGCAAGGATGTTTGTTTGTATTGTGTTTGATTATTACTCATTTATTGTGTTACGAAATACAAAGCATGTTATTAAATGTTACATCACTGAAAAAGAAAATCCACCTCTATGAAGAAATACTTTAGCTTTTGGTGACCTCATGGAAATAATAATGTTTTTCGAAAAAACACAAAAAAATATGATGCCCACCATGTTTACATCCTTTACAGGTTTACACTGAACTTCATAAAAGCTGCTTAATTTTTTCAGAACAAGTTTATTGTCAGTTTTAATAAAGTCATATGAATGTCAAATTGTAGCATTTAAGAATACGTTTGTCAAGCAATTTTGGCACAATGAAACATGATGAGACAATATTTGTCGATAGCATACTGTAGTGGACTTTAACTTGAAATTTTAGACCTTATCCGTCAAGACACCAAAATGGGACATCAAGTTTTCTGGTACAGAAAAGCTTGCTCTTTCTAATGGTGGCAGCTAGAACATGCTAACTGGTGTCCCCCCGAACGATTTATCCCTCTGAAAAGAGCTCACTTTTGGCGTTTTTCATTTTGATGCCAAGTTTTGTCATGCCAAATTCACCAAAGTATATTGGCTGCAAAGCTGTAAATCCTCTGACTTGTAGGCACTCATGTACAAAAGAACAAAATATGAACATCATTATCTGCTTTATTCCAGCAAGATTCATTGAAAATCCGGAAAATTTTTTGGCAACTTTGGGGGCCCATGTAGGCAAGGATTGCCTTTTGTAACTTTATCATTTTTGTAATCTACGCATAAGGTTTACCTTAGAAATGAATTTTCAGGGTCAAAGCTCTAATACTTACCGTGATATTATAGCTCAAAAGTGCCAATTTTTTCACGGTATTGAATGAGTGACCTCTATGAAAATGACCCTGGCTCAGCCGGAAATGCATATTTTGAACTGAAATTTTGCAGATGTTCATCTAAGGCTTGTACAAACTCTGAAAATTTCATCAAAATCAGAGATGGTCGAGCGGGGCTCGATTTTCAAATTAGACCACTTGACATGGAATGACCCAGTTCCTAACTGAATAAAAAAGTTTGTTAGTGTAACTTGTTCTTTCCAACCCTGTTTTTTTTTAACTCTCACTTATACGGGGGTCAATCAGAAAAAAGTTTACAACTGACTAGAAATTAAATTTATGAGGTTATCATAATGCTGGCAGTTGCTGAAATATTGGAGGGAGGGCTGTGCTGCTCAGTGCCTCTTGATCTTTCTCTGTGAGTCATTGGAGGTGCACACTGTCATTTCAAAATGGCAATCTGCTTGGATAACTAGAACTTCCTGCACGTTTTCCACTAGGAAATTTTGGAGCATCCGTTGTACATTCTTGGATTTGGCTCCCAGTGATTTCCATCTGTTCTCTGCCTTAAAAGAGCAAATGCCAGCAACTTTTATGCAGATAGGTTGGACAAACTGATCAAATGTTGTGACAAATGCCTCAATTGTCAAGGTGATTTTGTAGAAAAATAGTGTATCTGTGCCACTTGAAGGGCACCATCGCATTTTGTTCCAATAAAGGCTCGCTTTCAAACCCAAACTTAGTAAACTTTTCTCCTGATTGACCTACATATAATTTTGTATTGTTTGTAGTGTTGATAGTATTTCTTTAAAAAAAAAATAATTAAAAAGTTTACTTACTGGCTTCATTTTAATCACTTCCAAAAAAATCTCATCTAATAGCTTTTGACACAGTGACATACTACAACTTTAAATATTTAAAAGTTTGCAAAAAAAAAAAAAAAATCTGAAGTAGTGATCATAAATGACTGAAGTGGAAGATTAAGAAAAACACTTTTTTAGCCCGACTTTATAATTTTATCATTTCTGATCACTTGGTTAAGAGTTAACATATTAAAAGATTACTTATTTTTTAATATTTTAATTTTTATTATAAGCTCTTATTTTGTAATGCTTTCACATTTGTTTATTTCTTTGCATGAATACAGTTTGATTGTTTATATTTGTTTAGGCCAAGAAATTCGTTGAAAGCTGTCCTCAGATCATCAAAGCTGACTTAGGAAAAGATGAAGCTGAAAAATTAATGGACTTGGTTACTGCTGCAGGAGGCATTTGTGAAATAGAATAAAAGGCTATAATTGATTTATCTCTTCTGTAATTCTTTTTTTTTTTTTGTAGCCTATAAAAAATAGTTTTTGAAAAGCATTTAGAAATATATATGTTTTTGTCCAAAACTTAATAATCAGAAATAATAGCTGTCTGAAAATTTAGACTGATAAAATCATTTGCAAAATTTGTAGATTATTCATTCACCATCATTTCAACTAAAGTCAGCAATCATTACATCTGTATGCAATAACTTGAGCTATGTTAATTAACTGTTATTTAGTTGTGTATTTTTCTTTTATCTTAGAAAATGTAACATATGACAGTAATTATAATTTTATATTCCTTTTGAAGCATGTCCTGAGTCCTAGGAAACTTATTTCAAAAATTCAACAATACTGGAAATTGTATTTCCATACAAAGCTGTAATGTTTTAATCTATTTTGTATATTATTTCCATATTACAAATTATTTGGAAGTATTATAATTCTTTAGTTAATTTGATAAACATTTTAGGAAAGTATCCTCGCCATCACAGGAAAAAGCAGATTTTAAATATATCTAATATTTTCTTTTCCTAATCATCATGTTTGCTTTGTATGAATGCCTAGATTTAAACATTCAAGAAGTTTTTTAAAGAAAAACTCTTTCTCTGAGAACTCTCCGGTAGTAGAAAATAGAATCAATTGTTTATTGGATGGTTCCTAGAATAACTGATGTTGTCTCCAGATGTAGCACTGAATGTAGCAGAACATTAAAAAGTTTTTAAGACTACTAAAATGTCTATACAAAATAGGCATTTCTGCAAAGCAAGTCATGATAATGTGATAGAAGTATTAAAGAGAAAGTGCTGTTGTAATTTGATAATTGTATGGGATACAGTTTCATCCAGTCAGTTAAAGCATAAAGAATATGACAGATTATTAGTAGAACATTCAGAAACAACAGAAAACGGTATGGGATCAACTTGATTCAAAATGACACATTAATACTAAAAAAAAATAATTATTATTTCACATTGTTAATACTGATAATTAAGTGATTAAGCTAAATCTACTGAAAGATTAGAAAAAGGACACAATAATCTTAAAACTTCAGTTGGGTAAATGTTCTTATTCTCTCAATCATGATATTTTGATTAATGCTGAAAGTTAGAAAATGCAAAGAAATGTTTTTCTATTTTTCTTTGGAAACTTCAGAGGGAAACTTTTTAGACCTACCCAACAGGAAGTGAGTGAATGTTTTTTTTTTTTTTAGCTCCTGTAAGAATATTTCTTTAGTTGCATCCGATCACCACTGGCTGTTTTAGAATTTCTCCTATTAAATCACAGGTTTTCAAGTAACTATCAGCTGATTTATAGATTTATAAGCCAATCACTAAAGTGGTGTTGGATTCTTCAGCTCAGTACCAGATCTCCATTTCAATATTAATATATTTTTCAACAAGCTATTATGATAGGATTGTTAAGAGACTTATTTTCTTCAAAGATGGTCAGCCATTTGTCATGATTAAAATTTAAAATGTAGTTTTTACTACTGCAAAGTACTAGTGGAAGTCTTAAGAGGTTGTCTCCCATACGAGTAGTCTCAAACTTGCAGCCCAGCAAGGGATCTTTGTATACCTTCTATTCACTTTGCAATTTATATGATTTGCAACTAATCCTTTCTTCTTTTTTTAAACTTTATATTCTGTGCCATGGCAGAGTTCAGAAAATGCTCTGAATTTCATTAAATGGAAAGCATTATGAAAACAGAAAAAGATGGAGTAAATTCCTTCTTCAGGTCATCATCTGTAAGATATTTTTTTTCCTTTACTGAATTGCTGTTTCTATTATTACTTTTTTAGCTCCCAATCAATTAGATCGTTCCATTATTTTACTATATTTACTTGCAGCCGGCTGTAAAGTTGAACATCTTATTCTGACCATTAGACTGAAAGCGGCCATTATCCTACAGTGTTATGTATCATTTCAGTGTTGCTTTAATAGCTGTTGCTGATGCCTGAATTAATATAACAATCCAGTACAGCTTCTGAATTTATTTGCAGTTTCTGAATGCATTCATACCTGAAGATTTTGTACAGTTATTATTTACATGAGATGCAAAAATTAAGGAAGCTTCAGCTTTACTATTTTAAAAAAAAAAATCTTGGATAATAGTGCAAGGCTTGGGATGAAATGATAATCAGGAAATTGAATACATTGCAAGAACAGAGTGGCCAATCAGTTCTCTAGGTTAAAACCCCATTGAATACTTTTAGGATGCTTTAAAGTAATGGCTAGCATGGTGTCATCCCCTTCCAACAACAATTGCTGCTAAAAATCGCTCTGAGAAATAGGAATGCCTTTCTGCTCAACTTCTGAACCATCTTTTTTGCAGTTAAAAGGTGACTATATATACACTATTGGCCCCAAAAGACACTAAAACGTGGATAATTATCATGCTCAAAGTGCATGTTTTATTTTATATTACAGAATGTCCACAAATTATATCAAATAATACGTCCATAAAAAGCCGTATTGAAATATTTGCTTTTATATCTTCCTCCTTTACTTTCTGTGCCCCAGTCTTCATAGGACTTTTGATCAGTAATTCCACTTTCATGATTTATTTATTCCTGAAGTGTATATTCATCAGAAGGACTGTTTTTCTTCCTAGAGAATCTGAACTTCCTGTTTATTAACAGATAAAATGATATACTGCTTTGTTTTGGAACTCGGCTACTCTTTCAAGTTAGCTGCTAAGCGCTGTTGTGAATAAATTTTCTGATATTCATGGTGGGTCTTAAGCAATATAATTGAGTGGATAAATAATAGGTACTGATCAGATAAAAAACCATTTTTATTAAGTTTTAAAGATATTTATATCTGAAACATTATCAGTATATTTAAACTGTAAATCTAATCAATAAATAATTATTATATCTTAAAAATTAATAATACAATTGAAATTTATGAGTGAAAAGAATTTGTTATTTTCTAATATGAAAGTGATGATAATACATATTTTAACATTTAACAATAAATAAATTTAACGTAACATAAATATCAAAATATATAAAAGTATCTTTATCTCCATTTACATAAACCTTCAAATATATATATATAAAAAAAGATATACATACAATATGACATAAGAATTATGATTATGATCACATGACTTTATAAAGAACTATTGGAAATAAATATTTGGGCATTCATAATGTTCTTGGGTTTGTACACAAAAAGACATGCAAATCGATATAAACTTCATTTTTCTGTAAAACCTGTTACATTGCATATTTTACATTTCTGAATTATACAAGCAACAATTACTTTACACATTCTAACTTAATAAAATAGACCCTTTTTCCTCCTAATAAAAATTAAAAAAAAGAAAAGAATTAAAAAAAAAATGTAAGTCAAGTAAACCAAATCGAAAAGGCTGAATTGAGAATAATATTTCTTTAGTATCCTTTTTAAATCTTAAAAATCACAAAGTTTTCTTTGGTACAATTTTAAAATGTTGACTTGTTTTTAAATATTTAGGTGCAATGTGTAACTTTACAAAAAATAATCTAATGTAGCAAGCTGATACTAAATTAACTTTTTATTTCTTTCTACAATATAACTATTACTGATTTTCCAGTTTCAAGGAACTGTTAGCTTTTTCTGTGATATTAAAAAGTACAACAAAAAAGAAACTCGGTATTAAATAAAAAAAAATGTTAAAAGTACTGAAACTTTTCAATTATTTAGAAATCTATTAAGTTTTACAATGTAAGGATATTCATTGCTTTTTCAAGAAGATGGCTATTACAATGCAATAATGCTAGCACATTATCTAACAGTTTCTGGTGCATTACGATGATTATAATGATATTCAAACAATTTTTACATTATTTTCATTGTTGTTGTTGTTGTACACTTGAGGCACCTGTTAGACCTAACAGGTACATTTTATAAATATTACTGAACGTAAAGGAAGAAAATTTAATTTGGTTTACTAAAAACTTCATTAAAACTAAAAAAAAATGTAAAAATTATTTGTAAAATACTATCATATTTCTTTTTATTATCTCACAGAATCTTCATTTTTCTCCGAATAGTTATATTTTAAGTCCTCCTATGAAAAAGAAATGAAAATCCTTGTGTTATTAAATTTTCACTTAAGAGGAGTTGTGAAGATGTTTTGTCTTATCACTGAAACATTGATAGAAATGTCTTTCAACATTTTCATGTTTGGTCAGTGAGTTTCCTATGCCAAGAAACTTAAGATTGTAAAAATCTTCCTTTTTGGAAAACAAACAATGTGTAGGACTAACAAAGGAAATTGTTCCTTATTGTTAGCATTAATTATTACTATGAGAATTCTTTATGAAAATAATTGCCTTCAATCATTGGGTTTTTCAGAAAAAGGAGCAGCTTCTCTTGAGTGCTTTCCTGAAATACTGAAAACTAAGTTTATCAATACACATGTAAGAACATTTTTTTTTTAAATTGCTATTGTCTTGTTCAAATTCATTCATTTTCCCACACAGAAAAAAAGAAATCTTACTATTTTAAAGTTCTAAATTATTGTTAAGAAAACAAAGAAACTTCAGTTTATTTATATTGTTCAGGTTTACAAAGTAGTCCTTCGTAATTTTGTACTGTGTACAAACCCTGTAGCTTACATTTTGGTATTAAGTTTAAGTAATAAATGATGTAAATTTAACTAATTTACAGTGACCAGCAATAATAACGAAAAAAGCTTATTATAGACCTGAAAGTTTCACTATTCGCTTTGTTAATGGAATGTTCTCAGATGGCTAACGGCAATCTGAACATTGCCTACATTAAAAGCAGGACTTATATTATGCACATTTCTCAGTTTCTGTTATTTAATTTTTGCTTTTTTTTATTTATTATTTTTTTTTTTAATAGAAAGTCTGTAAGTTCGAATGGAAATTACTTATGACTGTTTTGTTTTTACATAATGGTAAAACCTTCATTGCAAGTCATTTTCAAGATGCAAAGAAGAAATTGAGAGCTCGGTTGGCATCATAATCAGCTGCTAAGGAAATGCGAACTAATTCTTGTCGTGGCACAGTTTCACCTACTATGTCCCTGAGCTGTGCAACGCATGCTTCTAATCGTGCGGAATCTTCTGTCAAGGGCAGATCTTCTAGGGAACTTGAATCGGATGGTTCAGTCTGGAAGAGGAGTATATTTTATCAAGGATGTAAAGAACATTATAGAAGTTAAAGCATGGTTTACACCATTAATTCAAATTTAAGTCAGAAGAGTTAATAAGAAAACTGGTTCTTTTATTCACTATGAAGCTTATCCCTATAGATATAATCTAGTAGTTGTCCATTTATATTAAATAACTATGATGGATAATAGAAAGTACAGTAACTGAATAATATATTTTAAAATAAAGTTTTACAATAGAACATCTACAATTTTTTTAATTAAGGCTTTCCTCGCATCTTCATCCAGTGCCTATCAAATAAATTTCTCTGTACATTATACTGAGCAGTGGTATCACAACTAACTCCTGAACTTGATAACCAAAGTACATGTTTTCTATCAAGTTTCAATTTTGTATTGTTAAGAATTATAGCTTTCTTATTAAATATTCTGACAAATATGGATTGATGTTTTTATGTTTTTGATAGTGGAGTTGGCCATCAGTACACCACCATTCGCACTATAATGAATTGGAAACTAATGTTTATGTTACAACTAAAATGCACCCTACTCATGCAAGAAATCCTATTCATTTGATCACATACCCAACCCAGAAATCCCTTAAAGTGAACTTGATGCCATCAAAAATACCTTCGTAATTATACTTCCCATCTATTCCATAATTTCTTAACCTTCCTCCAAAACAAATCAAAAACTAAATACATTTCTTTCTCTTATTAGCCATTCCTTGAATAATATTTCAGCTTGTTTCATTAGTCCTTTATAACTAGGGTTCTGCTTTCAAATCATATTGATCTTAATATATAGTTTACTAGATTCTTTGTACACAATGTCACTATGGCTTCATATGATGAGAAGTCAGAAAATAAGGTTCCAAGTATTGCACACAATGAGATGGCTCTTTGCTGACATGAAGTTCAGACATTGGCTACTAGATGGACCCACTAATCAAGTCCAAGCTCTGCCATTTTCCTGGAATAGCAAGATGAACAATGGCTACTGAGTGGATACAAGAAAAGGTGTGATCAGTTATTTGTTTTTTGTGGGCAAAAAGGGACAGCGCCAATTCAAATTCATTATGAACTTGAAGCTGTTTATGGCCTGAACAAGATGCCTGTGCAGCATGTGTGAAAAGTGTCTTGACTTTAGTGGCATTCAAGCTAGTGTGACGGATGAACGAAGGAGCAAGCACCATATCATGTCAGCAGATCTCTAATTGAGGAGAATTTGCACACTAATCACTGCATGTCACTTAAAGATTTGTAAAAAAAAAATAATCTTTCAAACGGCACAATTTGGGATCTTGTTCACAATCAGTGTAGAGTACCAAAAATAGCAGGTGGGTCCCTCAGCAACTGAAACAGAACCACAAGAAAAACCGTATGGGTGTGGCCCTCATCCATGTCCTCCGCTTTAATGAACATGGTGAGGGTCTTTTTTGGAGCAATAATAAAATACCCGTGTATCATTACTAAGGATGAAACATAGGTATTCCATTACTATCCTGAGACAACAGCCCAATCTATAGAATGGAAGCATCCTTAGCTGCCCACTCAAAAAATTCAAGACATTGACCAGCACTGGGAAAATATGGCAGCTGTGTTTTGGGACATGATTGCTGTGCTTCTGTTGGATTTCAGTCCTCATACAATTGATAGTGCTGCTTATCAAACTGCTCTCAAGAAACTAGAGAGAGCTGTTCAATGCAAAAAGGATCAGATATCAGCCAAGGAGGTGGTGCTGCTACATGACAACATCCGATCACAGTGACACAGTGAAGCTTTTGGAAATCTGGGAATGGGAATTTCGTCAGCATCCAGCCAACGGAACTGCTCTGTTGCCTTTAAATTTCCATCTCTTTCCAGTAATGAAAAAAACACCTTCATAGCAATTGAGTCCAATTAGATGATAATGTCAAGCATGAATTGCAAAAATATCTGTGAGAATAGATTCTTACTTTCTTTCGACAGAGTTTTGATTCATGGATTTCCCACCCAGACAAGTGCCTCAAAAAAGAGGGCGATTTTGTTGAAAAATACTCTAAAGATGCATCTTTTTTAAACTGGTAAGTATTTCAGTAAAGATAAAGTATTAAAAAAGTACATCAGTTCGGAATGTTACTTACCAATTCATTTACCTTGTGCCTTGCTAAACACACAATAGCATCCTCAAAAATGCACATCTGATTTCACAGTCTCTAAACACCTTTTCCTATCACAATAGACCTGCCTATTGCCTCCTTTCTAAAAATTAATCTTTGTTGAAATCTACAATCTATTACCAGTGAACTGAATGCTGCTATTATTTCGAAGCAATTCTCACGTTTCCAAATATTTGTTTCTGCCATTCCCTGATGATGAAATGTGCTGTTATTTGAAATTGCCAATGTTATTCACTTTAAGCAATCCCCTTCAGTAGTTTTTATCCTTCTCTGAATGTACATTAATAATAATAATGATAAATAAAAAAGCCTAAGCTAGATTCAGTTTTTTTAGAATTTTTGTGTATAGTTCTTAATACAGCTCCAAGACCAAATACTGCAATATAATCAATAAATGATGGCTTCAACTTCAGCAATTGCCATTCGTAGAAGCATGTAGTAAAGCATTTTCATGTGAAATATTAAAATCAGTGATATAAGATTTTAAATTGATAATCACAAATTTCATTAAGAGAATTGAAGAACTGCTTTAGATACTTAAGCCAAAGCAATTCTTTAATTCAAAATAAAATGAGATTACCTCTTTACTTGACACATGCAGATGAGATGTCATTTCTTCTATTTCACCGAGGCTTGAAGAGACAGAACTTGGAGTATCAGGTCCAATAAACTGAGGGCAAGTTAATTCTTCTGTTTTATGCATTTTTCTGCAAATAAGATAATGTTAAACATTAGGAAATTGTAACTGATTTGTCAACTTTCCAATACTCACACAGAAGTTATCATACAAAATAGATAGATATTTTAAGAATTCGTAAAATAAAAATAATTCTTGTTCTGTGACTATTCAATTTATTACATTTTGTGCTTTGATCCCTTCCTACCTTAAAAAAAAATGTGATGAAAGCATAGTTGAGAAGCTAAAAATGTAAAATGAGTCACAGTTTCAAATGTTCTGGAATAATCCACTGAGTCAAAACTATATCAATAAAGGCACAACGAATTTGAAAGCTCACTTTGTATGGAGTGCTGAAATACAAGTAATGATTTGTTTGTGGAAGTCGAACCTTTCTTATACGCACCTTAATTATTATTTTTATTTTGAGCAAATATGTTTTTTAAGTATTGTTTCACATGATCTAACATCATTATTTTTATTACTTTTCTTTCCTTTCATCGACTTTGGCCAACTATGGACCACGGGCTAGCCCTACCTGACAACGTCAGGGTGAGGCTAGGAAATTTAGAAGGAGGATGAGATTCACATCCCATCCAGAAATAATCCTGAGATAGTAAGTCCCAGGGGAGAACGGACGAAACACAAAAGAAGAAAGATGAAACATCCATGTTCCCCACAGGGATTTGAACCCGGGTACCGGCACACAGGCCGCACGCCACGCCAGCACGGCTTTTATTACTTTATTATTTCTTTTTATTTTATAAACAAGTTATATTACTGTATCATAATACACTAGCATCATATTAACTTTTAGACTTAACAATATGAACAGAATTTGAGTTCTACTGTCCTTAAAATGTTGCATTTTTTTTTAAACCCAATACATATAAAACTGCATTTTGTAAATTATAGCTTCCACTGATTATTTAAACTATAACTTGAAATTTTCCATTTGTAGAAAATTAATTAAATCTGCAATAACTTAAGTTGTCTGCATCCAATTTATTTTAATTTACCTTTCTTGAGAGTCTTCCCATATATATCATTAAAATTGAGAAGAAAAAATATTTACATTAAGAATGTGTTTCTAGTATTAAAAACTTATGACATTCAATGAGGGCTTCAAGAATGAATGCAGTTAATGGAAACTGAAATAACAAACGAAAGTCATTACAACTTCAGACACAATTAAGTTAAATTTATGTCAGTTGCAATAGAATTCTTTAAACTGCTTGAATAGGTGTTTACTGAACATTTTACTTTCTTTTTTTTAAGATATTAGATGCTAAGATCAAAGCTGAAGTCTCTTGAAAACCCCTTCCTCCAGCAGCAATAACTTTCATATAATTTTAAGTCGTGGTTTTGTATTTTGATAAAACCTACCGACTTCATTTGTTTTTTAATTTTTAAATTTAATTAGTTTCTATTATAGCAGAATATACTGAAATAAAAGTAAAATTATATTAAAAAAAAATGACTTTTACTCATTACCTGGGTCCCATCCATGCAATCATATCTTCCACTTCTGACTGGAGATCTTCGGGTAATTCATAAAATACTTCACTTTCTATTATTTCTGGATTTAGGGCAATAAAATCTAAAGCTGCTATCTAAAAAATAAAAGAGAAACAATTTTTTTTTAAGACTTTTTAGATAAATATATCTATTTCTTACTGTAAGAAATCATTTGGAATGAACTATTGTAGATATAAAGAGGTTGTGCAAGGAAATAAAAAGAGACCTGGTATTTATAATGCTGCTGTTTACACTATTTAATCTAATTCACATTATTTGTTCACATTATTGCAAAAGTTAACAAATTGCTTTTTTTATTTAATAATTGTATTGTACAATAGGCGAATAGAATATAAACAGATACTTCCCTTGGAATCAAAAAGGTAAAATGAAAAATTGCAGATATCAATATAAACAAAAAGTATTACTATTATTATTTATTATTAACAAAATGTATATATAAGACATATAAGAAAATGTGAGTACTGGTAGCATGTAATAATTTGATTATTCAAAAAATTTTGCTAACTTATTGTTGTAAATAGGCTTGAGAAAGAGGGAACCAAATTCCCTTGAAAATTTGCTTTTTAATAATAAATATGAAGTATTACATTTAGTTATGAGATGTCGAAGATCTTTTGTTACAATAAATATTGTAGGATAAAAGACCTACAAAGGAGGTATGGAACAGTTATATAAAAAGTTATATATTACTAGTGGATACCTACCCTGAGAGACTTAACACCAAATTGATCAGCTATACCAAGCAGAAATAGGGCAGAATCCTCATTAACCAAGCCTTTAAGTGCATGTTCACAAAGCTGCTTCAGAGAATCCACCTGGAAAAGGATCATTTTATCAGTGATTAAAAAAAAAGTAAGAAAGAAAATATTAATTTAAAATTAAATTTAATGATTGTTTTCTTATTTATTAGCTCTAAATTACCTCATATCGGTCACTCATTAGCATTAAGTCTGCCAACTGTTCTGTTGATAATTTTGAGGCATCTAATTGGCCTTCATATAGATATTCCAAAAATATCCTAAACAATACTGGATTAGTGTCATGTACAATGATTTTCCTGTAAAAACAATTTGGCAAAAATCAGTTTCATATCAAAACACGTCACTATACATGAATCATTCTGCAAATCAAAAGTTATAAACCTTTTCTCATTGATTAGTGGTAGCAGTTTGAGATGTTACCTGGTAAGATCTACAAACTTTCCTATAATTAATAGATAAATTAAAAAAAAAAAAGTCAAATTCACAGTATTTAATGTTACTTCAAATAGCACTCACAGCAAATCTTTTATTTTAATAATATTGTTCCCTAGCATGAAAAGATGAATGCTACTGCTGAATGTATTATAGCAATTGAAAAATTTGGATGATCTCTGTGATGTACATTTTCCGCAATTAATTAATTCCATTTTCAAAAAGAAGATTGTAAGTACTTGGAATGTGTTGCTGAAATTAATATCACATTTATAAACTTAGCTCTCTGGTATCTTTCAATGCAGTCACAAACTTGTACTGAAGCTGTTCCTTCTTATAAATATTTTTTCGGAGTTTGTCAAAAAAAAAAAAAACTTTCTCTTTATTGCTTTTAGCAATCCACTGGCATAGATATCATGTACGAAAAATCTTATCTGATAAAAACCACCGAAGTCTACAAAAAGACAACCATGAATTGTAAAACTACTAATAATATAATCTCATATTAATTCGATTTACTCTTCATAAAGACATTTACCTTTATTTTTTTAAAGATGCCAGTTATATTATTTTTTTCTAACAAATTAAATAATTATACAAGTATGTACTAATGCATTCAATGAAAAGCTATTACAAATAAAAAGAAAAAGAAAAAAAAAATCAACTTAACTTTTAAGGCATTGAGTCTTGATTATAAATATTTTTTTACTTTCAAAATGATTTTTTCAGATTTTTCATCTACAATTTTTCTCAAAACATTTTTTAAAAATAAATTTTCTGATTAAACCCTAAATATAACATGTTTGTTACATTTATATTTTATTCTCTGAATGATTAATTCAGAATTAGGATTTTTTTTTTCCAGTGTTATTTATGGTCTTATTAACTTTTTCATGGATTATCAATAATTTTCTAGTTATCTTTAACTATTAATAATTTCTTCACTAACAAGTTTCTGATGATTCTAAAAAAAAAAGTGTTTCCTTGGTTAATGCCTGAAAAAAAGATACTTTTAGAATAGTATGGTTCATTATAAGTTTATCTAATTAACAAAAATGAAAATTACTAGTGACAGGATGGTACCCACTTGTCAATTGATTCTCTCATGCCACTGAGGAGTGCACGTCTGAACCAGTCACAACGTGATGCAATAATAACACAATGAGCTTTGATTTTGTGAATTTCTACATCTTGCTCCCTTGTAGAACGATCAACAGGCTCTCCGTGAGTATGATCTATCACAGTATCTGTTGCATCTAAACAGAAATTATGAATAATTATCAGAAACATCAAAACGGACATTACAGAAATAAAGTTAACAAATATCCTAAAATAACAGGACTAAATTAAATTCATTACTGAGTATTCATTCATTACACATTATAAATGAAAATATTATGTCGAATTTAATTATTTCTTTTACTCTTGAGTCTTACATTTTAGCTGTTATCATAACAAATTATTCACATCTGGCTATCCAAAACAAAACAAAACAAAAAAAAAAAAAGAAAGAGAAGACAAGTTATCTAAGTTTTAATTCCCTAACTTCAGATTCTGACAGCTCTTCTTCACTAATGCTTGTGACATTTAGGCACATAACAATTTATCTGTAGAAATCACAATTTTATGAAAAAGACTGGAGTGGACGAAAGTTAACATTATTGTAAAAGGAATTTGTTTATTAAATGTACCTTTTTTTAATTAGATCTTGAAGCTTCAAATAAGATTCATCAGAAAATAAAAATAATGAAATAAATGAAAACATACAACACAGACACCACACTATAAAGTAGGTGCAAATCTGTAGGTTCTACAGATATGTTCAGAAATTCTAACTGTAAGGAAACTGAAAAATAGTTTTTATTTACTACACTTAATATAAGGATGAGTGAAGAATGTCACTTAAATTTTTTTTACTATTAAATAACGGAAGTTGTTACTATAAAAACCATCAATTATTCCCATTAATAATTATTAAACATTTTTTGTAACTTAAAAAGTTTAGAATGACTTTTTAAAAAGTTTAAATATTGCCTGTCTAGCAATTTTTTTTTCCAACCAAATCAATAACACTGCAATTACTATAATACAATTAAGATTAATTTTAATTTGCTTCATTATCATCAAACTAGTTTTTTACATTGATTTACACAAATTTTTTACAACAAAATATTCAAGAAGCTTTTATGATTGTTTCATTGTTTTTGTTCAGAGTAATTCTCCTCCATTTCAAGAGGAATTCTATCACTGAATTTTATATCTGAGCTTAAAATTATATTTTCTTGCGCTTTAGTTTACTTCTTAGAAATTTAATTGTAGTTTAAATAATATGCATTTGAAATAGTAATAATAATTGTTACATCATAATTCTCTCCTTACAAGTTGGAAATATACAAAATTTAATCATTTTCTGTTCTTAACTTGAAAGACGGAAGCGATCCTTATGATATAGGCAATGAAACATTATGAACTGAAGGTAATCAGTTTGTTTCTAATCAGTTATGTGCTGAGAGAATATATAGCATGATCACTGGATGACATCAGATATACATAACGCTTGAAATAATCAACCACATAAGGCAGAACACAGACGTTGCAGGAAGAAATGTTACTCGTGACCAATATCCAAGGAAACCACGATGAAAGGGACGATTTTCACCTTAGCATAATTCTTTTGCAGAGAGACAACTAGAGGATCATATTTTTGTAAGTTTGGCTTTGGAAGCCAGTGTGAAATGCCTCCATTTGGTTATCAAAATGTATCGTTACATTAATAATGCAAAGATCAAACCATTATGACCTTTCAACAGTCAGAACAAATACAGTAAAATTATCTCTACATAATTTTCTTTCTAGCAAACAATATGGTTCTTGAAAGAAATAGCTGCAATTAACATATACATCTATACAGCCATTCATTATTTTAATGTTTATGATAATATATATACTCACCTTGAAGGCAAACAATTTCAAATATCATGTCTACATCTGTTCCAGAATGCAATAACTGTACAGCATTTTTTGCAAGAGTACTATCTTTGGACAGTGGTGGGACGCAAAGGGATTCCACCAAATTTAACTGCAGAAAAATAAAATAAAGTGTTGAAAAGTTGGCAATTAGAACTAAGAGTAAATCATCATACATTTAAACTTGTGACAAATTGAGAAACAATTTAATGATTACTAATTTATATATAAAAAAAAAAAACTATTTTGTAAATAAAAGCACTGGTTGACCATAATTTTTATAAATCTTAATTAATAAGAATTAAAACCAGTATCTCATTTGTAATAAAACTTATGGATTTTTAAGGTTAAGATCATTAATTTGTAAGTCTCTCATTAAATGAAAGTAAATGATCTTTTTTTCTTCTGTGAATCTATCTGTCAATGTATTCATTTCAGAAAGTAAAACTTATCAAAATACATTATAAAATGATTACTCAAAAAATCTTAATATAGATTGACAATCCAGCTAGTGCTGCATCTTAAAAAGAAAATTTCCTTGCTCATGTTTCTCTTTACCTGTCAGAGATATCTTCAGAGCTTGAGATCTGTAACTCAACTGTCTTCCTTTCATCTTGGGTGGAGATTATATTTACGCCACTAGGACTTACGGATAATTTTCTAAGATATGGAAGAACATGCTGTGTCGTAGGAGTCTCCTGAGGGTTTCTGGCTAATATCCAAGAATTCTCTTCAACTCTTGATGATTCGTAATATATAATGGAAAGTCTTCTGTCAAATGCCTTCTGGGTAATTTGACAGACTAACTATAACACATTATGAATCAACAACAGTTGAAGAGAATTATGAGATGTTACTCAGAATCCCTCATGAGCCTCCCAGGAAACAGCAAGTTTCCACATATCTGAGGAAACTACCCATGATGCAGCAAGTTCCCATATGCTCTAGGAAGCCCCAAAAGTCCTAGAGGCATAAATAACCTCCGCCTAAGGAGAAAGAAAGCCAGCTGAGTTGTAAATCTCAAGTTCTGAAAATGTCTGACAACGAGAGACATAACGTCAGTAAGGAAGTTTTCCTTTAAGATTCAGTGCCAATGAACAGTCAAGATTCAATAAAAATTGTCTGAACTGAAGGTAGATGAGCTTTTCATATCACATGCTTCAGTATTCAATAGTCCAGCTCCGTGATTTCATGTGGCCTGCAGTTCTTAGTTGTGCTGTTGTTGCTCCTACGGGTGTTCAGTTGACAATAACATCATTTACAGTTGGGCAGGGCAGCTATAGCACAGCAGAAATTTATCCATACTGATTTGTTGCAAGGTGGCACCTTAAGATAGTTAAAGAATTAAGTAAAAGTATCCAACTATAAGTCTATGTGACCTTTGTTTTTGCGAGGGTACATTCCTGACATTTCCTGACCAACAGGACTAAGTTTAGGTGGTTCGCCTGCCTTTAATTCCACGAAAGAAACTCAGTACATTCTAGAGAGGACTGGATGGAAAACAAGGACCCATCTAGAGGAGAATTCAGCATGGAAAAATTCCCAACCTCCACCAGAGATTGAATCCAGCTTCTCCAGCTCATAGTCAAATGTCTTACTATTTGCCAACTGAGCCCACATCTTAAGATAGTACCAGATTGAAAGTCACAAAGCTCTTCACAATATTCAATTCATTAAGTTATGAAGACTGTTTGTTGATGAAGATTGAAATACTATATGCTTTCTTTTATATGTGTACAAGATATGGTTGTGATGAACATAGTCATATCCATGAATCAGAATGGGAATGAATCAGAATCTGGAATGTATCCAGATATTTTTGATCAGAGAATGTATATTTTACACATAAAAAGTAAATTCCTGGAATTCTGATAATTGGATGAGGTTAGAGGAATTTTCCTAAAAATTTGGCAGCTATTATCCAAAATAAAAGTGAATTTTATTTAAGATGATGATGTTAATAATAATTATAGAGAACTAGTAATAAAGATAAAACTAAAAAGAAAAACAAAGAAAGAAATATAAAAAAAAAACAACATATGACAATCACAGAAAACAAAGATAAGAAACTAAAACCTGGAAAGTTATCTGGAACCTTCCAAGCTTAGTTTTTCTTCCTTTCTTTCTAGGCTTTTTTTTCATATCTCCTATTTATAAGGGAAATTTTTTTTTACTGAAATCTGTAGTAATATATTATTTTTCTTGAATTAAAAAATACAACACAGTACTATTAAGTTTGTCAAGAAATGTTGCTTTTCTATTAACAATCCCAAACGAAGAAAGTAAATCATGAAATTTTGGTTCCTGCAGTCATGGTCAAAATAGTTCTGATCTACGTAAATATACTAAAGCAGCAGCTACTTGTACTGAAAATGATGCATGCTGACACAGATAAGATATTAAAATGGGGAACAATATAATCAGCACATTTAGAACTCAAGGACACTGAAACTGAAATCTTTTTGTTCATTAAGTCATTTTCCCATTTTTATCAATAACATATAGTTATTGTTATATACATATATAGTTTTAATACAATATCAAGTGATACATATGGTTACCTTTCTTTCGAGAAGCAGAAATAACTGGTATTTTTAATTTTGCTCTGTACTTATTGTTTTTTTTTTTTTTCCTGGATGTGAATTTTTTTTAAACGATCATTTGGCTTGAATTATTATGCTTTGTAGCTTATTAAATTCACATCAAATTAAGACTTTTTCAAATAATATAGAAGACTAGCAATGGCTACTTTATTAGTTTAATTTTTTTACTGATGTTCAGTTTGGCTTTGTTGTTCTTAATTAGCGATGGTTTTTCTATGTGGTACAGCATTTGCATGAAATACGATTGAATCACTTATTTCGAAAAGGTAACATGTACGAAAATGCAAATTTTACAGGAGACATAAAAAACTGCTTATTCCATAAACTGTAAGAATATTAATAGTTCTACTGTTACTGTGTGAAAATATAAGTGCTAATAATGAGATATGGGTATTCAGCACTGGTTAATGTACTGTGCATTTAAAATAAAAATATATATATAAACTTGCACTTGTTGCGTTTTCAAACTAAACTAGAAAAATTATAATACTGGAATTACAAAAAATTGCTAAATATAGAGCAAACTGAACAGAAATGAATTGTTAACAAATCCGGTGACATACAATTTCCTTTATTATGATCGTCATAACTAAAAGTCTTCCTCTGGTGCTTCATTTTACTCTGTAGATGTCCAATTTATGATTTGTGACCAATATTCTTTTTTCTCAGTCGGAATGTAGTGCATTAGCTTCTTCAGATCATCTGGCTTCTTATGATTGATGGCAATTTTGTTGGAATATGCAGGAAAAGAAACAACATTTGGCAAAACCAGTGTTTGGCTTGCTGGTCGTCCTAATGAGAAATCCTCAAACTGAAGTCCATCTATGAAAGGCAGAGCTGTTACTTTACCAGGTTTCTCTGCAGTACATCTGAACTCATTGTAGTTGCTGATATGGAAGGTTACTTTCCGATCTTTTGCTACCTTTTTCCCGTAACACCTGTCTGACAAAACTTGCTTCTTGTAATGTTGTGGCCACCATTTCTTGAAGTCTATTATTTCCTTGCCATGAACTTTGTGAACTCTGAATTTCCCAGTTTTTGAAGAACCCTCAATTAAATTCACATACTCATCTTGAGTATAAACTTGATCTTCTTTGCGTAGCTTCCTCTTCACTGTACTAAAATCCCTGTCACATTCATTGAAGGAATGCCCTCATACAGGAAAGTAGTGTCTGACTTTTTGGAAACGTCCACTGATCAATATCTCAATATTAATATCTAGATCTCAATATCTTTCCCGTTCACAATGCCAGCTGCTCTACTACAATCAGTGTTGTTAGTGTTAATCTATCATCATGGTTAGCGCAAGCACATTTATGCACTTCCGCATGGAGATCCAAGCTGTTTGCTTCGAGAACGTAACATCTGACATACATGGTATGTTTTCGAACTAAACAATTGCATCACTGGTGCCGTAGTGCCTGGACGAAGCGATAGATGCTACTTTTTTCAACAAAATCTGATGTTGGAAATGAATCAAATGAAGGAAAACAATATGGCGCAAAAAACGCAAAATTGAAAAAACTGTCACATGTTACCTTTTCGAAATAAGTGATTCGATTGGAAATTACACATTTTGTTTTTTTTTAAATCTCATCCTATTTTTTTTCCTTGACAGGGAAAAAATATGCAAAGAAAGTAAACATGGTAATAAAAGCATTATTTAAAATTAACAACAAAAAAATTTAAAACTTACTTTAGCATAAGATGGCCTACTTGTTTGTGAAGAGACTTTAGCAGAACTACTGGACGGAATTGTGTCCTGACTTTGGGCTGAATCCAGCAGCCCTAAAGCAGTAAGACTGTGTGTGAACTGATCATGATGAACTAAATCACAAACTGGTAATACGATTGGGTAAAGAGTTGTACGATGACTCACCAGTTTATGCAAAACCCATGCCTGTAACAAAAAAATAATAAAATAATACTGGTAAGATTCCTGTTAAGGCACATATAACAATAAAAGAATTTGCATACACTGAAAAAACAAAACAAAAACAAAATAAAGAACTTAATGGGAAAAAAGAAACATAAAATAAAAACCAAGACATGTTTCAAATAAATATGTCTAAACACGGTCCATTACTGTTTATACCAAATGTAAATTTTAATTATTTATTTTTAAAAACTTCCAATGCTTATGTTGCACAAATCAAATTTGTAATAAAAATTACAAATGAGAAGCATACAATGATCCTGTTTTTTTAACTATAATAGAATGTTTCCTGAAAACAAATTATCATGCATTTTTATTACTGATTGAAAACAATACACAAGAGTGAGAGTAAATGACCTCTTACAATGTAACTGATAAATAATAGACATCTCCGAGTTGCTCTTTGTCACCATCAGTTGGTGCCTGAAGGAAAGAATGAAGATTATGGAACAGAAAATTTATGTCTAATGCAGGAAAAATGATGAGATGAAATAAAAGAGAGAAGTCATAAGGTCTGTAAGGCTTTTCCATGGCTAGAAATTTAATAATCACTTGAGTGTAACTGGATTGAAAAGAAAGAAATTTTGATGAAGTACCTCTATTTTCATACGTTTCAGATTTGTTTGAATTATATTGGGTTGGCCAAAAAAGTTCATTCAGTTCTTAAGTAAAAATAAAAGACACATATTTCACTGTCAGTGTCACCAGTAATTTTATTGAGCAACATCTTCAACGGCTTGTTCCACTACCTTCTGCTATCTTTCAGGTAACTTCATAATTCCAACTTCCCAAACCCTTTTATCTTTTTGAGCAAAAAATTGCTCCAGATGCCTTTGGAGACAGGGAATTGAATTTTTTCCATTAAGAGAATTTTGTAAATACCGAAATAAATGGAAATCTGAAGGTGCAGTGTCTGATGTATACGGCGGATGAATCAGAAATTCCCAGCCGAGCTGTAACAGTTTCTGCCTGGTCATTAAAAAAAAAAAAAAAAGGTGATCTTGCGTGTTTATTGTCTTCCATCATCAATATTAAATTGACAACATAAAATTCACCAATTTTGATAAGTTTTTGTTTTAAATGCATGGTGACATGACGGCTGTACAATCTAACAAAATGGTGTCGAATGATGTTAAAGACACCTAAGTCCGACTAGAGCCAACTCTTAAGAAACTCATAAGAAATGTTAAAAATGTCCTCCTCGTGCTTCCACACACATATGCACTCAATGGATCATGGACTGTCCCACCCTTTCAAATACTCCAACACGGTGTCGAACGGTTTTGCAGGCCTCCATGACACATTGATAAAATGTCTATGCATTAGGAATGTCTGCTGCATAAACCAATTGTTTGAGGGGGCCCCATAGATAAAAATCCAAAGGATTGAGGTCAGGGGAACGTGCAGGTCATGGAACTGGAAGACATCCGCCAGTGCATCAGCCACATCCTGTAGCAAGGCTGGAGGAAGTGTTCTGAATCATGTCCTTGTAGACAGCACCTGTCAGACGTGCTGGGAGAACATATGACCTACCAGACAATCACCTACAAGTCCAGCCCAAAAATTAATCTTAAACTGATGCTGGTGTCTAGCCTGAAAATCCACAAGGATTTCATACACCCACAAATGTTGGTTGTGAAAATTAGTTAGTCCATCTCGTCCAAATGTTGTCTCATCTGTAAACAAGACCAAAGAAACAAACAACGGATTGGCAGTTTGTGCAACAAACCAATGGCAAAAGTTCTCCTGTGGTGGGTAATCGGCAGGCGAAAGACCCTGCTGACGTTGCAGATGAGACGGATACAGGAGCAGATCGTGAAGTATCCTTCATGCGATAGTAGAAGATGCATCACATACTTGGGCCACATATCATGTGCTGATACCCGGATCTTCTGCAACAACCTGTAAAATGCGTTCTTCCTGGTTAGGCGTATGAGCGACTTTTGGTCTTCCTCGATCCATTATTTGTGATGCTAAGGATCATGACTCAGCAACAAGACGATAAACAGCAGTAAATGTTGGATGACTCGGCTGATTGCGGTCTGGAAATGCCAAGTGATACAACCGTGCTGCCTCGCATCCGTTACCATTTGCGCAACCATACATAAAAAATCATATCTGCCTGCTCACGAAATGGATTTCCTGCCATGGTTCAATGGAACACGTTTCAGTTAATGCACTACTACACAACTGATTATATATATATATATATATATATATATATATTCTTTTTCTAAAATTTATTGTGAAGGTCGATAATCATAATTTAAATAGCATCAAAATTTATTTGCCATTTTAAGTTTCTTTGGATACTATAGTGATGACAGAGCTACTCATGTGCATATGACAGTAACTCCACATTACTTTTCATGTTTGTATATCCAAGTTTTGTACATTTCCAACTCATTTTATCATACAATCACAAGTTTTCTGTGTCTCCTTTAATTAATGAGAACCAGTGTAGTTTTGCATTGTATGGTGATTTAGAGAATAGCAGACATTCATCACGTTGCCTCTTTCATATTCGTCGTAACCTTACAACATATTTTTGTGAAGCCATTAATTCTCTTTCATTTGTTGCAGGCTACGTAATACTAATCAGCACTATTTATGTACTGCATAGTAACAACATAGAAGCTTTTTAGCAAGCATGTATACATACTTTAGGAATACATTTTTAGCAAGACACTAATGTACATACATGTGTCAATAAAGCGTTCTTCTTTGAAGAGAGTTATCTATGATAAATTCAAGACTGAATGTGTACTGCAATATAGAATAAACTTATAAACTTTGCAATAAGCTTAAACTTAAATATGGCATATGGCATTGTCATATATCAATTTCTGTAGAAAATAACAAAACAACAACAACAACAACAAAATTGCAAATGAACAAGTGAAGAAAATAGGAAAAAAATCTCATCTAATCAATTCCTAAGAATTATCAAATCAAACAAAACTTACCACTTTTGAAGTACCTAGCTTAAATAAATATTTCCATTCTTTCCAAGTTAACTTTTCATCCAGTGCAGACATTAATTCATCCAATCTTAACAGAAACATAGGAATCTGAAATGTTAAAAAAAGAAATTAATAAAATGAATGCATATAAAATGAATGATAATTTAATAATTTCATTTTTAATAATATTTAATAATTTAAAAAATAAAATAACTTATTATTATTTTTATATATTCTCTATTATCCAATTTTTAAAATTTCTTTTTATAATTGAGATTTTTATTTTGCTGTTGTTCAAATATATTAATGTTTATATTAATTATAAATCTTTCAATATTAGAATGTCCTTTTGATCCGTTGTGTTGTTTCAGGGTCATTTAATTTTCTTAAATTATAATTTGGTTCTATATTATAGACAAAATAACTTCTTGTATACTTCTTTTTTATATAATATATTTTTTTTAATTTTCAGTATGTTCGTAATTTTGTAGAATTATGTTGTATATATATTTAATATTATTTTAGATATTTTTAATTGTATCAAGTTTTTGTTTTATTAATTTTGTCTTTAATTTTTGAAAAATATAATTTTTATACCTTTTCTTTTTCCTTTAATAATTATTAAATCAAAATTTATAGGTTTCCGTTTTTCATTTTGTGTATTATTTCATATTTCATTGGTTCTTGTACTACTATTGAGTTAATGATTGATTTAGTACAATTTTCTTTTATCATCTTTTCATTATAATTTAAATTGCCTGTGAATTCAAACTGCTTATAGAATGTATCTGCTATTTTGTTTTGTTTATTAATTCCTTTCATTTTAAGAGTGAAGTAAACAAGTTTATTCTTGTTATTATTTAAAATTGTTCAGTCACTTTGAAATAATTGTTATAGCTCATTTTTCTACTATACTGATGCAAAGTTGAAAACCTTCCCGGATTGGTCAGTTAATCTGTCCTGTGATTGGCGGAACCGGGAGGCCTATCAACTATGTGAGTAGCTCTCTCTCCCAGTGCACGAACAGAAAGCTCCGAGCAGCTAGTGACCGACCAAAAAGGAAGCCTCAAGCAGATCTTGGCAATCCACCAACAATGTAAATAAACTGTAAATAAAGTGTGTGTATCTTAAGCTGTAACACCGACGCCAGTCTCTGTGATTCTTCGACCACACATCAATATAAACAAAAAAATATTATAACATTATTTGAAATTAATTGGTACGTCACTCTGCTATAATTTGATTAAATATTTCTTCATTTATAGCTAAACTAGAGGAGTTGTTACCGCAGAAACTGTTTCTCAGTATCACACATTCTGTTCTAAAGATATTTAGCACAAGTAACATAACACTATGCAGTTCACTATTTATAAATATAGAATTTGAAGAGTTTAAAAGCATTCCACTGATAACCCACAAAATATATAATTCATAGTTTAGTAAACTGTTTTAATTATTAAAAGCAAGCCTTTAAAATTAGAACATAAAAGATAACTTGTGATAAATCTTAAAAAATCTAAAAACTACTGTGATAATTTCAACATTATCAATTTTTCAAGTAATTGCCTATCAAATTATTAAAATCATTAAAAAACTTAATATTAGAAACTTGCAAAATTTCACTCACCTCATCAATTAACTGTTCAAGATTTTTAGCAATGGATCGAACCTTATCGACTGATGTCATATCACTAAAATTTTCTCTAGAAAAATAAAAATAATCTTACTTTGAAAGAACATAAATGAATTTATTTTTATTGTACTGAAAATGGTAAGGATAATGTCCTTATAGGAAATGCATCATAAATAATAACTTCTTTTAATTATTTATTGCTTGAATTTTTTTTCAAATACAGCTTTTTTTTTTCGTTTGTTTGTTTGTTTTTCAGAACCTTAAAATGTCTCAGTTAGGGAAAAAAATAAACAAACAAACAAACAAACTTGTGCCTTTCCTGATTATCAGGCATCATATACAGTCTTCTTAACAGGTGACAGAAAGTGAGGAAGTTTAATGTGAAGTTAAGAATCTCAAAAAATATTAACAACAACAGCAACAAAAAAAAACAAACTCTTCAATATATTACAATCTTTGATTTTTTACAACTGGAAACTGAACGATTATAAACTTTTTGAATGTTAGTCAGGATGAAGCAGCTTCTTAGGATCTGGCGACTACTTATTAGAATGATTTGATATTGACAATTTCAACAAAATATTACATTATAGAAATTAATAATGATTAACAGGGCTAAATATTTTCAAAAGCCTTTTAGGGTGACTGCCTCACTCAATAAAATCTTGCACATTATTGATATTATTAAATAATATTTAACAAGGTAAAACTCTAGGCACTTGCCTATTGAGCAGAGGAGCCCAATTTGATCCCTGCTGACTGATGGGAATTTTTCTCCCTACAACTGTTACTCTTTCAAGTGAGTCTCATAATTTACAAATCCTTCTTCCCAGGAATAATAGCAGGTGAGCATAAATGAGTTCTTCAACCATGCTATGTCTCATTTCATTGTATTAGAACCTATACTTACAATGGCTCTACAGGCCTGCAAGACCTACACGTTATTTGTGATTGTATTGGTTTACACTGTGAAAAAGACGGAATTCCTGTTCACCAGAATAATAACTGTGAAATTAAAGAAATTTAATAATGGGATAAATTAAAAAATCAAATAAGTATTAAATAAAGGAATCGAAAATAAACTTACTTTTTCTGTATAAGCTTCATGAAGCTGACTGTAATCTTTTCATGACAGTTTTTTAATTTCATCAGTTCTCTCATATGCAAGGCCTATATTTACAGAAAGTGTACATTACTGTAAACAAAATGTTATTTAGCAAGTAAATAAAATGTTATTTTTTAATAAGAAAATTAGCATTTGACTTTTCAGAATCTTGTAAGAATCTAAAAACATTACTTTAGTCACCATGATCAGATTTAACTACTGAAGCAAAAAATTATTCTTTATATTAATTGAAGTAATTCTTTTAGTCTTAAGATGTTTCTAAAAGTTGCAGTTTTGTACTGTATAGGGACTGTAAATGAATGACTTAAGTACAGAGAAAGTAAACACTTAAGAAAAGCACAATATCTTCTTGGTTTTTTTTTTGCAGGCATACTAACTCTTTCTAGAAGTAGTAGTGAAATCACAAAATGGTTATAGGTAGAAAAGTTTATTTCAAGCATATCACATAAAGAGTAAAAAATAAGAAACAATATTGCTTCAAATTTAACTATTTTAAAATCACTTAATGTTAAAAATATACAAAAATACTGTAGTAAAACTAAATGTAACTATAATTATACATGATTAAAAAAAAATCTGTCATGGTATGGTATCTTTCAAAGTATTCCCCTGGGCACATTGCAGAAAGTGTTGAGCATGTTTTACAGTAATAATAAGTTTTTTTTTAATCTCCTTAACACCCTTTTAATTTGCTGTTAAATGCCCACAATGCAACCTTTGTGCTTGTTTTTGTTAAAATAGTAGCTGCAATTGGCTGATTATTCAACCTTTCTTCTATTTCAGCAGACCTGTGATGTGTTTTCCCTCTAAAGTTATACATATCCCCAACTAAAGCTTCAACTAAGTTCATTCTAAATTGGATGTGTGATCATTGACTCTTACTCCTTTTTCCTTCTGATCATAACAATATAGAATGCAAGGACAATACTTTGTACCTATCACATGATTTTTGTACCAACTGGGGAAGTTTCGAAGTGATCTCACAATTTCAATTTCCTTTTCATCCATGTCATTGTAATCTGTACGAAGAACAGGTATTTTGCTAGTTAAGGTAATATTTGACACAATTCATGTCATTCACAAAATGAGATAAAAACACTGCAGTAACCTACTGTATCATTTCTAAGATATCTATTATATTAATACCTTATGATTAACTGGAATTCCTACTTACATTTTTCAATGATTTTCCTAAGACTTCCCCAACAACTTTCTTATTCCGATCATTGTTAGGTAGCTTTTCATTAGGACTAGCTAAATTGATAATCTGCTCTAAAGCAGATTTGGTTTCAACAACAAATTGAGACATAACATCAAGTGTCGACTCAATCTAAAATAAAAGAAAAGAATGAAAATAAACCCTATTAGCATTTTCAGATTAAGGCATATTATGGTGTAACAAATCAAAGCAAAACAAATACCAATAGCCAACTTACCGGTATGAAGTTAAATAAATAATATGGCAATAAAGCTCAACATAGGATAAGCATCAGAGAAGATAAGGTTTCAGTGATCAACAGTGAAAAAAGACTAAACTGAAGTCAGAAAGCCAATCTTGGAAGAAAGTGGATTTTAATTATATGAGATATGCAGATAACATTCTGATAATTTGGAAAGGGTCAATTAGGCAGTTCCATATATTTTTTGAATTGTTGAATAAAATTGATGCTAATATTAAATTTAAAATGGAAGAAGAAGGGGATTGCAGTATTAATTTTTTTGGATTTAAAATTGATTAATAATGGTGAATATATTGATTTTGAATACTATAAGAAACCTTATCAAGTAACATAGTTGAATTATAAATCAATGCATAATTATTCTATTATGAAAGCAATAATCTGGAGTAACCTGTCAAGGATCACCAATAATACAGTAAAGGAAAATAAATGGTTTCATAAAATTGAAGATTTCAAAAAAATCTTACAATATAATGAATACCCAAAGAGAATGATTAACAGATTATGTAAAGCATTTTTTTCAAAATATAAAGAAGTTCAAACCAAAACAGATAAAGAATTTAGAAATATAATTCGCACACCTTATAATATAAATATATTTGGAGAAATAAGTCAAATCTGTAAATCAAATAATATTTCTATTGTAAGGATAGCCAATAGCAATTTGAAATCCTTAATACAAAATTCAAACAAAGTAAATAATATAATGACAATGATGGCTGTGATTTATAAATTAAAATGTCATACTTATGGCGGAGTATATTTCGGAAATACCGGAAGGACTTTAGGTGAACGAGTTAAAGAGCACATTAGTGCCTTTAAAAATTGGCTCCCTGAAACTTCAGATTGGGTGAACCAATGCATGAAGTTTGGACACAATCCGGACCCATTAGTGACTGTACTACATAAAAATATATATGATAAAACTACAAGGTTTATGATTGAAGCTTGCATTATTAATAGTTTTGATTGCTTCAATAAGCAAAAAGGAGTAGAAATAAGCCCTTTTTTGTTAGAAAAGTTCAAAAACAATTGTAAAAATCAAGAAATTTTTAAATAATTGGAATATTTTATTATGATCTTTTTTTTAAACAGAACATACACAACAAGTATTTGTTTTGAATTGTAAACATGGTAACATTACCAACATTTTATTGTTTTATAACTTGCCTTTTTGTTTACAACTTTGCCTACTTATTGTTTGTTTATATTATTCTATGTTTTCTTTGTATTAAGCCTGATGAAGCAGAATAAGTATTTTTCTGTGAAATATAGTGATATGTGATGATGAATTGAGTTTTTCAAGTTTTTAAACTTTATAACAGAAGAATAAATTAAAAGCATTAAATTCCATTAGATATTTCAGATATTCTCCATGCTTAATAAAATATCAACTTATTGGCATATCCTATCTGCACAAGCATTCTTTTCACTAATCAATAATTGCTATAAAAAAAAAAAATCCAACATTCTATCCCAGTTGTTCTTCTCTAATTTGCCCATTTCAAAGTCAAAAGCAAACTGCTTACTTACTTTTGGGACTAGATAAGTTGCAATTTCTTGGCGTTGGGCAGCAGATAAATCACTAAATGTCTGTTTGATGACTTCTAGAAATTTATGAAGTTGATTCATGAAAACTGGGAGCCTAGGATCAAAAAGAGAAAAAAAAGTTAATATGATATACCAGTATAAAGAAAGACAGTTAAAATAAAAACAACAACAATAATAATAAAATCTATCAAGCATGGTGTTTTATGTTTTATTTATGTCTTCATAAGCTTCACAGACAAAAAATTATGGAATGCAGGAAAGAAAACTGTATAAGTTTAACAATGAGGAATATGAACTGTCTTGCAGATACTGATAAGTACAGTATTGGATGATAACTGTTAATGTCCGAAGTGTGTGTATACAATTCAAAAGTTTTAATGTTTGTTTGTTTTCCAATTTGAACTATGGTAGTAAACATGACTGAGCAACAAAAGGGAGCTATTGTTTTTGGCCGAGAGCATGGCCATAGCCTGGAAACATTCGGCGATGTTTGCTGGAGTAACCACATCTATAGTGAGCAGTATTCATTTACAGTGGAAGCAGTGTGAGAAACAGTGGCAGAAAGTCGACCATGACAAAGGGACAAAGGGACTGAAGACGTTTCGGGTGCTTAGCAACCACTAATTGTTTCCAAACACACCAGGAACTGCTTCAATAGCACAATGATGGACTCTGTTGAATAATCAGCATGAATATGCCCTCAGAAAGTGCAATCTCAATTACAATACAGTTGCACATTCATTAAATACAGGCCATACCCTTGACTTTAATAGAACTACAATAGTATGTAATGAAAATAATACTTTTTTACGCGAATGTAAAGAGTCCCTTTACATCATCACTGAGCCAAATGCATACAACGATTGCCTATCAGTTCAGGCAATTGAGCAGTACAAGTTTCGAAAAAGAAAAAAGAAGAAAACAACAGCATTGCCCTCCCAATAAGCCGAGTACACGTCTTTATCATGAAGCTTCCCGCACCCCTCAGCCTACAATGAGCTTTTCCCCATACGTCATAGAAATAGCGCCTTCTGGCTGGTGAAAAACCAAGGCTAAATAATTCATTTTCATTTTGTTCTCCAAGCAACCAGATGAAGACTTCGATTTATTAAGAAGTCGAAACTAGTAGTTTTTTACAATGTTTTTAAGCAATTTAATTTATCTTTGTCGACGGCGGAATTTATAATGAACTATTAGCTCACGTAAAACTTGAACTTTAATTTAGATTTTCCACTTCCAAATGTATGAAGTTGAGTCACTTTGTAACAGAATATCTTTGTTTCTTCCTTCATCAAATTGTGACTCCTTTAATTATAGCATTAATTAAACAGCTTTTTTGAAATCTTTTGTTTTTATTAAGGCTTTTTTTGAGCCCTTTATTTTTTCCTTCAAAAGTTTAACAATATATATTTTCCAATCTGCTGCCATCAGTACATAATTTAATGTCCTCTGACTTTCAACTGACTTGTCTGCATTGTCTGTCTCCGGTTTTGGCAGCACGTTTTGTCTGGTGGTTGAGTTTATTGAATTGATATATCACTGTTATAGAATAACAATGGCTGCATATGTATTACATTGATGTGATACATTATATCACAAGGGTATAAACCAGTTCGAAATCATTCAATTTTTATCTGCCTCAACCCTTATTATTCATCAAAACAAGAAAAAAGTTTAATAAAAATGGGCCTTACAATTAATATCTTCAAAGATAATAGATTATCTGCTTCCTTGAGATCCTTGTATTTTTCGTAATGGCTGTGTTAAAGGTTTTGTTTGTTTTCCTATTGCAGCTCATTGCCTTCTTCATATAGATCGTGTTACCTCTGCAGTGCAATAATCAAATGAGTATTTAAAGGTTTGCTGTCATTCATACACTAGTAATTTATTACCAGGTATTAAGGTTGTAGATATCAATGTGAGGTTCTTGTAAGCAGAGAACAGGTGTTGTTATTCTGTACAGTTTACACAGTAAACAGTCTAATGGAAATCTATTATTCCCAGGGGCGAAGCGTGCTATGAGACATTGAGACAGTGTCTACCCAAGAGATAGAGAGAATAACTTTATTTGCAATTTTAAAATTTCACTCAAGGAAAATTTTGCATCGAGTCAGCTCACGGAGTAATAATCCAACGCTTTGCTCCATTATTGCCCGCTGTGGCGCTGTCTGTTCGTGAGACATTTTTCTTAACGACTCCATAAGAGGGCACACCATACAGGATATTGGTAGGACTCGACCATGCGCATCACAGGAAGCAGTTCGTGGGGAAAAGCCGAACTTGAGACATTTTCCTAAACGTCTCTTAACTGTTGAGTGTTGGATATTATAACGTATTTTGTACTGTTTGTCCACTACGAGATGAGACAGCCATGCCTCTTCATACGGAGAATATATTTCTCAAAAGGGTTGAGGGTTGTAAAAGAAAATTTTTTGGAAAAAAAACAAGATTAGGAAAAAATTTAAAAATACTTACTATTAAAGAAAAAATTATTTATAAAATAATTATGAATAACATTTATATTGTCAGTAGTGAAAAAAATAATCAAAATAATGAAAAACTAACTAGATACAATTGGTTAAAAATCTTTAAAATCAAATGAATAATAATTTTGGTCTAAGATTGGAAAACTATATAAAATATAAATTATTCAGTCAAATTAATTGGGAAAAATATAATTCTAAAACACTAAAAAGTATTAAAAAGGTTAAAATTTCATTAATTGCTGACGTAATTGATGAGAATATTACTCTGAATTTTTAACTTTTAACTTTTGTTACGTTTCTACTTACAATATTCACAAGTTTGCATGAAATACTCGCATTGTTCATATTGTATCTTTCAAACGACTAAATTAGTAGCAAAAGAAAATCTAAAATGTCTACCCTTACTCGAAATACACGCTTTGCCACTGATTATTCCACAAGGGAAATGGCAGACTGATTTTCTGCTACTGTTTCAATGATGAAAGCAACCGACAATGCCATGTCCTCTATGCCCAAAAATATCCAACATGCTATACATCACAATGGATTCAGCAAGCTTCAGAGAATGGCAGAAACTGGATCGCTAACAATTACAAACAACAGCTCGTGACAGACCTCGTGCAATTCACACACCTGATATGAATGAGCGGATATTGAGAAATGTGGAAGAACATCCTGAAAATAATGTCAGAAGAATAGCAGCAGCTGAAGGTATCAATCATTCTCTTGCCTGGTCAATTCTTTACAAGCAGTTACTGTACCCATATCATGCTCAATGTTTGCAAGCTCTTAGCCCACCAGACGACCATGCTAGATTAATGTTTTGTCAATGGCTTCTAAAAGTGTGTTGAAGATCTGCAGTTTCAGCCAGCATTTTATTTACTGATGAGGCAGACTTCACAAGGAATGGAATAGTCAATTACCATAATACATACGTGTGGTCAGATGAAAATCTTCACATGACTGTAGAATTGAGGCATCAGCATCGATTTTCCGCCTATGTCTAGGCAGGAAGTGTAGGTGATAGACTCATAGGACCTTGCATTTTACCGAACAGACTAACAGGTGGTGTTTATCACTATTTCTTGTCATACTAATTACCTGCCCTCTATGAAAGGAAACGGATATGGTGTGGCTATTCAAACGGATATTCATGCATGATGCGGCAAATCATCCGATTTTCTACTCATTGTTCAACAATACCTAACTCAGACTTTTGAAACAATGCCTTGAGCATCTACTATCTCCTCTTTTTTCAAAAACCATTCATGAATTTACAAACATCTCCCACAGCCTTCTTTATTCTGAGGGTAATTTCAATTGACTGATAGCAGCATCAGTAGGTTGCATATGATAATCTGATTCCACATTAGTTTTCATATCGTACATCCAAGTTTCACGCATTTCCAACTCTATTTATCAAATAATTGCAATGTTTCTGGTAAGTTTTCCTTAATTAATGAAAACAAGTGTATATGTGAATTATTAGTCTCAGGAAATAATAAATCATTTTGCTGGACCCAATTTTCTTGGAATTCTTCTCTTAAATGAGAAAGCAAAAACAAGAGATAGTAGCAATCAGTAAAGAAGTATTCTATTATATTCTATGAGAGTATAATAGAGATAATCACTTAGAAATTAATTAAAAAACAATCAATTAAGAATTAACTTAATATTGAATAACATCATATTAACTATCAAGGAAAAACTAGAAGTACCTCAAAATATTTAGCGGAAATTCTTGCAACAAAAAATGTCACTGCTTTATTAAGTCAAAAGTGCAAAAATCTTCTAAAGTTGTTAAAATTAGTAATAAAAATAATAAGTTATTAATTATGAAAATATGGATATAATTATATGAGTTCAGTTTTAAAAGAAGAACACTAAAAAAGGAAAAAGATCAGAGAGCTATTAACCTTTCAGGCCAGTGAGGTTCTTCCCTGCATATGTTTCTTTGGCATTATTTTTTTTTTCACCTGTCATTTTATTTTGTTATACTCTCGGTAGCATTTATTTTAGAAATATTTTTGGTATTTTTTAAATAAATAATGATGACTTCATAAACAATACAAATCATTAAGAAATGAAAACCAACGACTGCACAAAATTAAAACAAATCACATCATTGAGTTTGAGCAGAGGGAATCGAGAATGGCTATTTCGTCTTTATTAGGGACTCATTAGCCCAATCCACCCTCCTAGGTTTTTATGACAAACCTAGAAAGGCATGAAAAGAAATGGAAATCACCTTCACTCCTGAAAGTGACACCCAACAAAATAAACAACAATCAAAAATAAGTGCTAAAGTGCCCATAAAGAATCTTTGGCCTAACAATCGTTAAAAGAGTATAAAAGGTATTTAATATTGTGATGAGTTTTATAACCATATTTACAATTATTTCTCTTCTAATATGACTTCATTTAGAAGCAGAGTTGAAGTTGTAATGGTTGACTGACTCATAACTATGAAAACTAAGTTTTACTTGTAATTAATGCACAAAAATATATTAATAATTACATTAGAAACAATGGTTCACATATGCAAAACACAACATGGGCAAATTGAACGAATTATTATCTTAAACATTGATACAACTCTTAAATCTGTTATATTAAACTGCAACTATTCATTTGCTCTAGCTGACAAATCTAACGATTTAAACAACTTACAATTTAGATTAACGAAACCAGCAATTTAGTAATTACAATTGTTTAACATAACCAGCGTTTACCTCAATACACATCAATGCTTTATACTTTAATAATTTAATAACAAATGAATACAATTGACTGCTACTTTTGCCGTAATCTACACGACGTGACGCATTTACACTTTATCAGTCTCAATACTTAAATTAAGTTCAACTTGATACACTTCTGATTTGTTCGTTGACAATTCGGACGAGAAATAAAACAGTTCTCTCCTACCTTATACAACTTTCAGACACGGAAATTCACAGGAGATTTCACCAACATGCCTAACTCAGAAATGGACTTGTCCAAACTCGAGTAATGCGTTCTCGCTACCGGGAAAATCTGTAATGCCTTTATTGAATAAACAATTAAATTCAAAAATTCTATTCCACGGTAATAAATAAATTGCGGTCGATGAAAACCTTCACAAAACTTCGTCTCGACTCGGTGATTCTGCCTTTTCGACTACGAGAGTCCATTCTGCCATGTGACTTGAATCGACAATCTTCGAACCGTTGCTCGTAAGACTCTGCGTCACCGCAAGATGACGGAGAAACACCATTCCGTCATCAAAAAACTTCGTGCTGAATTCCAATCCATCACAGCTGCATCAACTGACCACTATTTCAAATTTCGCGGTCTTATATCCTAACTTGGACAATGCCACCTATCGGCAAACAACTGCAATAGTAGCGTCTGACATTCTCATTAATATTCACTTTCGATAATCAAACAGGAAAAAAAAAATATATAACTTTCAAATTCCTACAATTTCGCTTATTCTATTTTATCCTATTTACTTTTATATGTATTTTACTGTTCCAATCAATTAGAATCTAATCAGTTGTAAATTTCAAATTATAACCGTTAACGGTCATTTTGTTTGTTTACTTTTGAATTTCAACGGCTGAGGGTTCCCATAATTCCATGTAATTTAAAATCTTCAGTTAATTTCAGTTATGAATCACATGTTATTTTAAATCACCCAATGAACTGTTAAAGCCCTCAGCCAATGACCGATCATTGTAAATACTCTATAAAAGCCCTTGCCCTCCCTGAATAGAAAGATCAGCACAGAACACAGTTAGAACACAGCAGTTAGATCCAACTTTAGTCTAATCTACTTCTTTTTCACGAGCCAAGACACCAACGGAAATCACCACAGTATATTATAAAGAAAAAGCAAACCAAAAAGGCAAGATAATCACAAAAACTAAATAAATTTATTTTCTTATTTACTTTTACATACCTTGATTTTGCGTATTTAATTATTTCATGCCTTTCCTCTCTGGAGAGCTCATTTTTTCTCCTTGAAAATAAGTCACAGAGAATCAACAATTTTGCACCAGCTGAAAATATAATTCAATGTTATGTTTTAGAAGGGAGAAATATTTTGCATCTATCAAGTAAACAGATGGTGTTTAATACTTGCAAATAAATACCGTACTCAAAGATAAAATAAAAAATGAATACATAATGAGCAGAACACAATTACACAATTCTCTCTCTTATGATGAAAAAGTGTTAGAACAGATCTTTGTTTATTAAGTCCTCATTATCTTTCCAACAATTTCTTTCAACATGTAATATCTTCAGAATTAAGAAGTTTACCTACATTCAGTCCTCTGTTCACTTCTCTTCTTTCATATGTTAAGCCTTTGGAATTAGTCGGACCAGCTAGTTAGTTTTATCTACCTTCTCTTTTGTAAATTTCATTTCCTAACTTTCAATAAAGATCTATTGATATTTCACCATTTAACTTTAAGTTTGATCCCTCCACAACATGTTAAGCTTCAATATTTATAATCAAAACAGTCAAAGAGTTACAACCCCTACAATAAAACAGATATTTATTCAATACTTCTCTAATATTGCACAATTATGCCTTCCCATCCATAATCCTACTTTCCTTTATTCTGATAAAACCTAACTAATTTTTTAACAGTTTAGTCTCTCTTTCCAATTTAAGTGGCTATGTGAGTCTTTCAGTCATACTCAAGACAACGTGAGCTGACCTCTCTCTCTTTCACAATCACAAATAAATATATCTATTTGTTCATTATTTATTGGATTCAGCTGTCAAATTGAGTATGGGAAACAATATTAACAAGCACTCACTCCTACGAATCTTTGATGATACATAAATAAGTGTCTGTCCTCTGAATTCTTTTATGAATCTTTATTATTAATTTTAATTCAGCATTACAGCCAAATATACTGTCTACATCAAAACTGCCATAAGTACTATCAACTTTATCTAACAGGTGAAAAAATTATTTATCTTGCTAACTCTTAATCAAGTTTTTAAGTTAAAATTCAAGCAATGAGCAAAGCCTAATAGTAAACCAGCTGAAGTTTGAATTTAAAAGCATTAAAATATAAAAGCCATCATTATAAATAAAAATGAATAAATTCTTACCCACAGCACTTTCCCTTAAAGCCTGCTTCACAACATAGCAAAGCTTGGCAGGATTTGTTCCTAAGTTCTCGGCATTTGCAACAGGACTACTGTTGGGCTCTCCTGAAGAATTCTTGCCACTGAAATAATCGATGATACGGCTAGCACACGAATGCATATCAGACACCAAGCTTATAATTTCTGTTAAAAATTAAAATAAAATCACTAACTGTTAGAAAAGAAGTATTAAGTGAAATACGATTTTAAACACAAAATGAAATGTATATTTGAAATTGATACAAGAACAACATATGATTATTAATTTCCAATAGTAAGCAGCTTCCAATTCTACCATTCACAAAAATGACTTAAACCTGATTGCTAAGTAAATTAATTGGAAACCTGTATTTCCAATATCATCATGCTATCTGCAATAAAAATAATTAGCAATTACAGTAATGAGATATGAATTCAATCTTTAAGAAATAGTGTTTCAAATTGCTTTCCAGTCAGATTTTTCAGGGGCTTGAAGAGACAAAAAAACCACTGTGCCATTTCTGGGCTTTGAGGTGGGTGGTTCAACACTTCCTATTTGTAGTGGAATAATCAGTCATGATGTGTTTGACATTATGTGGCTTTGCAGTAAGATGATACCTTGATGCGGTAACTCAAGTCTTTTTTGGCGAATGACCTATCACAACAGATCTAATGTGTAACAAATGGAGCACAGCATTCACTGTGTTTCCCTAGTTGAGAAAATCAAGAAACAAACATTTTGGTTTCAGAAAACTATTGTCATAATCTTTCCAGAGTTGTTTAAATTTCTTTGCAGGAGGAGACGATGAGTATTTCCATCTTACAGATGCTTGCTTTGATTCGGTTGTCATATAAACATGCATATTTCATCCCCAGTAACAATAAGCTGTAGGAACTATATGCCTTTCTCATCATAATGCATCAAGTGCAAGAGGAAAGTTCCATCTTAGTAGATTTGAGGTCATCTGTGAGTTGTTTCAATACCATGCAGGAGTACATTTCGCAGTATCAAAATTCCTCATAGATGATAGTATGCATGATACCCTCAGTGAAATGTTGAACTTGTTTGAAACATCAATTTGTGTCTGTTTTCCCAAATCAGATCTTCAACATGGTAAATATTGTCATCTGATGTGGATATGTTTGGATATTCACGCTTGTTTTGAATGTCTGTCATTATCAATTTTCTTAACACTTTCGCTTCTTGGATTAAGGATTGATTTTTCCAGTAGATTAGTATTTAGTAGTAGCAAATATATGAAGATATATCTTTAAGTTTGAACTTTTGTCTGTCAGACAGATCTTGGTTGGCTGTGTTCTCTATGCTATTTGTAGGGCCGTATAGAGTAACTCTGCAAAGTTTTGTTTCAATAGGTCAGAGAATGTGGAAGTGTAGCATTAACGTGTGTAACAAACATTTCCCCCAGAAATAAATAATTATTCTTTTAGATTTTATCCTAAAAATTGCAATTCTAAAAACCTGTATATTTACAAATTCAATTTTCAAGCAGTTACGTTTAATAATTCAATGAAAATTAAATATTTGCAGCTAAAGCTCTTTACAATAAAATTAAAAAAGGAACAGAATGAACAGATAATTGCCTTTGACACAATAACCATCATTTTTATTTTAATTTATTAATATTATTATATTTAATTCAAACTTGCTATTTAATTTCATGAAAAGAAGAATTACAGCTATTGAGCAAACATTTTTCACTGTACTTTCCATCTTCTTATAGATCTTATCCTTGACTGTTTATTTATCTATACCCTTCATAAAGGCACAATGGAGAAAAGAGAATTTAAGGTGAACTTGTAAAATTTTAGATACTTATTTTTAAATTATTATACTACAAAGTTTTCTTCAAACTATGAACTTATCTAAAAATTTAGGCAGTTTTATATTTCCTTACGTTGCTTCAAGGCAGTGTTTTTCAGGAATATGTCGCACAGCTCTGCCAATCGAGCAAACCCTGGCATTCTGGAGATAGCACGTATAGTGGCCCTCGCAGTTTCTTCAGTCAGATTGGCAGGGAGGCATTCCGAGTACAGGAAATGTAGAATGGTCCCTAAAACGTCTTCTGGAAGTCCAGTTAATGGAGGAGGCTGACGATTCCACTCTAAACCACAACTGCTCAGACCTAGGATTGTTCGGTGAACCTTAAACTGAAAAAATTGATAAAAGTTATTTCATTTATGTAAAATTAAGTTATATGGGTTTATTTGACAAAAGCTAATGAGAAGATCATTGAATAGAAGTTTCATTCAAATAGGACGTTTCTTTCATAGTGCTTCGATTTTTTTGTCAAAGTGTGAGTTAGTGTATCATCCATCTCTTATTTATGTCTTTGATAATTTTGGCTCATTCCTTCTGAGTGAGGCAATTTAAATATCAAGCAGTATATTAAAACAATTTTTTCTCAATATTTTTTGTAATTTGATATTAACTTGTGCCAAGGGGCAGAATTAGCATAAGTTTTCTCACATCTTCCAACTAGACCCAAAAAAAAGTCCAAATATAATTTCTCAAAAATCTTATCTTACCTCTTTCCCATTTTCAGCAACGATTGACAAATCATGGAAGAATCCTTCTTCTAGGGCCCCCAAGAATGAAAAAGGAAAATCATTGCGAGGATCACTTGATGCTATCTATTATTATTAAAAAAAAAGAGCATAATTTTTTTATGGAAAAAATGAAGTGAAACCTTTGATAAAACAATCAGATAAGTTTTGATTTGTTTAAAATGAAAAATAAGATTCAATATTTAAAATAATTGACAATGTTATTTTTCTAAATTTAATATTTCTGAGAAAAGAAAATATAACCTATATAAACATTCACAATAATTTAATAATTACAAAATTGTAATTGGTTTTCTGATAATTGTTCATTAATTTTATAGAATTTATAGAATTTTTACATAGTACTGTCCAGTATATTTTGTCGTGCCATTTTTCTTTTTCATTTACCTCTATTTTTAACTCATTTATTTTATTCTCTTCCTTATTTATTATTTTAACTTGGAAAAGTTTTTTTTTTTTCCTTGTTTAACTATTTTCAGTCAACTTTCTTTCTCCCTTCCTTTTGTCTCGTTACTATGGCAACCTTACTTTGCCCCTATTATGCAACCTTATTTTCCCGTGGGAACTTGACCCCTCTCTTTCGTTTTGCACTCCTTACTATTTGACCTCTCCTGTGTTTGGTTAATTCTTACTGTCTTCTATCATCCTTAACCAATTATTTTTGGCTTTTATTTTCTGTGGAAACCCCCCTCCCCTTTCGTTTGTAGTTTAATTTGTAATGTGCTCAGAGATCGTGTTGGCAATCACTCTTGTAAACACGAAAAAAGTAGCCTCCTACATTACAGGACGATAAGAGTATTGTCTAGGTTGGAGACTGCAGATTTACCGTTAGACAATTTGACGGACAATGAGCGGACAGGCTCATTTTAATCAAATCATAAAACAAAGCACCTTATAAAAAAATAAAGTCAAAATTAGCTAGCTAGATAGAATTGTAAAGTTTATAATAAAGTTCTTTTTTGTTTTACTGTATCTATTAAAGAGAGTTAATAAAAGAATAAATTTATATGATATACTTTTTTGCAGTTTTATTCACTGCTTTTATCCTATTAACTCTTTTTTTTTTTTTTAAACAAACTTCAGTATTTCTTTTCTATTTATCATAAAATTGCTCCCCTTATAACAAATATGTAAGTATAAGAAATAAAGAATCCTACCCTCTGGCACTGTAACAAGCACCAATTTTCGTAGGTCAACAGCATTAAATCATCGGAAACCTCAACCTTAAATAAAAAAAAAATATTATATTTAATTCCATGAACTACAAAATTGTTATTAATAAAAATAGTAAAAAAAAAAATGCAAAATACTGTCTATTGCCAAAATATCTATTTTCCAAAATATTAAATATACAAACTAATTACCAATTAACAAAATGCGCATAAAAAAATACATTAAAAATTAAAACTAGAACTACAACAAATCTATATAAAAGAATAAAACCACAGAATCCTGTATTATCCGAGATTATTTGCTAAGCACAGCTACTAAAGAAAACAATAGCTTTGATCTAATGGAGCTGTTTTTTCACTGTGGTCTGCTGAAACCTTAATGGTCTGCAAGTTGGCAAACAAATTAATAAAATAAATTAACATAAAACCTGTAGGTATATTTTTCATTGTGCTTTTAAATCAAATTAAATAGCTTTCTTACTGGTCCTATGAGAACTATAGAAGTCACAGCCTTTCGTACTGTAACAATTGATTCTTTTTTTTTTTTTTTCCAATTTTTATAAACTGAGTTTTTAAGTATCTCAAATGAAATATTGCCTCAGAATTTGGGGCCTGTAGTTTTTCTGAGACAGGAATAGGGAAATACAATGTCTTTCCCTATACTTATACATATAGTTTTAAACAGCAATACCTAGGTACTACCTGACACAAACAATAAATACCAGATTATTCAGATATTATATTAAAGATGTAAAAAGCTGTGAAATTAGCCACAATGTGTAAAATGGAAAATTTGGCTTATTTTCAATCATCTATTTAAGAGAGTAGACAATTAAAACTTGAATTTTTTTTCTAAAGTTTTTATACTTAAATAGTGCAAATGAGCTATGAAGTCCAGTATCTGACTCAATCCTTCCTCCTTGAAAACTATGAAACAAAATGTAATTACTTACAGTGGCTTAAAAACTGTTGTAACGGTTTAAGTAGTCACAATATTATTTAATTCATGAAATCAAGCCAGTAAATCTTCTCTAGGAATATCTATGTTAATAATTGAATTTTTATTTTAATTGAAGCGATAAAATTCCCTTGTAACAGTTCTGATGTAGTTTTTACATTTGTCTGCTGTGTCTTTGTAGTGTGGAACTTCCATTGTACAAATGGGGTTTGTATATGGAATTCAAACTGTATCCTGCCTGTAGGCCAGAAAAATCATTGAGATTCTGCAGGTGATAATATCTGATATGATTGTTGAGTTACTTGCCATTTGCTCCCGTATGTAAAGACACTTTATTGGTCATTATTGGAGACCAAATAAGTCAGTTTTTTGGAGAGAAGTGTCCAATCCTGTAACATTGTAAACAGAGGTACTAAACTGATCAGATGAAAAAGTCTTTACATTAGAATTGTGTTCTTTGAAATGACAAGAAATGCATGGTGCAACTGAGTTCCAGAAACTATATTTGACATTTTGATAAAGCTGTTTCAGCAATATTTTGTGAAATATAACTTCAATGTAGTAAAAAAAAAATAGAAAAAAAGAATTTTCGTTTGTATTATCATGTTCGCATTTGAACGAATCATCACGTGACTCAATGTTCATGGTGTTTGAAGACTTGCTCTAGAAGCTAGATATTTTGTTGTTTCTCCCAACACCATCACATGACTTTATTAAGAGATAAAAATAACAGATCAGTTGTATTCTTGGTATCACATTTTTTGTATTGGATTTTTAGCAATTCTAAAATATATTTTTTTTTTATCAATCTGCTTCTCAAAAAGAAACAATTTGAGTTTTACAGTGAAGTGCTTGATGCATGGATGTACAGCAATTGTGTTGTGATGCAGATGATCAGATACACTGCATATGCTGAGGCATTTCAAAGCAGCAACATTTTAATACTTTACCTCATATGGATGTGATGTTGCTCAAAAACTATCTCAGTGATATCCCCTTGCCCTGAAATATAAAGCTGTAATTTTCTCCAAAAATCTAAAAGAACCAGGACTTCTGTTTTAGAAAGATTTTCGCTACATTCATATAATTATTGTGCATTTGCAATGAAGTGATGTTGTAAAGATCACCAATGATATCAGCAAAATTCATGCACAGGCAATTGAAAAGTGAGTAAATTCCAGTCTGTGTGCATCTACTTCTAAAAAGTTAGTGCCATCCTTAAAATCCTCATTAAATTTCCCTACTAAGTCACTGCAAAAAGCAATTTTTACAAGATACTTTTCACATTTGTATATCATAAAACTCATATTATTAATGTCAAATACTGGCAATAAACAATAGAGCTGTGTTGTGGAATAACATTGCTCATTAATTAAACTTTTTGATGATACTGACATATACAGAGAGAATATGTAGCTTTTCCACCAACCATTTACGTCTCCTATTACGAAACTTAGAAAATTCTAAATTATGCTCAGTTTCTTCCTAATTCAATGTAGAGTTTCTTTAGAGTTACTTCTAGTTAACTAGAAGTCTTTTTATATAGAACTGCATTTTTTCCCATTTTTATCATCAAATGTACAGCAAACCTAAAATACATATAGATGTCCTTACATCTGTACTGATCACATAAGCATTAATTCTACTGGCATTTAGTGGCAAATTCTGCAAATAAATAACTAAATAAATATAATATCTCTAAAGTGCAATAGCTAGTAATGAACCACATTGTGAACACTAAGATTACTTTTTTAAAGGAAAGGGGACTGAGCAACAATATTTTGAAAATTCCTGCCGCATTTGTATTATGCAAGCTTAGGTATTAAGTGAACTTTAAATTTAGTGATCAATTTCATTAAATCAAAAAGATTAAAATAAGCCAAATTAGCCGCTTTAATCTTTACTATATCTTAAGGAGCTTTTTAAATTTTTAGTAAAACATTTGAATTTTCCTAGAGAACTTTTTCATAATATTATATACTATTATTAAAATAAATGAAGGTTACACAATCCACTTTTCTTTTTTTTTTTTACTGATAACAGTATAAGATAGCTACTCATGTCACAAAAACTGAAGACCTCGATCTAATTATAAGTTATTATTTCAAATCAGATATGATTTTATAAACAACTTAAAAAAAAAAAAAAAAACTTATAGGCAATCAATTACGACTTATAGACCTTTATTCTGGATGCCATTCTTCAGAACAGTTTAGGATTAGAATAGTAATATTTGACAGATTTTCCAATAATCAGTTTGGGTACATTTATGCCAAAGATGGTAAGTTCTGAGGGTCACCTGTGATGCACTTGCTCATTTCATATGGAATGACCATAACATGTTTCCCAAATAATACAATATAAGTGAAAAATACGAGCGTCTATTAAATTGCTCTTTCTCATGTTTAGTAAGTCCACATTTGTTCCAAATAATATTTATATTTTCCGTAAAAAAAATGGTAAGAAATGAAAAGGAATTATTTTCAACACACAAAGTATTCTCTGAAAACTACATGGCATATTAAATCAATACGATACAATATTGCCAATGATCCTATTGGATCTAATAAAATTACAGACTGAAGATAAAGGTTTTGATTTGTAAATTAATGCTGACCAAGTGTCATCAGGAATTACATAAATAAAAGCCTGTAATCAAAAAGGAAGATAGTCTCTTAAGGGAAATTATGATTGTTACTGATTTAATCTGGTCATTAAAGTTATATTTTATTTTTAATGCTCTTTCCCTATAATATCAAGGAAGAATTTATGAAGATTTGAAAGAGGAAAAGCAAACTATAGCAGATAAATAAAAATAAAATAAAATGAGAAATTCATAATTCTTTTTTTTATTTTACATTTATGAATTTGAGTTGAAGCTCTTTTCTTGCAGGCATGTTTCTTAACTCTCATATAATGATGAAAATGTTCAACAAACTGATTTATATTAATTCTTTTACTTACTCGAAATTCAATTATATGTCCTGTCAATGCTCCAAAGAATTTTAGAATTGGTGGCTTGCCAAGAAATATCTAAAAAACAAAAGACAATTATGAACACCAAAATTAAATTTAATATTTCTAAAATTAAAAGATATGTCAACAGATTACTTATAAATTAATCTTGTTTCTTTGGTTTCTCAGTGCCTTTACAATGACCGATAAATAGTGAACACAATCTCTTCTGTGGATAGTGAATAGTTGCTGTTCACAAAATTGCTGCAATTTTGTTCATCATTTATGGAATGTACATGATTAGTAACAATCCCGAACTTTCAGGAATTGGTGCATTAGAGATTTGGTGTCAACTGAATCACAGAAACATGTAAGATGAACTTATTTATTTTTAGGAATAGCATTTTAAATTCAAAAATGCTATTCCTAAAGTCATTCACTCTTCAGTAAGTGAGTTATGTCTTAAAAGTGGGCAAGTAATTAATGAAAAACTATGATAATCTAAATAATTTGATCTACTTCCGACACTGTAAAATATCTAATATTACATAACTGGGTAAATAGTTGAATAAGTTAAAAAAACTGTAAGCTAATGTTTGACTATCCCAAGTGCCTGAAATGGTGTGAATCATTTACAGATGTCAATAATGAAACTATGCAATGATAGCTACAGGAAAAATCTCAACAGTGAGCTGATAAAGAGCATAAGCATGAGTTCCCGCTTGCCGATTGATACAGGAAATGGCAGATGAAATTTCAAAATAAAGCACAATCTATTGGTCGAAAGAATCACGATATATGGCAATTTATCACAAGTCTGAGATAGATGAGAAGATGAAGTGTAATGTGAACATGCTCGAGAAGGGTAAATTGGACACCTGTGAAGCACAGGTGAATGTAATATCCAAATGGCAGGTGTAACGGACAACAACTTTCATGGGTTATACGCAAACAGGAATACTTGGAACTGATAAACTTGTCCATTGTGAGCAAAGTAAAGCAGCTGCTGTAATGCTACATGAACAGTAAATTGAAGATTGATGGAAATTAACCAATCAAGCTACTGGAGTGTGAGATAAATAGAATTTGGAAATTTATGGACCAGGATAAATTGATTGAGAAATGACAAATCAAGAACAGAATGAAAGCTTCAAACAACATTTGGGGACAGGCAGAACTGGAAGGATGGGAATTCTTGTTTAACATTTTACAAATTTGCTCCAAGATTCTTTGTCTGAAATAGGAAAATGTGTCAAAGTGGGGAAAATCAAGGGTGAAAGAATGGAATTAATAATCTTGTCTGAAGAGATGGACCACTCAAACCATGGATGTTGTATGCAAGTACCCACTCCGACCTCTGCCAGCTGTTTGCTGGAGACCTCAGAAGTGCAATTGGAACTGCAAGAACAATGACAGCAGGAAGAGAAGTGACAAGAGGGTGTGGCTAAAGTGGAGAAACAAAGGTATGCCTATAAACAAATTTTCAGGCAATTTTGCTGAGAAAGGTGCACCTGTCGAATTATGGAGTTTGGACAAGGTACCCCTGAATTTAGTACCAGAGAAGTGAAAGCTGATTAATAAACCTGTATTCTAATGCATGGGACAGCTTAAATGTTGTAATTAAGTAAACTGCATCCAGGAGTAGAAATAAGACTAAATCTCTGGAATAGAGGATAATATTGCTGATCAGATGGACAGCAGTGTGGGATGTCAACAAAAGTTGAGGTTCCACATTTTTGAAAACCAGGTCATTTGGAGGATGTGCATTGACAATAGGAGATTGAATGCAGCCTTTCAACATAGCGTTAAAAATGAATAGGAATCACTGATGAAAGTATGGCCAGATCAAAGGATGGAAAATCTGCAGAGATTAAACATAATTTTTAACATGTACAGACCATTATCCATTCCATAGAATTAAATATCCTCCTAGTCATGGGCGGATCCAGGATTTTTCAAAAGGGGGGGTTGGGCTAATTTTTCTGAAGGGCTGACTATACCTGTGTGTCTGAAACGCACGCAATATGCCAGCTTTTTATTAGCAATTGAAATCGACATCATGGCAATATTAATGTATCAGGCAGCAGCCTTTGGATACCCCATTTTATCTAATCTATATTCACAGCTAAAGGGAGGGGCAATAGCCCCCACTAGTTCCTCCCCTGTATCTGCCCATGCTCCTAGTCTCTCCATATTGTTGTCATCTGCTGACTAGAAAAGATTTGTTCTGGTCATCATGAAGATGCAGCTGCCCTTGCCACTTCACAAGTGGATTTACTCTTGCAATTGCCACTCTATTGTAAAGTTTTCCTAAATTCTTATATTCTAATTGTTTTCTTCCTCTTAAATTAAAATATCTTGGTTCCTTGTTTTGGGGTTATTTTCTTCCTGATGATGGAAGATGTTTGCCAATTCTGAAACTACTAAATTTTTATATTTTTAAAAGTTAGTGTGTTTTGCCTTTCATTATTCCCACATCTTCAGAGGGATGGTAATATCCAGTGAGCATTAACATCAAAAAGATTCAGTGCATGATCGTATAGTAGAAGTCTGCAGAATGGAAGAAATGATCATCACTGGTGAAGAAAGCTCAACTGGTACGTGCTGACAGGAAGACAACAAAAGATCTGAGTAGAAATTAGGAGCAGACGATGGACCAGGAGGAGAATTCCTGAAATCAAGGAGAGTATGAAAGATTCTTGTTAAGTTCAACAGCATCCTCATGTAAAGCGATGGAACAGTTGGTAAGTTTCTCAGATGCAGTATGATTGTCATCAGGGAGCTCAAGAGAAGTGTTTCTTGTAATGGAACTGCAAAAGGTAGGAGCATTAAGGCTGTGATGAAATAATGACATCCAAGATCTTAAAGGGTCATTTACGGGGATGAAGAAATGAAGGCATGAGTACAATGCAGTACTATCCAATTCTCACAGACTGAATAGTTTCTGATCAAAAAATGAGTAACAATTGATACAGAACAAATATTCAATGCTGATAGTGATGTTTACATTACATTTTGTATATAGAATCCTAATGAATAAACAGACAACAACTGTATATACAAATAATGTAATCTTTGATGAGGGATTTTCTCACTCCAGAAGACATTAATTTGATATTTCAGTTCGGTTCCTTGAACCTTCGCCAAGAGATGTTTGAGAATTACAAGAATTTCTCTGCTGTTATTTTATCAAAGTCAATGTCTTGGAGTAGATGTTTTTGTGGCCTTCTTGTCTAAGACTTTTAAACACACTGTAAAAACAGTAACAAAGGCTCAAGGAACCGAGTCAAAGTATTGAATTAATTTCACCTGGAAGGGAAAACCCCTTATTAAAGATTACATTATTTGTAAATTCAAATTTTCATGGCCTACTCCTCCTTCAAATTCAAGTTACAAAAACAACAGTGAGGAAATGATGAAAAGCAGAAAGAATAAAATGGAGAATGTTCAAATGTCATATGAACATAAAAACTTGCAGGGCAATGTTTGTTTTTTTTTACAAAAAATGCAAAACAAGAACAAACACCAGTATTAGAAACATAATTTTGAAAAAAATTTTTGTATATCTCATCATACTGCATCTAAATGTTTGAAATCCGTTCACATCAATGTTTTAATTTTTGCAAACAGACAATCTAGCAAAGTAACGCATCATTATGAAGATATTAGAGAAATTAAAACAAAAAAAATAAAAAAAAATAAATAAAAACAAGACATCTTATTCGGCTTGAATATGTTATTAATAAAAATGTTCTGAAGCTGGAAACGTTTGAAGGTGTATTCCATTTAATTCTATTTCTTCACACATTGAAGAAGAACTGCGAAGGCCAAGAATTTTAATGTCTGCATCTGGAAAATTGCCATATCCTGTTGTCCTCAGGAAAGAGACTGATTTATAATTTAGTCAACTGAGTCCCATACTCCTCTCCTCCTCCATCTTTGTAAGAATGACAAATAATTTGGCTACAGCTTTTCTTGATACAATAAGATCAGTTCTTCTCAACAAAAAAACTATTATCAAAATTAATGGCTTATAGTTCAATAAGAAGATGCACACCATGTGATTCAAGCTTTATATGCAGAGTAGATAAAACATTTTCAAAAACTACAAACAAAATTGCATTAAGCATATGAACTGTACTTTAATTTCTAGTAAAAATATAGAAATGATTCAGACCCTAAAATTAGAAATTTTTCTTTTCAATGCATAATTTTCTTTTAACAGGTACACAGCAAAACAGAAGGAACAAAGATTAAGAATTACTGTAAAATAATTATAACGATTCTTTACCTCAAATGTTTCACAGTTGAAAAATGCCATATTTTCGGTGTCATCAGGCACTTTCCAATTCACATCACCACTCTCATCGAGACGAAATTCGGTCCTGAGAAAAAATTAAAATTTTAAACAATAAATTACTGTAATAATGCTATGGTAAAAATTACTAAACTACAGAAACTTATGAGCTTTCATTAGCATTTAAAGTTGTATTTTTTTTTTTCAGCCCTATTGCCAATTATAAATATTTCAATGAATTTATCATTCTAGAATAAAAATTTACATAAGAAAATTTTATTTGAATACTAATTTCTTAGATCACATTCTTTGAACAAAAAACCCTTTTCAATGTATTCGATATTATTTAAATCACAATGATTTTCCGCCTGGTTTTTTCAATCTATTCCTTGTTGATTTTAACCTTTATTTACATATTTTTTAATTACTTAATTAAATGTATACCTATTTTAAATGGTTATTTTATTGAATTAATTTCATTATACAATGTCCTTATTATTATAATACAGGGTATTTACAAAGTCCGTGAAATATTATAAATTGCTGTATTTTCAAAACAATACATAAAACTTGAGCTGAAATGCTTACAAAATGAAAGAAGCATTCACTAAATTATAATTTACAAATGTTTAATGTGTCCATCTTTGATAACACAACACACATCTATCCTGTAAGTCCATTTCACTCCATACCCTATCTATCATATCAGGGGTGATTGTAGCAATGGCAGCTGTGATGCGGCGCTGCAGACCCCGGAGATCCTAATCCCACATGAAAAAGTCACATGGAGTAAAGTCTGGTGACCTGGGTTGCTAGTGTATGAGTCCATGGTCATATGCTGAGACACAGCCATATGGCAATTCTTCATTTCGGTATGCATGAACCTCACTGTGGAAATGTGATGAAGTGCCATCTAATTGTAGGATGAAGTCCCCGCTGTCAGTCACCAGTTGTGGCATGAGCCACAATTGCAACATGTTCAAAAATGACATTCCTTTGATGTTTGGACCATACTCCTTCCTGTTTGACATTGCACAAAACACATTGATCTTTGGTGAGTTTCGAGCATGTTCTAACGTGGCATGAGGGTTCTGCATTCCCCATATGCAGATGTTACAGCGCTTTACTATTCCGGAAAGGTGAAAGGTTAACCCCCATCACTGAAGATTAACTTCCTGCTGTAACTCTTCTCTTCCATGCATTGTTTCATTTCAATGCAGAAAGCCAAGAGGACTTCTTTATCATTAGGGGTACGTGCCTGTACAGCTGCAACTTGTAAGGCTTCATATGTAAGTGTTTATGAAGGATTTTCCATACCGTTGTGTGTGGGATGTTCGCTCCTGGCTTGCCCTTTGCTTGAACTTAATGGGACTGCACTGAAAAACTTTTCTTGCATGTTTCACCGTTTCTTCTGACCCATTAGTCCACCCTGAATGCTTACCAACACACAAACAACCAGTCCATTCAAATTTTCTGTACCCCTTCATGATGCTGTTGTACACGGGTGGATCCTTTCGATACTTGACACGAAACGCTCTTTTCAATCTTACAATAGACGTATGAGCAAATTCAAGGATGCAAAATGTTTTCTCAGACTGTGTCAATGCCATTTTGGACTTGTGTGAATGTGGTGCTGCTGGTGGCCGCCAGCATAACTAAGACAACAAATAGTGTTTTAAATTCAAATTTAGAGAGGGCATCTTTCATTTTGTAAGCATTTCAGCATATGTTTATATATTGTTTTGAAAATACAGCAATTTATGATGTTCCATGGACTTTGTAAACATCCTATATTATTATAACTCATTTTATATTGACTCATGTTTCTTTCCCCTTCCCCCATCAATAATGTATTCTACCTTGAGTGAAATTGCACATTCAAGAGCCTTCCTGTACTCTGCCAGCATATCAATGGTTGCAAGAGCAGTCTGGGTCAACAGTTGAGAAATGTGGTCAATAGATGTTGCGAATGCTTGTCCAATCAGAAAACTGTAGGTCAGATGACAAGGATCTAAGCATTGCAACTTATCCCTGTTACATTTACTTTGAGAAGCACCACATTCCTTTCCAGCAGCATGCAGAACTCCAACACCTAGAGCACTGCAGAAGCCAGTGGAGAAGAGGGCAAAGGGTCTCCTTAGGGATCCTGTATTTCAGAAAACTTTTCGAAAGCGCCTCATTTTTTTTCAGCACCCTGAACATCAAAGTTGCATACTTAGACAGTCTAAGTAAAGTATGTAATTGGAAAATCTTTGCGAAAGCCATCTTGCTATCCTTGGAATTTTGATATTGAGGCAACATTGGCGGGCAGAGACATATCAAAATTCCAAGAATAGCAAGCTGGCTTTCACAAAGATTTCCCAATTACGTACTTTACTTAGACTGTCTAAGTATGCAACTTTGATGTTCAGGGTGCTGGAAAAAAATGAGGCGCTTTCGAAAAGTTTTCTGAAATACAGGATCCCTAAGGAGACCCATGCCCTCTTCTCCACTGGCTTCTGCAGTGCTCTGGGTGTTGGAGTTCTGCATGCTGCTGGAAAGGAATGTGGTGCTTCTCAAAGTAAATGTAACAGGGATAAGTTGCAAGGCTTAGATCCTTGTCATCTGACCTACAGTTTTCTGATTGGACAAGCATTCGCAACATCTATTGACCACATTTCCCAACTGTTGACCCAGACTGCTCTTGCAACCATTGATATGCTGGCAGAGTACAGGAAGATGTATTCTACCTCTTTTTTTTGAATCTCAGATTGATCATTTATTTTTGTTCTGTCTGGTATTTGTAACTTGAAAATGGCAATTGTAACTATAATTGCTGAAACGTTGTGTTATATTTTAAATATATTTCTTACTTAACCAAAGTTTCTGAGATTTTTTTTATTATCTGAATAGATTTTTTACCTCTCACACTTTAAATTTATTAAACTAAAAAAATATAGTTTATAATTTATCTAAAGATTATTAGATTTTTTTATATTTTCAACAATTTATTCAGAATCTGAACATAATTCTTTTTTTATCATTTTCCTTAAAAATAGATGTAAGTTAAAAAAAAAAAAGGGGGGGGGGGGGCATTTTTTAACTAATGAATGCTTCTATAGACCTCACCCCAGAATGGGAAAATCCCTCTAGAAAAGGATCTATACAGTATCAAGTCCCACTCCTCCTTCAGAGCCAAACTAGATTCTGCTTTATTAATGTAAACAGTTATACACTGAGCTGACACACATTGTTAACTTCATCTCTAATACTGTACACTATATACCTCTTTTGCAACTTCATCTCTAGTATTTGAACTCAATCATCACCTACGATAAATGTTCTTTTCTACCTTTTGTCCTCACTGCCTTACATTTTGTTCCTTCCTCCCAACAATAATTAAAAAAAAAAAGGAAATTAAAGTTGAAATCAGACACGAAGATTTTATTTTTGCTAAATTTTTTGCCAATTTTTGATTACAAATTTTTAATGGAAATTAAATTCCACTTCAGAAAGGCATCTTTTCTGGCCTGGCATATATACTCATGCTAAATCACAATGCAGTTATAGATGTCATTGCTCATAAGCAAGAGTGTTAGAGTTATTGTAGTGACATTGTCATTTTGTCTACTTACTGACTAATACACTGAATGACTATGTAATAATCACAACATCCAGAAATATGAAATCAATATAAATAAACTTTTATGTGACTAATTAGTTGTAGGAAATGATTAAAAAATTTCAGCTTGAAAAAAATACATTTTAGTTTATTTATGCAGCAAGCAATGAACAGTTGCTGTATCTTCCTTTGGCCTAAGAATCCTTATAATGTCCTGTGTTATATTCTGCCATTTTTCTTCCTGGTACTGCAGGCTGTGCAACGTTTATGTTATTTGGAGACACTGTAGGAGTAACCATGTGCATACACCACTCTCGTATGAACTCTTACTTCTATAAGAGATAAATCTGGGAAATTGCAGGCCATTTGAGGGCTTAGGAAGTCCGTAAGAAAAAATATGGTACCTCCCAAATCTAAAATCATCACAAAAAAAAAAATAGACTAAAAATAAACTAAAGAAATTCATGTGTTGGCCTCTACCAGCCTCAATGAATTTTCTATGAGCAATTAAATAAAACAAAAGCGCCTAAAAATATATAAACACATTAATGGTTTGAGATCAAATATTAACATATCTATTTTACAAAAAGAAAATAATTTCTTTATTTTATTTTTAGTGTGTATTTTTTTGCAATAATTTTAGATTTGGGCAGTACCATATTTTTTCTTACAGATATTTCATTTTATCTCTGTTTTGAGACCCTGCTGTTTACTGGTGACTACTTCCAACTTATGATCGCTAATTAAGCAAGAAACAGCTGTTCTATGATGTCACTTACTAAACATTTGGTCTCAACCTTTAAAGCCTTAAGAGATTCTTTCAGACGACAATGGTTTCTATATTGTCTTGCTACAAAATAATGCTTGGAGTGTGTCAAGAAATGACAGAGAATGAGGTAACAAAACCTCATCAAGGTAATCTGAGCTGTCAAGATACTCTGTTTCATTATAAGATTTAGTTTACTGTTGTAACTGATATGACCCAAAAACAGAATACCACTACACTTTGATTGATGCTCACAGTTACACGCTGGAACTTAGGGTCGACTCTATGATGGCAAACTCTGATTAACCATAATCTGCCCCAGGCGAAAGGAACTCAACAAGGAGATAATGTAATGCTATTTCTGATGATGATGATGAGGGATAAGGTAATTGATACAAAGGACTTCTTCTTTCCTGGCGCTACAACACTGGGTGGGTTTTGGCCTCTCGGACAATACCTCTCCACTTCAATCTGTCCATCGCTTTATTTTTCCATCCTCTAATTCCCATCACAACAAGGTCTGTGGTCACATTGTCCAACCATCTTGTTTTGGGTCGTCCTTTCTTCCTTCTCGAATACAGTCTTCCTTTCAACATTCTCTTTGATACAAAGGACACTGTGCCTGTACGTCCAACCTCATGGAACCATCAGCCAATGAGTCTCAAGTATTCCAGTGAGGGCACCAAAGAATGCTGTATTGATGAAGATGTTACATCATAATCTGCAGTTGCTTGTCAGAAGACAAAGCAGTCTTCTATTCTGTGGTAACTCTGAGAGGACCTGAGCTAAGTCGTCTTTACCACTTACATGCATTTATTTCTGTATATATTGTGATGAGATTTATATTTATATTTTACTTTATTTATTCTATTTATTCTAGCTTATCTTATTCATTTTTTTGTATTGTACTGTTCTTATCAATATAATCAAATCACCTGTATAATTTCAAATTCCAAACTGTTAACGTTTATTTCTGTTTTGTTTATTTTTAAAATCCCAACCGCTGGGAGGCTCCCATAATGCACCATAATTTAAATCTTTCAGTTATTGTTTAAATCCCCCAACCATATGTTAAAGCCCTCCAACCAATCACCGATCATTGTACATAGATTATAAAAACCCATGCTCTTCCCTTTAATAAATCAGAACACATTCAGATCCAGCATCAGTCTCATTCTACCTTCATTTCACGAACCAGGACACCAACAAAATCACCACAATATTGTGGTTCAGTGCATACTCTACCAAGATGAAAGAATGCAAGAGAGGACTTAATAACTTCATCCCTCCTATACAAACTAATCCTGAAAAGTCCTTTTTTTGATAATGATCTCATATATGATTTATTGGGATGATGCCAATGACATCTGGTGAGAATTTCCATCAGTAACTTCTGTACTGTTTTGTTACTTCAACGTTGCTTAGGAGTTATATGATTAACAATGATATTTACAATATCACATCCAGTGACATTAACTATAGCAGTTCATCACTTGGCCAGTTACATACAAATTCCTGTACTAAATACAGTAATGACCTGGCTTTACCAAATGTATTCTTTATTGATGTTGTGATTTTTTTTTTTTTTTTCGTACAAAGTTGTAACAAATGCCTCAATCATCATGGTGACTTCGTAGAAAAATAGTATATCTATAAAAAGGGCATCATCTCATTTTCTTCCAATAAATGTTTTGCTTTTCATACACAAGCTTTGTATGAAAACTTTTTTTCTGATCAACCTACATATATATTGTATTCTGTAAGCCCAATTTTGGTTAAAAAAAAAAAAGAGAGACTAATTTTAATTAGTGAAGTTAATCTTCCTATGTTAATATTACATTCATAAATAGCAATTCATACAGCTTGGGATTTGCTACTGTACAGAGTGACGAAAAGTCCATATACCTCTAGATATAAATGTATGCTATGGAGAAAGCAGTATACAGTATACAGTATAATGCTTCTGGAAATAAGTCAATCAGCGAGGAATGGAAGCAACAATGAAACAATCGCACACTGACAACACGCAACCAATCGAAGAATGGCAATAATCAAAGAAGCAAGCAGTGACTGAAAGTATGGCTGATTTAAGCAGATTCTCTACTGAAAAGCATTTAGTTGCAGTTTGGATTCATGTGGATTCGACCACATATGGGACAACCACATTCAGAAATCATTATCAATTTTCAGCTGCGGCACCACCATCCAAGAGAACATTACTGCCATGGGAACGGAAGACTTCTACATCAGGATATGTGAAGGATTCACATTGGAAGGGAAGACTGTTAACATGCTTGGAAGCATGTGTTGCTGTGGGAGAATCCTTAATGCGACATCCCGTGAAGTTGACACGCAAGCATGACGAATTGGATATTCCCGATCAACCATGAGAGACCACATGCGAAAGAATTTGAAATTGAAACCTTTTTCCCCTTTGTCAGTGAATGAGCTATTAGATGTAGATTTAACATGGCATGAAGAAGCATGCAACCTGCTTCTGCATTTCCCAACAAGAGAAGATCAACGAAGAGTTCTATTTAGTGATGAATGTGCTATCTATCATCTTAATTTTGAAGTACTATATCCATGTATTGTGGGGTCTATTATAATAGTATATCTGGCAGCAAAATGATGGATGCAATACAAGGGCTAATTGCCAATGTGGTTCCGTGATATGAACAATACAGCTTGCTGAACATAAAAAAAATACATGAAGCCCATCAGACAATAAGCAAGACCAAGGAAATATATCATTCTGCAAATGTAAATCCCTATGCATCAAAGAGAGGCATAACAGCAGGGAAAATCAAAGGTTGAATTACCTTCTGAATAGGCAGATGCTTCACATCAGAAGTAACAGTATGAATGGAGAATCACCCTGATCAATCGGCAGAAAAGCTTAGGGATCAAAGAAGAACCAGCAAAAGACAGGTAGTTGATAAAATACGACAGAAGCAGAGAGATATCTAGTCATCCCGAAACATTGATAATGGTGTACACACAAGAAATGTGCAGTTGTAACCTTGTGGATCATGATAGACCAGTTAAACATAACTGTGAAGACCAGTTAAACAACATGTAGCAAAAGTGAAATTTTGCTTGATGGCTATGGAAAAAAAAATGACTATCATCTGAAAGAGGACATACCAACATATTCCCATTTACCAACAAATACAAGAAACATCAGTTGAACTGTTGGGAAAACACTATAATGTATTGTGTAATAAAGTGGTCAGAGCTAATATGATCAAACAGGACTTTATTGAAAAGTCTCATACACCTGCAAACCACCATTCAGCTTTATAAATCTTTCAACTGTCTATGGAAGCATAGATAAATAAAAGAGCAGGGGTCAGAATATGGAATAGCATATCTCTCTTTAAGGTCTCAAGAGTTGAAATAAAATTGATAATGGAACCCAAATAATGGTAAATATCAATTAAGCAATTTCAATCATGTTGAGTTCTCAACCACTATGGTTAGAAAAAGCCATTGAATAGGATCAATATGTTAGCATCTAAAAGCATCAATGGAGCAAAGTAAGAATCTGAGGAGCCTAGCAAAGAATCAGATGGGAACTGTGGAGGAAGAAGTCTGAACCCTTAGTGTGGCTTGAAGAGCTTTGATGAATTTGTTTGTAGGGCAGCAACAAGGCATATCCAACTGGAAGGAGTACCAAGGAATTTCAAGAACCACTTTAAGATGTAACATTGAGTATCTCACATCTTGACAATCAAGATGGTTAGTCCCTGAGAGTTATTCAAGTAAGATCAAATGACTAAGAGAGGATGAGAAGCCATTCACTGAAGTAAAAAATGAATATAAGTGTGTAACGCCCAGATGCACCATTCAAGTTCAGTGGTTGAACCTTAGTCTAACTGGAAAGAAAAACCAATATCCATCTTAAACCTATAGTGCCAACAACTTTGTGGAGATGATCATGGTTAAAAGAATCGTGAAGTTGAACCTCAGCATTGACATTGGCTAAGGTATACAAGTTGGGATTCCTTTGCAAAAAAAAACAACAACACACAAACAATGGGAAGTAAACTGATCCATTATTATGAAACTAAACTCCAACTGCTACTGACATCAATATTTCATCTTTATTCCAAAGACTTTATCAAGATAACTAACAGAAATCTTATGGAACAGAGAAACACCTCTCCCTTTCCTAAAACTTAAAAACAGCTAGAGTTTATTTTCATAATAATGGATCAGTTTAAATATGACATTGAGTTTGGATGTTTTCTAAACAATGGGAAGATTCATTCTCAAATAATGTAAAGTTTCATTATATACAAGAAACCTGGCTGCTGAACATTTCTAATTTAATTTCATAATGCTGTATTTAATTTAATTATTCCAATGAGATAGTTTGAATCACTGTAGAGCTACACAACTGTGAGATAATCTAATGAATAAACAGAAATTTACCAAAATTTACTAAAATCTTTTTTTTTAGCTGGTTGTTAATGGAATAAATAAGTATACATAAATTATATATATTTTGTTCAAAACATAATATACAGCTTAGCTATCAAATTCCAGACAAAAAAAAAAACTCATTAAAAATGAAAATAAGATAAGAAAATAAATTTATAAAATTAAAATTATAGGTTGGCTTTATTATTTTATTATTTATTTCCCATTAATTTTTAGTGACGACTGATAATACAAAGATCAAATCACCTATCGAGCTCTTTGCGCAGGAAACGATGTTTGCTGCAACAAATCAAGACTCAGTTTTGGACGCACGATGTACTTCCACTACTGAGAACATAGATCACAGAACTACAGTTCAGTTACTCTGCTATTGCTTGGTGCAAAGTAACTGAAATTTAACTTCAAGTTCAAGTTGAACACAGCTCTTCGAAGCAGTAGATGAATGCCACTTTAGTGCAATTGGCATAAGTAAAATATCCTTTATTGCTTTGAAAAGATGTAAGGAGCTGTGTTGATTCCAAAAGGTAGAATTTGGAACTGGAAATGCAGAAGAAAGATTGTAGAAGAATAAATTTTATTATTGTTGGCAAATATAAAACTATTTATTCTTCTACAATCCAACTTCAGAAATGAGTTTCAGTATATTAGAACAGAGCTTTGCTATTGGAGAATGGCTTTTGAGTGAACCAATCAGAAGCTCTCGACATCGGGTGCAATGTAGCTGACGGCAGTATGAACCTTAAATATTTGTTCTGATAATTTTAAATTATTTCTTTAGTCTTTTTCTCCAAGAAAAACCTCAATAAACACTGGTTTGGCCGTAACTGTTCACAATGCTAAAACCTTAGCAATGGGTTCTTTGAACTGCGACGTAGGTTGTGATGACACACTTAAACAGACTATTGGATTGTTAGCTTTATGAGATTCTGCTTATGGATGTTGAATTAATTAAAACACTAGATGATGCCCTTTCAAAAATGAAGTACCTCTTGGTTTTTCCTATATATGAACATAATTTTTATAATATTAAGTAAGCAAATGAGATATATGACTGACATGATGAATCTCTCAATTTGAAGAGAAGTATTTTTGGAATTTTTGGAATTGACATGTAAAAGAAATTTGTGCTATGAATTTTAAGAGTTAAATATTCACAATGTATGAAGTAAATATAACTTAAGAGGTCGTAGCATGGCATTGTGTTATTTTATCTCAAATACAAGAAAATGACTTTGTATTGTTTTATGTTTATTTGCATGTGTCTGTTAGTAATCAATTAAGAACTCAAAGAGCTGTAAGCATTCAAAGAGGCTTATTAAATAGTAAGTTAGTGCAAAAAAATATTTGAACAAAAGAAAATCTATTGAAATTTATTAAATGCAAACAAACAAGAGTTTACTTAAAAAAAAAAAAAAAAAAAAAATCTTTTTTTTTTTTTTTTTGTATTATTAATTCTACTGAAAATAAAAATTAACTTTTTATTTGCTACTGAAAATTAAAAAAAAAAAAACAAGGATGTAATATAAAACTTACCCCTCAATTCCTGTCGTCTCAACAACACCAGATAAGGAGACACATTCTACTATCTGTAAAAAAATAAAATGAATGAATGAAAAGTTTCTTAGGACATGGAATAAAATAACTGCATACAGGACAGTAGAGAGATCACAGAGATACAAGATAATAAAACATATGGAATGATAATAAAATTTCATATTTCACAATTGTCTTACCTTAAATTTTCCGAGTCTCTCTCTCAAAAAACAAAAAAGAGAGAGAGTCTCACTCTCACACAACTATTACTGTTTACAAATTTCATATATTACATTATCTTTCAATGCAATGTTTCTCAGAAAATGGTTTATGGATTTCTCTTTACTAATCGTACGAAACAAAAATGTAAAAAGAAAAACACAGTTGCGCTTGCCAAATTTTACTTTTCTTTTGTTAAAATGATCTGATATAGTGCTTCTTATAGTATTTTTCTGCACTGATTTCAAATCTGTTTGCAAAATTTATGAGGAGGACAGGGTCTTTGAATAACCTGCATTTAAAAAAAATTTAAATTCATGTTTTCTGATAATATACGCAATATAATACAAGTACAATTAACATGTATTAGCAGAAAATAGATAAAGCAGAAAATCAACTAAAATGTATTTTTAGTTGATTTTCAGCTGTATTTAGCTGGAGGAATGTTTCTTTTTTAGTGCCCAGCAGTTATTCTGCATGCATATTTGGTAGCGAGTTTACATCATTGACACATCCTGTTGGAAGAGTTTACCATGTTCCTTAATTACAAGTCCAGGATTTTGTGGGGGAAGAAAAGTACAAATATAAATCCAAAATATGGATTTTCAGAGACAAATTGCACCCAGGGCTCTGTAGTTTTCAAGAAGTTCACTAACCTTTTGTAGTTCTTGGCCTGCTTGTTTCCCAGGAAATTTCTAACAATTTTTTTAAATGATCTCCGTGCAGACTCATTCAAGGGTCACTCAAAATCTTGATCCTTCATGAACTCCCTTATTTGTGGTCCAACCAATATAGCTTCTTTCAATTCATCCCTTTGACAAAGTTCTTCATCAAATTAGTTTGATATTCAATGGTTGAAGGTACACTTTCTTGAGGTTCACAAGAGGCTGACAAAACAACATTTTTTTTTGCTAGATGTTAGGTTTTTCCTCTTTGACCACTGCTTTTTGATAGTTATTTTTCTTTTCCCTACTGTCTCACTCCCATAAAAATAAAACAAAATTTTGTGTATCCAATTTGAAGTCCTAGTACAAGAGCTATCAACTTAGATCTCCACAAATATGTCAAGAAAACTTCTCATACTATATCATACTCAGTAGAAATTTCACATTGTCATATGACTCCTTCATGTCTACTGCATAAGCAAGGGTGACTGACATATTCTCATTTCCATTATGAAGGAGGACAGCTTTCGAACTTGCTTTCAAAGAATCTACAAAAAGTCTCCATTCGTCAGGATTGTATTACTATCCTAATGCATCTAATAAAGAATCCATATCATTAATTGTTTGGGTGATTTATACAATTATGAGACATTTTTGTGAAGAGTTTGTACAATTTTACTTACATGTATATCACACAGTGAAGTATGCACAAAAAAACACTATTTCTACTTTTATAGTCCAAGAAATAGGATTAAAACAAGAGACAAACTCACAAATGGAAGGTGTTGTTCATGTGAAAACCAGCATACAACTGAAGCTCTAGTAAGCCACACATGTAAAATTTTCTTATCTTGAATGACTCTTGGTGCTTCATTGGTTTTTCACATTTTTGGTGTAACATCACTCTTTTCAGTCAATATTAATCATACATAGCAAATTCCTCTACTTTCTTTTCTGCTTAGACATAAAACAAATAATCACAGGGAAAAGCTACTGCATTTAATATAATCTTTTGCTCATTATAGAAGGCTTGTAACAAAAATAAATCCTTTTCAAAAATAAAGAAAAAGAGCCATAATATAGGCTATTTGAGCTAGATGTACATTTTTTAATAATCAAGTGTGTTACAAAAAAAAATGGAGCTCTTAGGATTCTGGACTTAGGCAGCATACATTGAGATGTGCTACTGTTTACATTAGCAAGAACCAATATGGAAAGCACCCTGTATCAACATTTAGTAAAATACTGAAATGCTCTTAGCAGCAATGTATGCATGAACACAAGAGGGGAAAGCTATCATCCAGCTGTGTAATGTCTACCTAAAGTATAGAACATCAAGTAGTGTGAAATCACTGTTCAATTGTCGCATCTCCTGAGTATTGTTGGAGCTATAGTCCCTTTCATGTTACAGATGTGCTCAAAAGATGAAAGGTTAGGTGAGTGTGCTGGCTATGGCAGTATCTGTATGTTTTGCTCATACTGATACCGAAGATCAATGTAGGCTTCAGTAATGTAATGCTGAAGCCTGCAGTAAGTAATGCATTATCTTGTTGATAAAAGGTTCAATGCTACTGAAGAAATGCAGGGTGTCTACAAAATCTGAATAAAAAAATTCCCTGATTTTTCCCTGATTTCATGAACAATTTCTTTTAAAATTCCCTGATAATTCCCCAATTTGTTCAACCAAAAAAAAAAAACCGATCTGTTCAACCAAAAAAAAAAAAACAAACCGATTTGAACCAAAAAAAAAAAAAAAAACAAACCTTTTAAACAAAAAAAAAAAAAAAAAACCGATCTATTCAACCAAAAAAAAACCGATCTGTTCAACCAAAAAAAAAACGATCTGTTCAACCAAAAAATTCCCTGATTTTAAGTAATAATTGCAAAATTCCCTGATAATTCCCTGATTTTTTCCAGAATAACAAAATTCCCTGATAATTCCCGGTTTCCCTGATTTCCCTGATTCTGTAGACACCCTGAAATGTAACAGCTACTGGCTGCAAAATATCATTGGTCAGTTAAGAGATTCCCTTACGATGACCAGCTCTGACCAAGATGTCTGACTAATGACATCCATATCATAACACCAGGTGCTAGGCCTGTGTGAGACTGTCACAAGCAGTGGAAGGGGTTCCTTCCTCTGGATGGTAGCAAATATGTCTACTGTTATGTTGAGTGGCAAAAACAAGATTCGTCACTAAACACAACAGTAAGCTACTCCTGTTCATTCCAATTCTGTATAAGGCAACACCACTGAAGACGTACTTGCACATGTGAACAGATGGGGTGAAGGGTGAACGCAGAGCAGGATGATAAGCTTGCAATGAAACTATAAAGCCTGTTGCTTACCATATACATGGAAGGTATTCAAGCTGTTACCTTGTCAGTTCCTTTGCAGGTTTATTGCAGTCAAACCAGTCAAGCATTCCCACACATCGCAAAGGAGCTCCTGTTGCTCCATAATCATATGTAGTCTTCCTGATCCTTGTTGATGTGCTGGATCCTTCTTGAATCCATTGATGCCATAAGACTATGAGACTGCAGCTAACACAAAGAATTACATTTCTGTATGACAAACCAGCTTCTCAAAGCTGATCATTCTTCCAAGCTCAAAGTCTGTTAACTGTTGGAACAGCTTTCGGCATCTGTGTAAGAGTATCTTTAGCAGTTTAGAACAATGTTGGTTACTAATAAGGGAGTTTTGGAAGCCTTTATCTGTGTTCATGACATTTATAAAACAGCTTGCAAGCAGTTGCATTTTTATTTTGCCTTAGTTTATTTTAGGAAGTAAAAGAATTTGTATGATTATGAAAACAAAAAGGCATAATTCCTATCTGTTGTATGTGTGTGGGGTGAATGTGGCTCGCAGGGAAGCCAGGCATTGCGACTGTTGATATAACAGGTCTACCGGCTTAAATCCGCTGTTTGCTCATAGATGGCGTAAGTGGTCATATCAAACGACTATTCCAACCGTCATATTGTTAGCTTCATGCATTGACATCTGTCGACAATAATCAGTGCACAACAACAGCAATTTCAAAGAGCAACATAAATTTTTCCTGTGATAATCATGTCGGTTCAAAGACGGCAATTTCGATGTTACCGACAAGGAGCGTAAAAATCGGCTAAAAAATTTGAGGACAGTGAACTGCAAGCTCTATTAGACGAGGACGACATGCAATCGCAAAAAATGCTTGCCCAGCAATTGGGTGTTGCTCAACAAAGCATTTCCAATTGCCTATGTGCCATGGGAAAGGTCCAAAATATCGGAAATGGGTCCCGCACGAATTGACCGATCGGCAGATGGAGCGATGCCAAAACACATGCAAAATTTTGCTTGCCAGATAAAAAAGAAAGTCCTTTCTGAATCAGATTGTTACTAGTGTGTCTATTTCAAGAATCCTAAACGCAAAAAATCATGGGTTGACCCTGACCAACCATCAACATCGTCCGCAAGACCCAATCGCTTCAGACGGAAGACGATGCTGTGCGTCAGGTGGGATCAGGAGGGTGTCATCTACTATGAGTTGCTGAAATCAGGGGAAACTGTCAATGCCCATCGCTACCACCACCAACTGATCAAATGGAACCACGCTCTCCATGAAAAAAGGCCGGAATATCAGAAAAGACATGACAAGCTGATTTTTCTCCAAAACAATGCACCATCACACATGTCAACAATGGCCGCAATTACTTGGAGGCACTCAACTGGGAGCTGCTACCCCACCAGACCTAGCACCTTCCGACTACCACTTGTTTTCGTCGATGGGCCACTCATTTGCTGAGGAACAATTCGATTCCTATGGAGACGTCCGAAAATGGCTTGATAAGTGGTTTGCCTCAAAAGGGAGGGATTTTTTTTGGCAAGGTATCCACAAATTGCCCAAGAGATGGGAAAAATGTGTTGTTAGCGAGGGCCAGTACTTTGAATAAACCATTTTTTCACTTTCTATTGAAAAAACATGTTTGTTTTTACCTTAAAAACAGCGGATTTAAGCCAATAGACCTGGTACTGTGCTATGCTATGGAAATGAGGACAAAGAGACAAACAGATTCAGAAAGAACGGTGGGAGAAGTGCAGGGGAAACGAGAGAACCCCAAGAAAACCTGTTCAGCGTGGAACATCCACCTTCACAAAACACGAGAAACGAATCCAGTACTCAGAGAACCTATCTATTGTAAGTAACAATGATTTCTATCTATTGCATAGTAACTACAATTACTCTAATTCAAAATGTAAAATGTTGACATTTTTTTACAGCACTATTTTTTTTTTCAAGTTGTAACTAATATATTTGCAAGAGCCTTTTAAATGGTTTCTATATTTCAGAAGGACATCACCTGCAATATATCTCTGTAACGCAATTTCTCTCTGTTCAATTTTCACAATTATATTAACTCCAAGTTATTTTTCAACTTTTAGCCAATAATTCAATATTTACTAATTACCTTTATACCCTTTTGTTGTCATGATAAAATAATCATACACATTCTTTTACTTCCTAAAATAAACTAGGGCAAAATAAAAATGGAATACCTGCAAGCAGTTATGCGTATCTCATTAAATGAAATATACTGTGCAATCAAATTAAGAACTCTCCTGGACCAGTGAAAAATCTCGCATTCAACCATCAAATGAGCAGATAATGTGACTCTGTACACATAAATAGGAGAGCAGGAGATACTGTCACATCATTTGCTGATGCAGTGTGAAAAATGGGAAAAGTTGGTAGCTGATTTCCAACAGGGGATGATCATAAGTTGCATTCTGAAAGTTATGTGTTTCCAAGACAGCAATACTGGTGAACTGTTCCTGTGCACTGCTGTAATATTAACATTGAAGTGTGTGCTAAAAAAAAATAAGAAAAAAAGAAAGAAATATGAAACTGAAAAGAAATCCATGTTTTTGCAGGACTGAACGAAACCTTCTGTATTGCAATTTGGTTCAAGTCCACAATACGGTACCAACAATTAGAGGTTTCATAAGGATACATCGACTTTGAATCAGCGCAGGATACATGAAGGTACATACTGTTATCTCAAGATTGCAGTTAACCAGATGAGGGTTAGGTTTTCTAGTAAAAGATCGTGTAAAACCATTTTCAAATAAGCTTATCTGCAAACCTCATTCTACTTTTCACTAGTTCATTGAAAAACTTTATAGTAGTATCAAGGCAGCCATCTTCTCAAAACTTGGAAAAATAGTACATGTTTTGGTAAACTGCACTTAAATTACTTTAATTGATTAGCTCAAATTAACATGTTGAAAGAACTAATTTTTTTCCCTTGAAAAACCACCTGTCAGATGTAAGAACGAAATCACATCTAAAGAAGAATTTTTCCTTTAATACGGCCTGAAATTGTATATATTTTGTTTAACAACAGACTGCTATCCTAATGGGTCTGAATTGTGAATAGCAAAGCTACTCTTTAAATATCAACTAAAACTAGTAGTTTTGTGGCGGGTTTTTTTGCTAACTAAAAATGACATCAAAAAGCTTCCTCAACATACTTTCAATTAATAATTAAGGAGCAATTTTTCAAGTGAAGTATTTCTTTCGTTGGGGAGGAAAAAATAACATATTTTATGTACATGCTAATAAATGATCCTGCTGTTTATAATTTTTACAGCATTTAGGTTACAATCAAAATAAGTAAATAAATATCAATAAATTTAACAGTGCCTAATAGTATTGTAACCTAAACATGAAATTTCAATTCAATTTTAGACTAGTAAAACTGAATTTATGTCTTTACTTATCAACACCCTATTAAATTCTAGTTCCTTTGCTCTTTTAATTAGTATTACATGAAACTATTACGAAAAAAAAATAATAAATTATGTTTAACTATATTTTTCTTGGTGTCTATAGAATTTTCTACTTCTTCACTAAAGCAGTGCATTTTAAAAAATAGAATGCAAAACTATTTTTTCAATCTTCTGAAATATTAAGCATGATCTTGCATCTAATTTCAAGGGCAGGATTTTCTGTATCAAGATTCTCTTGTTGTCACTCTGCAACTGAACACAAAATGTTACACACACAGCTAGGCTGAGCTGGAATGAGAAATACTCTACCGCTTTTTTTGATAGAGTCTTAAGATAATATTAAGGTTTAATAAAGAGATTGCCATATTATCTACTGTGATTATTTATATGTTATTTATTTTTGCATTATGCCATTCTTTATGCTTAAAAAAATGTTGACTGTATTATGCAGAAGATGTTTAACAAATTAGACCAAATTTAGACTGGAAACTTTTTTGGCTCGCAGCCATTGCCCTTCACAACCAACAACATTGAGGTGCCGGTTTTCACGCCAAAAAATCTCAACCTGAAAGCGCAGTCAAAACAGAAAGTGGTACTAAAATGATTTAAAAAGCACATGGTGATCTAGCTTCTATTCCCTGAAGATTGACTCCATAACAGCATCTGAAAGCTTGAACCACTCCAAAATTCTTACTTGGCTGGAAACCCAAGAAGAATTCTTTAAATTGACCAATTTCTAACAAAGCATATTATTATACTATTATTGTTTCATATTATCAAAAACAATAAAATAAAGATATTTGAGCACTATAATTTGCTTCTGAAAAGTTGCAGAATCAGTGATTACATCCAGTTTATCGTAGATAATGAGAAAACCAAACCTCAAGCATCTAGATGACCTATGAGAAAACAGTTCAATTATCATATGCTATAAAAAATTATCACTCTGTCAAAAAAGTCAATTTTTAAAGTTGTGAATTTAAGTTCTTTCATTCCTCCTTTCTCTACGATGTTATGCCGTATATGTTAACTTTAATTTATAAAAATTACTCAGTAGCTAACTACAAGAGCAATTCGATCTATAAATTGTCTCGTTCTAGTTTAAATGTCCTTTTGATAAATGATATTTTATTTGCGAGCATCACATGCTTACCCATGATCACAATTAACAGTGTTTGCATAAAAAATCTCAACAACTGTAGTTAAAACTCAACATAACAGAAAAAGATAGACCAAAAGTTACAGTTAAAGCATCACATCTGCTTCGCTGATGGTGGACAACAAAGGAGACTGAACATCAGGCAATTATCAGCCTAAGAGGATGAACTGGATGATCAGTCCAATGCTTATCAATCCCAGCTTGAAATTTTGAAAAACAGGGTTGATTTTTGTGTTTGAATGAAGGTTCCTCACAGAAATTCTTCAGATCTTAGTTTCCTAAATCCACAATTTTGAAGTATAGAAAGCCTGAAGGATTTCTTTGCTGTTGTTTTTTTTAATAGAATTTATCACTCCTCTGCCAAATAAATTGTATATTTCTCGATATGCTCATGTATAATATACATGAATGAAGGAAATACCATTTGTATGTATTACATCAGTTCAATAATGAACAACACATACCTCATTTTTTGTATGTATAAATAATTAGTTTTTAGTTTTCTCTTGTGAAAAGATTAATAGAAATAAAAAGTATTCATTGAATTACCAACATTTTTTTTCAAGTACTTAATTATAAATTCAATCATTTTCATGGCCTTGAAAATTAAAACTAAAATCTAAGGCTTTAAGCACCAGTACCAAGCTCGGACTTAGTTGATTCAATTGATCTGAAATAATCCTAATATTCACAGGTAGAAAAATTTTGTGTATGTAAAACTAAATGTTTTGAAACATCATTCACATACTGCCAAATAGAAAGAAAACAAGTAATCTCAATAAATGGCACCATAAAAAAAGTAAGGATCTAAGAAGGCATCTATCACTGAGTAATAAATGCAATATCCATTTTGTAAGTTTTTGTCAGAGGTAACTACTTTAAAGTTCACTCACTGCTAACTATTACATAAAAGAAATGAATTCTGCCAGATTCCTTCGATCCTTGAGGAATATAAAACACTTTATAAACACTAAATTCTATATGTACTTTAGTGTCAACTTAGACTAAAGGAATTCAGGAAAAAGAAAGAAAGAAAGAATCAAATATATTATTTTGCTAACTTTGTAAAATTTTGATTTATTTATTTCCCTATTGAATAACGCAGAGCTGCTAGCTTAAAAATAATATATCCTGGTTTATTTCTCCTGCTTTTAAAGACTGTAAAATTTTGATAGTATGCAGATATTCTCTGCAATCATACGTTTTTCATTTAATGAAATCATAAGATAAATATTCCACATCTGTTCCTGCAATGTTATACTTTACATTTAACAAATAAATGTAAATGTAATAT
>JAFIDM010002131.1:70143440-70221530 GCA_023159025.1 Thereuonema tuberculata | reverse complement strand
ATACTTTACATTTAACAAATAAATGTAAATGTAATATTCTGCAATGTCACATTTACAAGAACAAATAGTTTATCCAATGGATTTAGCCAATAACTAAACTAAAAGAAAGACAGCATTCAGTCATTACACAGAAATTATAAAAAGCGTTGCATTAAAAGTAGATTTAACCTGACATGTCGCTAGTTAAAAATATATCTACAAACACTTCTATTTTTTTATTTTATGTAGAATACAACATTATTGCATTTCTTTCATTACAATGAGGAATTTAATTTTCAATTTATTAAGTCTAAGTTTCTTGAAGAATTTTCCAAATAATTTTATGTTTACATTTTAACTTTTTTTTTTTTTTTTTTTTTTTTAACTACTAACTTTTAAATTTCCATCTTGAAAAGTAAAAAATGGATCTTCGTAGCAGACGAGATAGAGCTTTCTTTGGAAAAGCTCTTCAAATAATCATGCAATTTATGCATAATAATGTAAACTCAAGAGGATACCAACTTAGCACTGAAACAGATTTTCACCACATCCATCAAAGACGAAGTTTGAAAATCTACCTTTCAGAAAGAGATTTAAAATGACCGAATGAAATTTTGTAACCCAAGTGTCGGAATAGCAGAGTAAGGAGATGCATGGATGTGCGTTGGAAACAAGAGATGAACATTTTATCCTATGTTCAGCGAATTCCATTAAATTTCATCAAAACTACATAACTGAAATTGCTAACCAAACTCATATTCCAATCAAAATATAAAAATTATTTCCATGATGAATGCTTTTGGACTGATCACTGGGCCTTTTAGAAAATAGCGGCTACTGATTTTTCACAAAATTCCTCCTAGTTAATTTTTATTTATTAAATGCTTAGAAAGCTTGGGCTTTGAAAAATACACTCAAATTCACATTAAATCGGATTAACTGCAAATAAAATGTCTTTACCTTCCAAGTGCCATATATAATGGCATTTTCGTCCGCCATGTTTATTTCCGATTCTGTCCATAGATGGCGCCACCAAACAGTTCATCATGGACGGCGCGGCGTGGGAATCGTGTAGCAATGCAATTCTTGTTTGTTTTTTCTTTTTTACTAAAATTAACGGGAGTTTTCTAATTTGAAGTCCAGTGCGGTTTTTCTTTCTCCAGTTAATGACTTGTCAGTTTTTACTGTGAAACTGCTTTGTGTTTTTGTTTCTTTGGTAAAATGGATTCTTTTAGAGTAAAACTAGATTTCACAAACTTAATTTGTGCTGGGGTTTACTTAAACCAATGTTGGTTTTTAGTCAATCGTTCTAAAATTAATTCGGTAAATGACCTCAGAACCGAAATATGTCGTCGTTTTAATCTGCACCATTCAGCATTAAAAATCTACCTACAGAACTGTGAAGTACTTCTGGAAGAGTCGATTCAAATCTTAAGGGACGATGACTTGCTAGTACTGAAGTAAGTTATACTTTTCAAATGGATTAATCAGTTATATGATGTAGCTTATTAATGCCTGCTTTGCCTTTTGGAAATATCTTACCGTGTTAACCATTCTTTTTTAGATTCCACAATTTTTTAAAATTTTATGAGACAGTATATCCATTCTGCAAAAGTAAAACTAGGAGAAGCTCACTTGACACAGGATTATTATTATCAGAAAATACTCAAAACCTTCGGAAATAAAGCTTTATTTATTTTTTTCGTATTTCATTGAATAGAGTGGAAGCTTTGTTCAGACATCCTTTTCAGGACTCAAGGATACAATATAAGAGTAATGAATAAATAGGATTAAGTAATGAACTTGACGATGAAGAATAACTCCAAGCAGGGAAAGGATGAATGAACTAATTTAGGCTAGATGATAAAGTAATAAGAAGAGCTAATGGTGCAACATTAAATCAATCTTATTCTAATGTTGATAGCTTTTGTCAGAGGATAACTTCACTGCCACTGATTGTTGTTTAAATATTACAGATGTAAATTTGAAAAATATCTTAGTTTATTTACAAAAAAATCAATGTAGTCACAATGGAAAAGCAGTTCATTGGCTTTGTTTTAATACACTAGCTATAGCAAAATCAACTAAAACCATTTTTCAAACAGAAAGGGCGTTTCCAGAATTTTTCTATTAGAAATCACTATTTGTATTAGATCATTTTTTGAGATGAACTGTTGTAGTGCTGATAGGATGTCCATTTAATCCACATACAGTGAAGCCTCTGCTTTATGAACTCCCATGTAATGAAGGAGGCTTAATGTGCATGTATTGAAATAAAGAAAAAGTGAAAATAAATCAAACATGCTTACTTACAAAATTGTTGAGGAGGGAATTATAAACATGGTAATAATCCGACAGTTTCAGAATACTGCACGTATTCTTTCATCAGGGACGGCACAAACATAAAAGACATTAAAACAACATTTAAGACGACACGAGGTGGGAAGGCATGCTGAAAGTGACTTCCCTCCTTTTCACCATGCCTTCCCACCTCGTGTCTTCTTTTAATGTCTTACATGTTTGTGTCGTCTCTGATGAAGGAATACGCGCAGCATTCAAAAACTGTCGGATTATTACCATGTTTATAATTCTCTCCTCAACAATTTTGTAAGTAAGTGCGTTTATTTATTTTCACTTTTTCTTTATTCCCATGTAATAAAAACTCCTGAATAACAAACATTTTAAGTCAGTACTGCCAAACTCATATGCAAAAATATTTCTCCACAATGAATTCCTGAATGAAGGACTTAGTCAGTTCAACTATGTTTACCTCTTCAGAGAGAAATTTTCACTTGCCAATGTTTTTATTCAAATTTTACAATGAAAACTTTTGAAATTGATTAGCCAGTCACAGGCTACATTTCAGCTAGCAAATCAGAGCTTTTCTAATTTTTGTTTTTCAATTTTTCTTTTTTGTAGTCTATCATGTTTCAAAAAGTTTGAGTTTTTTTTTTTCTTATCCGTATATAATTATACAAAAATTCATAAATTATGACCATCTTATTCTGGCAGAGATTAGTGCATTGGAGAGCAGAACAGACAGATTGTCTTTTTTATCAAAATATCTGGAAGAAATCAAATTGAAGAACATACAAGTTATTTACTTGTAAAATCATCCTATTAAAAGGCAAAAATTGTATGGATCTTTGTAAATTTGTAATTTGAAATAACCAATCACAGTGTAGCATTGGAACACGTCAGACATGACGTCACACCCATGTTTAAACACGGTGCCTCGAATATTTTTCCCACTTCACCACGACGGATCGCAATTACACAATTATTATCAGCGTATTGGAATTTTCTTTCCCACATAAATGAAGTTTACACTCAAATGCATGAAGTTCATGCGTCAAAATTTATCAGAGAGTTTGTAAAACCTCGGTTTTTACATAATTTCGGCTGTGTAGCCACTTGCTCACTACTCAACAAGTAGGGGACAATGACGAAGCACGTGCCGTCATTGTTGTCCAGACAGGATTATTGGTATTGACTGTTGGACATTCATTATTGTTATTGTTGAAACTGGTAAATCAATTTTTTATTTTAACAAAATTTGGCTTAGTCATTCAAATTATATGTGGGCTGTTGCGGAAGTCATGGCTTTTAAAAAATGAGCATAGAACATCTTTTTCAATCTTGTGTTTTTCAAAAATTTCAAGGTATTTCAAAAATGTGGCATTAGTTTTACTTCCGTTAATATTGCCTCAATTTTGACGAGCCTATTCTTTTAGGGCCGCAGGTTGCCATTATGTTTCATAATGAGAAACCGCACGCTAGCTACTACGAAAGTGGTAAATCAATTTTTTATTTTTTTTTAATTTAACAATATTATAATATTATTTTAACAAATAAGCCGCTATTCAAATTACATATGGGCTGTTGTGGAAGTCATGGCTTCTTAAAAAAAATTAGCTTAGAACATCTTTTTCAATCTTGTGTTTTCAAAAATGTGGAATTTGTTTTACTTCTGTGAATATTTCACGGTCGCAACTAGTGAAATATTAAATTGTATCCTCTTAATCAATGGATTATATATGAGAGTAATTCAAAAAATTAGTTGCACTTATCACTATCTCATAGTAGAATTGTGCAACAATTGTGGCGCTTGCGCAGAATGGAGTTTATATCAGTGGCTCCCTGGTAAGACTCCCACATTATCATAGATGATGACAATGGCATGACAGTTGGAATGTTACTCCAAGCTCAAGATAGGAGGAACTGTGGGATTTCTGTGGACGAAAAGTTTCAATTGTTCCAAGATTCATTGTGAAATAATGGCAGTCTATGGGCAAATGTAATGTTGCATCCAGCGATAATGCAATGGTGCTGTGCAGTTGGAAAGTGGTCCCACAGACTTGACTGATGCGGATCAGTAAGAAAGCCAACAACATCAATCCCAGAAGACGCCATGATAAGGGTTGGTGAAGTGATTCGCAAGAACTACAGAGTGACTATTGCAGACATTGCACAGGAAGTGGGTATTTCGACAGGCGCTGCTCATTCCATCCTCCATAACCATCTTCCAATACAAGATGAAAGTTTTTTGTCTTCTCTACAATTCCTTCAACAGTTTTTTGTGGAAGGCAATGATTTCCTCAGTCACATCATCAGACGCGATGAAACTTGTCATTTTACCCCAGAAACGAAGAGGGCATCTATGGAAGAGGAGATACCCATCATCCCCTGTGAGAATAAGTTCAAAGTTGCATCATCAGCAAGAAAGGTCATGGCCACTGTCTTCTTCGATTGTGATGGAGTTGTTTACACGGAATTTATGGAAAAAGGCATAACAATTAATGCTGAATCTACTGTCAAACATTAAGGTCTTTCAGAAAGCCTTGAAAAACAAGAGAGTTGGAAAGTTAAACAAAGGTGTTCTCATTTACGACAGTGCCTCACCACACAAGGGGCGCACGGTCATGAATGTTGTTCACTCCCCAGTCCTTTGCTTGTATCCTTTTCACCTCCATTCCTTCTGTATTATATTTCTCCTTTTCTTTTCAGTCATTTTCAACTTCTATATTTCTCTCTCTCTGTACCAAGCCTTGGGTGTCCGTAAGGCTTTTGGTTCCTGTCAACTCGGCGCCAAAGAAACTCTTATGCTAGGTTTTAACATACTTCCGGAGTGGCTCAAGAACGCTTCTTGGATGATGCACAAAAGCAATCAGGCTATGAAGCCTATTGTTTCCAATGTTAAAGGCTTTTTTCCAATTTTCCTCCTGTTTTAAACTGTATCAGACATTCTTTCTCAACAGGGGGAAAACAAAAGGAATGGCTGCTCCTGATGTCATAACAGGCGTGTTGTGCCAGAAGCGATGGTAAGGGAAAGAAATGCCTCACCACCCCTCCAACGAATAAAATGATGGGTCCCGAGAGGGAAAGGATCAGCGTGTGAGAAGGCAAGGCACAGTCTGGGCTCACGCAGCAAGCGGTACTGGTCGTCGAAGGACCCTCCCTCCTTCACCTTTACTTGGTGCTCACCATGAAAGGAAGTCTGCGGCAGTGTGTGTGGAAGAAGGTGAGCAACAGAGAAGAAATTGCCAGTTCACGTTGAAGTGCATACCGCTAGTCTTTAACCCTGCCGTCTTTTCACTGCCGATATCTCCAAAGAAAATAGTCAGCAACTGTGTTCAAGAAGAGCTGAGTATAAGGACCTCACTGTGCATGCACATCAGCAGCAGTGTGTGAGACAGTCCCTGAAAAGAAGTCGGAGACAGCGTGCTGATGGCAGTTACAGAGAGACAATCACTGTAGCACTGAAATGCACTACCAGAACTCATCCCAGTCTTTCATTCCTCCTGCCGATTCCTATGTCTCCACAAGCATCAAAGAGAATCCAAAGCCTCCCCTCATTACTAGACTGTTAAAAGCATAGAACGAGAATCTTCGAAAGACGAAGGCAAAGCTAGTGCTCATGAGTGTACCTCTGCAGTGCGCAGCACACATCAAAACTCCCAGTCATTCAAATCGCCAGTGTTTGGTATCATCCCCTGGCCGCTCACGAGAAATCCGTTAATCCAGAACTGATCCTAATAGACTCACTAAGTGATTATGTATTATATATTTCTTTGATTTCATTTAGTTCCTAATATTTTTGCTTTCTAATAAAATCTTTCATTTAACCCTTTACCTGAATTTTTATCCCACTATCTTTTATCCGATAGGAACGGGACATGGATGAATTCCCCCAGCTTGGATAGTTTTCCACGGCACCTCCTTACCAATCAGTCCCCTCTTACTCTCCTTACCTATCTCTTTAACCCCATGATCGTGGCTTGCTTTGGGAAACATTCGATGACATTCACCAAAACCAGCCCGTAACAATACAACACAAGATTTGCTCCAAAGTTTTGGATGGGAGATATGGCAATAGCCATCACACAGTCCCAATCTTGCACCTTGTGATTTTCACCTTTTCGGCAAACTGAAAGAACATCTGAGCGAACAAAGATTTGCCAACTATGAGCAGTTAAAAAAGCGATTCTACGCTGGCTCCATGATCAAGGAGCAGATTTCTATCATCAGGGAATCGAACATGTAGTCAAACATTCAGACAAGTGTCTACAGATACTAGGTGGTTGTTGAAGAATAGTGTAAGGTATCTGCGTTCTATTGTATTAAGTTGCATACCTCAATAGCAGTTTCTTGACCTACAATAATCAGGTGTAACTTATTTTTTTGAGTTTCCCTCTTACAAAGTCATCCCTTTCCCAAACATCTACAAACTATAATTAGTGGTCTTCACTTACAAAATAATCAATAAAATAAAATAAAACTTTGCTTATATTGCACTAATTGCTAACCCGCACTCCCATTCCTACGATATCAAGATCTATTATCCCTTCTCTTTCATTTCCAAAAATGAAATCAAACTATCAAAGAAATAGCAGTTAGTTATTCATCACTTCAACAAAGGAATGATATTCTTAAACATTCTCGCTTTACTTAATTCAAAAGTAAACTTCAAAATCATATTTCTACTTCATTTGTAACAAAAGATATTTAAAACAAACTAATATATTATCTCTTTATACTTTCTGTAGTCAAGTTCAAATTGCACCCTTTGAATCCACCTCCAATTCTTTTGTTATTGCAATACATTTACTAATATACAGAATTTGAATTCCTTTCCTTTATTGCTTAACAATGAAAAAATTATTGCAACTTTCTTAACTTTTTCTCCTGTATTATTTTATTTTGTATACCTATTTACTATATGCCTAGATACAAGGTACCCTTTTGTCTTATCGACTACACTTTCACCCATCTCTCTCTAAGACAAGTGGGTGATTATTTTTTTTTTAAATGTATATAATTGAAAAATATTATTGGCAATAAGTTGAAATAGAAAAACTTGAAAATTTCTGGGTTAAAAAGCTTTATCACAGAATTTTTACTGTAAGTGATTTCCAGAAGAATGCATTTTAGCTATAGGTCCCAATGGGGAGATAAGGTTCTAATGCCAAAGACAATAGAATGCTAATAAATAAACCTTCTGTAGACCAATTGAAAGCAACCCTCAAATCAAATGACTAAGCATTAATGTAATCGCCAGTACTTCAATAGATCTAAAGGTATAAGATATCCAAGCATAAGCCATAACTAAGGCCACAGAACTGACTAAAAGAGAGTTCTTCTTTGCCATCACAATGGCTAGGTGATACATTTTTGCCAGCAAACTAGAGGCAAGAAGCGCAAATAAGCTCATTCTATGAAGAGCAAAATTAGGATAGTTTAAAAAATATTTCTTAAGAGAGTCCTTCATTCATTGATGGTAGTGACTCTCAAAAAAAAAAAAAAATAATAATAATCCCCCCCCCCCCCTAATTCGATCTACCTATGTACGAGGGTGGATCGAAAAGTAACGCACAATAATTTTTTGTCAAAAAAGTTTAATAGGTAAAAAACAAAAAAAAATCACTAATGAACTTACATCTTTTAGCTACTTTTCTAAATAGTCGCCAACTTTCTCAACACATTTCTCCCATCGTGATACCAGTTTCAATACACCCTGTTCGTAGAAGTCTGTTCAGTTGGAGTATAGCCATTTGCGAACTGCTGATTTCACTTCTGCATCTGTCGCAAACAGGGTTGAGAAAAACCCGGGTATTTAAAAAAAAAACCCAGTGGATTTTATTGGGTTTAAATTGGGATTTTTTTCGTATTGACAATTAAATAGTTCAATTTAAATTATTATGTGATTAATTTATTCAAAACACTAACCCATTCTTACAACTACTTTATTAGTGGAAAAAACTGATAAATTAAACAGGCAAAAATTGGTAAATTAAATTTTCTTATGTTGGCAGCCAGAGCCCTGCACAATTATCACAATCCTTTGTTTAAGCACATGGTTGTAAAGACCACGTAGTTGTGAAAATTCATGCTTTGTTCCAGCATTGGATCCATATTATAAAGATATTAAATTGTACTTTATAATATGGTTAATTATTAATATGGTCATTACGATTCTACATCAAGTTAAAGTTTTTTTTTCTGGAAGTGGATGTTATTTAACTGTGTTTCTTACATTGCAAGAAAAGTTAAAACACAATAAATAAAAATAAATTCTTGTTTCAGTAAATAGTTCCCTTCAATAAATATGATGGCTCATTTTAATTTGTGTAAGGCTAACTATGTAACATTTTGTATGTTAATTAAATTTTCATAATTAAATGTAGTTGGGTTTTTTTGGCGGGTTTTTTTAAATGGTTTTTTTTTTTAAAAAAACCCTCATGAGTTTTCTGGGTCGGGTTAAATTACAACAATCCTGGTTCTAGTCAGTAAGACAAACAAAAAAGTTCAAATAAACATGGTCCAAAAATCAATAATTTTCGCAAAAAAACATAGTTTTCATTATTCAATGTGTATTGGTTTGTTTTGTTTTTTTATTATTTTTGTTGGCACAGTATGATGCGATAAAATGTATTTCAAAATATTCATAAATTAAAACATAGACATACAAAATAGGGAAATAGCGATTTAATAAATAGTGTTGAAAAAAAAAAAAATTAATGTACCTGGAAATGAATAGTTTTTGCGAAAAAAATAGTTTTTTTATTATTCAATGTATGTTTGGTCTTTTTCTGGATCCAATTAATTTTTTTTTTTTTAACAGCATTTATTAAATCATTTCTTCCCTATTTTGTATATCTTTGTTTTAATTTATGAATATTTTGAAATATGTTTTATCGCATCATAGCATGCCAACAGACAACCATACATTGAATAATGAAAACTACATTTTTCGCAAAACTATTCATTTCCGGACATTTGTTTATTTGAACTTTTTTGTTTGTCTTACCGAGTAGAACCTACCTTTACCTCGTAGTTTGTACAGGGAATTTTGAATCATCCTGTATATATACAGGATGACTCAGGAGGAGTTACTGCCACTTACGGAGCTCATTTATGATGATATTTTGAGCAAAAAATGACATATAAACCCAAGTCCCATTCTCAGTATTTACAGAGTTACAATAATGTGAAGGTTGTTTGAAAAAGATCGCTTTTGTTAGTTGGAAGAGTAAAAATGAATGAGAAATAAAGAATGAGCGTTTCAGAAATAATGTTTTCTTTGATTGGCTAGTATGTTGGAGCTGAAAATGTGTTGTGAATTGCTTAATTGTGTCGTACAGAAAGTTGCAGCAAGTTTTAATTACAACATTACATTATTCTGATGCACTTAACAGAACAATTGTTCAAACACATCAATTCTATCAACTTGAGTCTTGTTCGACTCTTTGTTCATAGTAATGCTTTTTCAATAAAAGAAGACATTATTTCTGATATGTTCATTTTTTATTTCTCATTTATTCTTAGTCCTCCAACTAACAAAAAAGGCCTTTTACAAACAAACTTCACATCATTGTAACTCTGTAAATATTGAGAATAAGACCCAGGTTTATATGATACTTTTTGCTCAAAATGTTGCCAGAAATTAGCTCTGTAAGTGGCAGTAACTCCTCCTAAATCACCCTGTAAATAGAGCCATTTGAAAAATTTAAGACCACCTGTTGTTTGTATGAGATTACTGCTGGTTGCCAACTTGCTGTCGGTGATGCATCATCTCACAGTGATAAATGCTTATAGAATTGGGGGAAGTGTATGAGTCTCAGTTTGCTTCCGGTTTTCATGCTGTGCGGTTGTGTACTTACTATATCTGTAGTCAAAAATGGGCAAAAAAACATCTCCAAGTGTCAAAAATAGTGACTTTATAACAGGAAGGATACTGTGAATGTGAAAGTACCAGAAAGGTGAATGTGAGCAAGACTGCTATCCATAATACGATCACAAAATTTCGAAATACTGGTGAATTCAGGGACTGAAAGAAAAATGGATGTCCCAGCAACACAACCTCACATCATGACAATACCATAAGGTGAATTGTTATGCATTCTCCAAGCAGTTTGTGCAAGAAAATCAAGGTCTTTCTACAATCCAAAGGGACTGATGTTAGTATCAGCACTGTTTCCCGATGTCTGAGCAAAAAATTTGGATTAAAATCTGTATACCTGCACATAAATCTGGACTAACCTCTTAAATGAAAAAGAAATGACTCAAATTTGTTAAGCGTCATCAATTGTTAAAGTTGAACTGTCTCACTATAGGCCTATGCAGGCCCTTGGGTTGTGGGAGGTAAGGCTCCCGGCGCTTCATGACCAATGGGACTACGTTGAGGTCGGGTGGTCAGACCGAAGCCCACCCACCTTTAACTTCCGGGAAAGAAGCCCAGTACCCATTCTACAGAGGGCTGGATAGGCCCTAGGATCTGTTTGGAGGAGAATGGAGCTTAGAAAAATCCGTACCGTCTGACAAGGCCTGAGATCCGCCAACTCCATCAGTTGTGGACTGCTGAAAATTGGAGTTTTTTTTTCAGATGAATCAACTTTGCAGCAATTTGCATCAAGAGATAAAAAGGTTTGATGAAAAATACACTGTTAGCACCATGAGACATCCTCCAAATCATATAATATGGTGTATTATGTCAAAGGATAAACAGCCATCAAATTCTTGAGCTTTGATTGAAGTAATACAGTACATATGCTGCAAAGAAATTTCAAGTGACCATTGCAAATCTCTAATCAACTCCATGACAAATCATATTCTGTTATAAAAAACAAAGGTCATCACACAAAGCACTGATATCAATCATTTTTGATCAGAAAGAATGTAGCCTACATATTTATCTGCAGTGTCTGAGCTAAGAAAATTAATTATCGTATCTGTTAAACTGTTATTTTCAATAAAATGACAGGTGGTCTTAAACTTTTGCAAATTTATATATGCTTAAAACTTCAAATAACGATATCCTTGTGATTTCTGTAAATTGAACTCTCCATTAGGTTGGTGGCTTGTGAAACATGAGAAACGAAATTTTATTTTAAGTGACATTATCAATAATATTTTGTAAAAACATGATCTTGGAAAAGATTTTTTTTTTTTAATATGTAAACAAAGATAAATTGAGATGTACAATAAAAAGGACATTGCATTGCAATAGAATAAGAATTAAATTCTTCTGATTTCAATCAACCATTTTGTCTTGTTATTAAGAGCTTTTCATGGCTTTGTTTGGACTTACTGTCTCTTTATATCTATTTTTTTTTTTTTTTTTTTTTTTTGATATTTTCAGATATAATATCAGACACGAATCCTTGAAAATGCAACACAAAACTTCTGAAGTTGCGGTAAAGGACCTCCAACAAAATCATTCTGCATCTGAAGATGATCACATTGCATGTGATGGTAGTCACAGAAAAAAGAAGAAAAGAAAAGTGGAAATTAATGAGACTGAAGAGAATGTATCAAGCAATACTTCTGATTTGGAATTTATGGATAAGCCAAAAAGAAGGGGGAAAAAGAAGAAACACAAAGATAACGAAAATGATTCCCCATGTGAATTTTCAATTCACTGCTTTGATTCCAGCATTAAGAAATCAGGAAATAAGAAAAGAAAAAAGAAAAAGCATAAAACTAATGCTGTTGATTTAGAGAATTCAGTGTTAGAAAACAATGCAGATACAAATGAAATAGATAAAAATGGTAATGTATCTAGAACTGAAGCTTTAAGTTGTGCTGTAAACACAGAGAAATCCAAAGGAAAGACAACATCCAAGCGGAAACGTAGAGATTCTGACCTTAAAGAATCTGATAATAGCGTTTTTGATTCCGAGAAAGCAGATTCAACGACATGTCAACCAGATGCACTAATGCAGGATACACAGCTTGTGAATAGTGGTAAAGAGTCACATCCAGCAAATGAAACTGCTGACTTAAATGAGGAGCTTTGCTCCACGAAGAGTATGTTTTATACAGGGGCCACTACAGATCCGAAAAAAAGAAAAAGGAAGCGAAAAAGGAAAAACTCTAACCCTAGTCAAGCTAATAATTTAAATAACAATTTTTCAGAAACTAAAAAAAATACAGAAAGCTTTGAAGGAAACCTTAGCTTTCCAAGCCTTAATTTTAAAAATAAAACATTTACACGGAATAAACACATACACTTTGATACTAACAATGATGATGAAGCATCACCTCTTGAATTGCATGAAGTTGTAACTAATACATTGGAAAATGCTGTTAATTCAAAAGAGCTCAGCAATGGAACTTTTGAGCAAGTTGAAGTCGCAAGCAAATGTATTGATGAAAATGTGTCAAATGAAGAAGAACTGAAATCAGTTGAAGAAACTCCAGATAAAAAGGTAAATGACCACATTAATCTTTATATATATATATATATATATAGCAGGACAGTGATCTGGGATTTGAAAACGCCAATATCAAAAAACAAATCACTGGAGATATAGCCTAATTATCTCCACGTCTTCAGCGGCAAAATTTGGAAACAATTTAGAAACCTAAAACGCAATATATTAAGACTTTCCTCTTTTTTTAAAAAATTAAAAACCAACTACTTAAAGTTTAAAATTTAAAATTTAAAAATTATCAATATTGTAAGTAAAATACCTAAATCTAAAAGAGAAGTAATAAAGACGCCAGTTTTCTTTATTACTTATTGAATAAACCTAAATTTAAAATAAAAAATTACCAATATAATAGCTAAAAAATTAGCTATTTTAAATTAATTTTAAAAGTAAAAAATATTAAAAAGAGCAAAATATCTTAATATTGAGTTAAAGTTATGAAAAATAAAAAAATATAAAATATGTAAATACCTTAATAAGAAGCCATGATACATTAAACTTCAAAATTAGGCATATATAAATCTGACAGGCAAAACTTGAAGCAACCTTAGAAAGTATAGAATATAAGAATAAAATTAACTTATATTACTAAACATAGAAAGCCGGACAATGATCTGGGATTTGAAAACACCAATATCAAAAATTTAAATTTTTTGATTTTAATTTTTTAAAAAAAACGAGCAAAGTCTTAATATATTGCGTTTTAGGTTTCTAAATTGTTTCCAAATTTTGCCGCTGAAGACGTGGAGATAATTAGATTATATCTCCATAGAAACAGTGATTTGTTTTTTGATATAGGCGTTTTCAAATCCCAGATCACTGTCTGGCTTTCCATGTTTAGTAATATAAGTTAATTTTATTCTTATATTCTATACTTTCTAAATTTCAAAATTGCAAATGATTGATTGAAATCTTTGCTTTGCGAAACTCGAAGAGGTTGCTTTAAGTTTTGCCTGTCAGATTTATATATATATATATGAAGTTATGTTTGTATAGATTTGTGATATCATAAAATTAATTTTATCATTCTTAAATTTTTAAATTAATTTTTAGATGAATTTTGACTTTTCTATACTCTGTTAAACACATAAAAGATTATTAAAATTCCAGAGAATGATTTAAATATAATACTACAGATGAATTTAGAAGTGAATAGTTGTTGATTGGCTTAAATGGTTTTGTTCAGATTTTGTCTTCCTTCCTCTATGAAAGATTGGCCATGGAAGATGCTGTCTGGCAACTTTGATAAGGAGGGTGTTCCAAGACTTTCCTCCCCATCAACGTAACAAAGCATATACAGGAGCTGCCATGTAATATGTGGTGTTATCGTGAAGAATGATGGCATTGGACAACAGTTCCCAAACGCTGACAACGAACAGTGGACAATCTTGGAGATTACTTTGGGGGGTGTTAGCAGTGTGTACTGAGCATTCCTGTGTTCCTTTTTCTTCCTTGGCTACACTGCATTGCCTTATTAAATGATGATTTCCAAATAAAAATTCTCCATTTGCCCCCACGACGTTTCTCCACTACCACATCAGTGGTGCCAATCAGAAGAACATCAAACAGGCTTTCAAACATATATTCTAGAATTGCAATGTTACTGCATATTTGGCAGATAAAAAAAATAGTTGCCATGACTTATGAATCGATCCTCATATATAAATGTGTTTTTGTTGAGTATTTCTTAATATTTTACACAACAGCATTCCAAAACTACTGGAGCTTCTCCTGATCTTTTTGTAATTATATGCATTTTTCTTTCACTTTTATATTTTACAAACCACTCCTAAATTTTCTGAGATTTATTGTGAAAAACATATATGTGTGTCGCCGTCTTCTTTTTCTAAACCTTTTCCCACTTCTATGTGGAGTCGGTGTTCCCTTCTTTTTATTTTTTTTTCTCCATTCCTCTTTGTTTAGGTCTTCATGTCCATCTTTTTTCCCTCAGATATTCAGCCACCTTATCTCTCCATCTGAGCTTGGGTCTAACACTTTTTCTCTTTCCTGGCACCTCCAACGTCCTCACTCGCTTTCCGACATAATCTTCATTTCACATGCCCAAACCATCTCAGGCTACTTAACTGAATTTTCCTGCTACCCAGTCCCACCTTGACTGTTCCTCAGATGTGTTCATTCCTAATTCTGTCCTCTCTCATTACATCTTAACATTCTCATTTTTGCTACTCCATTTCTCTTTCCTGGCCTTGGTGATTGCCCATGTCTCATACATCATTGCAGGTCTTATCACTGTCTTGTACAATTTTTCTTTTATGTTGCAGTTTACTTTCTTGGTGCACGATACTCCACTCATTTTCCTCCAATTCATCCACCCACATTGGATTCCATGGGATATTTCAGCCTCTAACCCTCCATCCTTCTCCAAGTTTGATCCCAGGTACTTGAATTTTCTTACTGTTGGCAACCTTTCACCTTATAATTTTATAAAAATGTCTTATTGCTTAACCTTTGAAGCCATATACTCTGTCTTTGCCCTATTGATTTCCATTCCTCTTTCCTCTGATGCCTTTCTCCGCTCCTCCAGCTTTAGCTTTCTCCACTGTTCATGGAATGATTGAAATATATTGTGTGTCTATAATTAAGCAAATTTTGTCTCTTTAATCAGAATAGTTTTATCATTTGAATAACTTCGTCCCAGAGGCAGAGATCATCATCACGAATATGTTAATAAGATTAAGAGTTACAACCGACATAATTGAAATCAAACTTTTTAAATAAGTGTTATTTATGTAACCAATATTTGCTAATTCTATAGATAAGGAAATAATTACTCCAAAACCTTAAATCAATTGTTTTCATTCAAAAAATGATTATTCTGACATGGGATGTGCCTGACCTCGAGCGCTGAGAACCGCACGAATATGGGCTTAGAATATAAATCGCTCATCCCAAAAACAGTGGTATGAGTCATTCCCATGCAAAACTCAGCTGTTGTCTGCTAGCGCACTTTGAAGACTGAATAGCTGTGCAACACTATTAGGTCAGTAGGAAAAGTTTGTTGTTCATATAGCGTAATTATTTTAAGCAGATGGAAATATAGCAATATAGTCACAACATTGAAATATGTTTGTTTTTTGTCCTATTATGTCGATTTTGAGTCCATATATCTTCCTTTATCAAAAAAGTAAAATTAAAATAAAAATGGCAAATTTCCAGAAAGTTACATGCTTCCCTTTTTCAAGCCTAAAATACAAATAGTAATGATTTTAAACAATTTACAGATGTCATTTAGCATGTTAACAACACATTATACTTTCCTGAATAGATTCATAGTATAATATTGTAATAAACAATAACATTATCATGTTTACTAATAAAGCTTTTAAATAACCCAATCATCCTAAATCTAATTCTTCAAATCTGACAATATAGTTTAATATTGTCTGTAAAGCTTTTAAATAAACCATTATAAATCTAATTCTTCAAATTTAGCAATATTTCTGCAGTTTATGTTGGAATTTACCAATTCATTTGCCAAATTACTTAAATTAATATTTACATCAATTCCTTCATTTCTGCCTTTAGTATTTTGCCTTTAGTTCATGTTCATGCCTTTAGTATTTCTTATGAACATACTTTTACTATTTGTATTTTAGGCTTGAAAAAGGGAAGCATGTAACTTTCCGAAAATTTGCCATTTTTATTTGTATTTTTATTTTAATTTTACTTTTTTGATAAAGGAAAATATATGGACTCAAAATATGATGAGAAGAAGTGAATTAAGGAAGAGATATGGTATTATGTCGATATTTTGTTTCTTCGTGTTACCAAAGTTCCTCTCTTGGACCTTCAATAGGTGATCATTCAAATGTCTCTCGTGGTAAGACATGCAGTTTTGCATGAGAGTGACTCCTACCACTGTTTTTGGCATGAGCAATTTATATTCTAAGAACATTTTCGTGCGGTTCTCATTGTTCGAGATCACGCACTTCCCTTGTGAGAATTTTATTAGTATGAGGATAAGTAAAAATTATGTCTCCTGAATGGCAATGTGAATAGACACAATCTGCAAATCTGGGAACCAACAATCCCCATACTACCGTGGAGCATGTTCGAGGATTTCCAAAAATCAATGTTTTCAAAATTTAAAATTTACGGCCCCTTTTTCTTCAAGTCATTACATGACCCATTTATCTGGATATGCTGGAAAATTGACTCATTCCACAGCTGAGGACAGACAGAATGGACTTCATCTTCCAACAAGATGGTGTTCCGCCATATTTTCATCATGACGTTCATGACTTCTTGTACTATACACTGCGAAACCGATGGATTGGTCGTACCGGGATTGATGATCATGCACTGCTGCCATGGACGCCACCCTCCTTTGACGTAATCCTTTGTGACTTTTTTTTTTTTGTGGGGTTAAGTGAAAGATACAGTGTTTGTGCCACCATTACCGGCTGATCTGCCAGAACTGCGCACTCCCTGGAATTGACAGGGACATGCTACATCGAGTGTGGGATGAACTTGATTACAAAGTTGATGTGTGCACTAGCTGTGCACATATCGATTATTTCTAAAATGGAGTAAAAACTTGGAGAGTCTCTCTATATCTCTGTACAATTTTTTTGATGATATGTTAAATTGTACACCCACAGTATAATCATGAATCCACTCCAATCATTTGTAGACACCCTCTATGAGCATTGGACCAGATTTGATTTCTCTTGTATCAGAGTTCACTAGATAAGGGATTGTGACAGTTTTGAGCTTTGCCATTTTTTTTTTTGGCTTGTTTGTTATCTTTATTTTTTTCCAAAAAAACAAAACAACATAATAATGCATGGCATACAAGGGCATTTCAATCAATAAGGGGAAGAAGGTCTCGTGTAAATTTACCTACAAGAGAGGACAGGGCCTGTATATTGTAGAGCCCTGTATATTTAATGCCCTTTTGTGAGATGAAAGTACTTCATGAAGTACTCCAAAAGTACAGCTGAAGTACTTCAAAAATATATATAGGTTTGTACAACCCTCAATGGTTTTTGAGATATTTGATGTTTTCATTGATTTTCAAGTATTAGCTTATTAACTCACGGCTGTCTTTCTACAAAGGAAGTGTTGGCATGATATAACCATTAAGATTGATCTTTCGAGCTAAGGTTACACCATTCAAGTTTTCTGGTTGTCAATATGATTTTTTTTTTAATTCCATTTCTTCTTTTTTCTTCTTCTTTCTTTATGATAATGAATTTTCTTTTTTTTTTTATGTTATGATTAGAAATAGATAATATTCATCTGAACTTTTGTTTTTAATTAGATGCACTTTAATTTAGAAAAATAAAATAAAGCACCATCACAAGACAAGATTAAAAAAAAAAATACCTGAGTAACTAAGCTTTTTTTAATCTCGTCTTGTGATGGTGACATCTATTTCACTTTTTGTAATTTAATTTAAATTAATTTAGTTTTACTTAATTTCAGGAAAAATTAAGGTTTTATGTAAGTGCTTTAAATATAATATTTAGCTAACTGAATTTTATTTTAAGGATCTTTATTGAACAGTTCAAAAGTTGAACAATTAAGATAGTTACAGTTACGTAAGAGGGTTGACAGGAAAAATCTCAGGAAGACCCCTTAACCAATTGTCTATTAGTAAGTCAATTCTTCTGCTGGTTCTTCTTCTCTTCATATTGAAAAGCATGAAATGGAAAAAGTTAAGTCCAAATTATGTTTTTCCAAACAAAATGTTGTTACTGGTGGTTTGGGCTGACTTCCCTCCTAAGGAGTAGACTCGCCTGACCCGGCTTCCCTATAGAGAATCGACTTGTCCAGAAGACAGAGAGAGGCTGAAAATGGCCTTATATAGAGATGCTGAGTCGACCCAGGGAGATCGTCTAGTGGCAGTTAGCCACACTGAGAGTTTCTCCAGCCGGAGAAGAATGAAGAAGAGATCTTCCTCGTGGCAAGCAGCCACAAAGTGCTCTCCAGCCAGGAGAACAGTGAAGCCGAGCTAGTTTTGTGGCCGAGAGCCACGAGAGGTCTCCAACCAGGAGAAGTGAAGCAAAGTGCAGTTGTGGCCGAAAGCTACAAGTTGTTTTCAGCCAGGAAAATCGAGCAGCAGATGGTTACTGGGCAGGAGCCCAAAGAAGAAGAAGCAGTTCAGTTCCTTACAAGCCCAGAGCCCTTAGAAGAAATCTGTCAGTGGTAGCCAGCCATCCAGCGTTCCAGTGCAAGTCTCACCGGTTCCCGAGAGAAGTAAGAGCATTCCGGTCCAGTCAGGACATATCCGAGGAAGGGAGCAGTCAATTGTGCAAGTCGCACCTGTTCCCGAGAGAAGCAAGAACAATCCCGGTCTTGCCAGGACGTCTTCGAGATGGCAGCCATGGCCACCATAGAGTGACTGTTTAAAACTGTTTGTTTGTTTGTAATAAAATACCATTTCCGTTAAGATAGGAGTAACAGCAGAAAATAAAATAAAAAATTCTCAGTATCCAAGTGCAGCTATCGTACTGCACAGGGCTAGGTCATCCGTACCGTTTCGCAAAGAAACCCCAAGCTACTGTACATTTTGGCAGACGATTGTATCATTTTTAGATTCAAGAACTTTGACCAAAAGTACAGGCAGCAATATTACTGATGGTTTGCAAATATGCAGAGAACTGATAAGAAAAGAGAATATTATTGGTGATAGTGTAAGCAAAAGTAATTGCAGAAATACTCGGATTATTTATGCTTATTTACATACTTATTAAATTATAAAGAAATAGTTTTAGATTCTTATCCATAAATTTTAATGGTTCAAATGTTAATAAATATAACAAAACGTCAAGAGAAAAGTGTATTAGCATATTAAAAAAAGTTTAGTTAGTTAAGTAATTACATGTATGTTTTATTTTATTTTTCTAAATTAAAAAGCTTCTAATTAAAAACAAAAGTTGAGAAGAATATTATTTATTTCTAATCGTATCATAACACAACCGGAAAAAAAAAAATCGTCACTCAGAAGACTTGAACCCAATAACCTTAAGTCCTAAGGCCAATGGTGAATCATTACAACATGTCAACACTTCCTTTGTAGAAAGACAGCAGTGAGTTAATACTTGAAAAACAACATCAAATATCTCAAAAAGCATGGAGGGTTAGCCCCAATCCTATATATATTTTTGAAGTATTTCATGTGTCGTTTCATCTCACAAAAAAGCATTAAAATCCACGATGTACAAGGCCATGTCCTCTCCTTGTTAGTGAAATGTCCTGCCATCTCAGATTAGGTTAGAATGCTGATTCCTCCCAAGACCACTTGATTGTGCCACAAAATGGTCATAATTGCAACTTCAGTTTACAATGACAGGATTCATATATGTGGATAAGAGTCCAGTTTCACAATGTGATTCAATTTTTTTAAAAGGCATATACACAGCTAAATTCATCCCAACTCATGGAGAATCCATGTCATGTCAAAAAAAGCAATTTGGTTTTGGTTTTGGTGAAATAACTTCGACAACTGTAGGACAAACCTGTCCATAACAAGGCTTGTTATATAGAAGGCCTGATGTGGGAAAATAGATGAAAACTGATATTGCAAAAGAGCTCAACATCTCACTGGGTACCATACACAGTATTGTTAATGAGGAACATCACATATCTAACAGAATGACACTTTCTCTCTTGCACTTGATGCATTACTGCAAGATAGAAGTATATGTCCTACAGTGTAGCATTAGAGGAAATGAAACTTGGGAGCATATACAACACCCAAATCAATGCATGCCTCCATGACATGAAAATACCCGTCTTCTCCTCAAAAGAAATTCAAATAATGCAATCAGCAAAGAACATTGTAGTACAGTGGTCTGAAACTATGTGTGCGTCTTGATTTTTTTCATCTGGGAAACAGTGAATCCGTCCACTATTGTCACACATTGGTTTGCTTACGGTAGGTCTTTCATTAAAAGAGATCTATCTTCCTCTTTTAAGACATCATGTTGCTGCAAGATAATACTACTCCCACAATGCTCATCACGTCTTGAGGGGTTTATAGCCTGCAAGTGGGAGATCCTGTACCACCTACCTGACAGCCCAGATCTGGCACTGTGTGATTTATATCTCTTCAGATCTTTAAAAAAGTGTCTTACTACAAGGCAATTTGTGATGGACACCGACTTCTTCTGTGGTGAGATGGATGCCTTAATGTATTGTTGAAAGAAATGCTTAGACAAATTTGGGGATTATGTTGAAAAAAAAAAAAAAAAAAAAAAACGTGTCAGAGACCATATTACTTGTTATACATGTATCTAAATGTGAATAAATGCACTCACATGAGAAAGCTTATTTTACTTAATGGAATGTTCTCATAATATATTCAGGGATGCTTGCCTCAAAACATGTTAGAGGATTCTTTATACAAAGCAAGTTATCTGGATATTCAACCCATCCAATATTGTTATTTCTCTAGCTTTTTCTAGTGTCCTCACTATAATTGGTTAATTTGCTTAAATAATTTAGTTATTGCTACTCTTCAAATGCGACACAGGATGATGTGTCAGTTTTAGTGGATCTGGTAAATTTTTAATCTTTTCATATGACCGTGCAGTAGGCATTGTTACTAAGACATTGCTCTCTCACTTCTGAGTACTGGGGTTTGGTATTCTTGTGGGTTTCGTGATGGTAGATGATCCATGCTGGGCAGGTTTTCTCGGGGTTCTCCCATTTACCCTGCACTTCTCCCATCATACTTTCTCAGTCTTTCTTCATTTCTGTGGGATAGCACAATAGACCTACAGCTTGCGGCGCTTGGCTTCCCTGTCACCCACATTCACCACAATCAATCAATCAAGCTTTTCATATCATTTTCTTTTCAAGATAGATCACATCTTAAAAATTAATCCAGCAGGATAGTTTTTAAAGAAAGAAACATTCCATACGGTAATTAAATTTTAAAAAAAGCCAAAATCAAAAGAATTTAATAAGCTCGTTTCAGTTCATTTCAAACTCTTAATCATCTCAAAGCAGAGGACATGTTTTCATTTTATTTTAATTTTTTTCTTTCTATTTCTTAAGAGCACTATCGCTCTTTTGAGTTGGTGACTGCACATATCTTCTGTTTGGCATAAATTCATCCTCACAATGTATTTTTTTCTAAAAAAAAACAAAAAAGATTTTTCTTTTAATTAAACTGTATAGGACTTGTGTTTATGTACTTTATTGTTTCTTTGAGGTTGAGGAGCAGAAAAAACAGAAAATTAATTATTCCGAGCTCCGGGATTTACTCCATCCTCCTCGAGCAGGAGACATAATAGCATTTAAGGTATGTTTTTTATCTTCAGTTAAAAAAAAAAAATCCTGACTTCAATAAAGACTTCCTTTATTTAATTAAAGAAAATTCTTCTCGGATTTCCAGCCAAGTAAGAATTTTGGAGTAATCCAAGCTTTTGGACGCCATCATGGAGTCCATCTTCAGGGAATGAGAAGCGAGTTCACCATGAGCTTTTTAAATCATTTGAGCTCCACTCTCTGTTCAATCTGCACTTTCAGGTGAAGGTTTTATGGTGCGAAAACCGGCACCTCTGTGTGATTGGTAGCGAAGGGTGATGGCTGCGAGTCACGTTCTGCTGAGTTGTAGCCCATTGTCTCTGTTAACTATGTTGGATTCTTCTTTAATGGCGGTGGCTTCCCGGATGAGACGATCCCATTAGCCAGAAGACTTGGCAATGATAGAAGTGCCGGAAAAATCACTTTGTTGTCCATAGTCGATACAATGCTCGGCCAGGCCCAATTTCTTCTGGCCAAGTCATAAGGCCTGTTTGATCGATGTAAGCCTTCCTATAGGGGCAGAGAATACGATAAATGCTGGGAGTTTTTAGTCCCAGATCATCTTTCGCAGACGGGAGAAAACTTGATTTTGTGAGGAGGGATGTGAATCGTATGTATGTCGTATTTTCATAGAATATATCTTACGATTCCCGACAGATTACCCATGAAGGGAAGAGGCGTTTTAGAATGATTTTATTAATTTTGTGTGAGTGGTAACCATTAGCAGTGAGGATAGTTCGGAGATGCATAGTTCCCCCGGGAGGCTTTTTTATTGGAGATGGTGAAGGCATGGTGGACATGGGTGGAGATGACAGCATCGCATTGATCCATTGCCAAGTCCTCTGGCTACTGGGATCGTCTTATCCGGGAAGCCATTGCCTTTAAAGAAAAAAACCAACATAATTAACAGAGACAATGAACTGCAACTCAGCAGAAACTCAGACAGCACATGACTCGCAGCCATTGCCCTTCTCAACCAACCATGCAGAGGCACCGGTTTTCACACCATAAAACCTCCACCTGCAAGCGTGGACCCAACTGAGAGCGGTGCTCAAACCATTTAAAAAGCCCAAGGTGATCTCGCTTCTCAGTCCCTGAAGATGGACTCCATGACAGCATCTGAAAGCTTGGACCACTCCAAAATTCTTACTTGGTTGGAAACTCGAGAAGAACGTTTCAAATCTCATTTAATTAAAGATTCATCATTTAAAGTATATCTTTTAAACATTAATATCAGTAATGTAGGGCTTATAATATTGCATATGAAAATAAACAGTAGGTTACATGTACAACACTTAATGAATTTTGGATGTTCCAGAAGCAAATACAGAATCAAGAAAATTAGTGTTATAATTACAAACACAAATTAAGAAAATTTATGTTTTTCATTAATTCCTTTTATCCCATTTGAGATTTTTTTTATTTTTTAATCTTTCAGATCAAAATTTAATTCATCACTGTTTCTGCACTTGCCGAATCATAATGTCATTCCCTGAAAAACTGTTTTTTTTTTTTGTTTTTTTTATGCACATAAGTTTTTAAAAATGTTTAAGACATTGTGAGCTAATGGTACTAATCTTGCTATGCTTAGATACAGTGGTGCCATATGTTGGCAATGTATTTTTTTTCCTTCTACAGGGTGTTTCAAAAATACACGGCATAATTTCAGGTATGTATTTCCCACATGTAGACAATCAAAATAGTTCATTACAACATATGTCCGGAAATGCTTCATTTCCGAGTTATGGCCTTCACAACATTGAAAATCACCGGAACGTTTTTCGTTCCGCCGGTCGTTGCCATTACAGAAGATGTTCAAAATGACCACCTCCTGCTTGAATACAGACCTCACATCGATGTCTCATTGAACGTTTTTCTTTCCGCAGGTCGTTGCCGTCAAAGGACACATTAAGAGGGCACTCTGACAGATCATTCCGAGGCGAAGGTTAAATTCAGTGGTGTGTTTGGCGTTCGACTGTGTGTCATGTACACAAATCAGGAGCTGGCAGAGATGCACTTCATGTACGGTAAGGCAGACGGCAATGCTGCGCTGGCTCGTCGTTTGTACCAGGAGAGGTACCCACAGCGACAATGTCCAGATCGGAAGACATTTGTAAGTCTCCATCACCGTCTGTGCGAGTATGGAAAATTTCACTCTCCTGGATTGGGAAGGGGACGACCAAGGTCTACAACTCCAGAAGAACAGGAGGAGATTCTGGAGACTGTGAACAGAACTCCTTCTGTCAGCACACGAAGGTTAGCGTTGCAAGTGAATGTTCCCCATACGACTGTCTGGAGACTGCTGAAAGAGCATCAATTGTATCCTTATCATTTGCAACGTGTACAGGCGCTGTCACCAGCAGATTACCCTGCACGAGTTAGGTTCTGTCAGTGGTTCTTGCAGCAGTGTGCTGCAAATCCGAACTTTCCTGCCTTAGTATTATTTACAGATGAAGCACAGTTCACACGAGATGGCATAACAAATTTCCACAATCAGCATGTATGGGCGTATGAAAACCCAAATGCAACTGTTGTATCTCATCACCAGGTGCGGTTCTCCCTCAACATGTGGGCCGGTATCATTGGTGATCGATTAGTTGGACCCCATGTACTTGTAAACAGACTTACGGGGCAGGCGTACACAAACTTCCTGGAAAACACCATACCTCATGTTTATGACGACACTCCACTGATCGATCGTCAGCACGCTCACTTCTTGCATGACGGCGCTCCTGCACACTTCAGTCGTACGGCTCGCCGGTACTTGGATCGAACGTTTCCTGATCGATGGATAGGTAGAGGTGGCCCAATTGCTTGGCCTCCACGCTCATCTGATCTGAACCCTCTCGATTTCTACTTGTGGGGCCATTTAAAATCATTGGTTTATTCGTCTCCGGTGCCTGATTTGGAATCCCTTCGGAATCGAATTGTGGCACGTTCTGAGGACATACGCAACATTCCTGGAGTGTGGGATCGTGTTCGCAGGTCATTGAGACATCGATGTGAGGTCTGTATTCAAGCAGGAGGTGGTCATTTTGAACATCTTCTGTAATGGCAACGACCGGCGGAACGAAAAACGTTCCGGTGATTTTCAATGTTGTGAAGGCCATAACTCGGAAATGAAGCATTTCCGGACATATGTTGTAATGAACTATTTTGATTGTCTACATGTGGGAAATACATACCTGAAATTATGCCGTGTATTTTTGAAACACCCTGTATATCACAGATTTCCAGTATTTATTTATTTATTTATTTATTGTCTACTGAATTTCTTAACAATCATTATGTTATCATTTTTAATTCCCTTATTATTATTATTTTTGATTTTATTTATTTATATGTTTACTATTTTAAGTGTCACCATTACTAAGATTACATACTTTGCCAAAGAATGGGCAATCAAAACAAAAATGGTTCCTTCTATTATTTTTTTTTTCAGCCATGGGAAAGTTGAAAATTTCTTCATAACCATGGCATTACTATCAACAGCATCCACCATCTTCAGTTTTTTTGCCACCATCTCGTAATCCTCTTTGTTCATTTTTGTTTCCAGTTAATTTTCTTTGATTCTGGAAAGAATAGTATGGACCTCTTAAGCCCATTCTACATATCTGTCATTCATTTCAATAATCTCTCTACTGTCAGTTGGTCAATGCTGCATCTGTTTGCTAGCAGTGATTTCTCTTTCTCGTTTATCATTGGCTGTTCTCTAGCCACTGATAGTTACTGATCCTATAGTGTTCATTTTAGTTCCTTTAGATGTTACTTACAACTTATTTCTGCAAAGCTTTTGTTACTTTAGTTACCAGCTTCAACAGCCTTCATTCTAATTGAATCGCAAATATGAAAAAGGTACTAAGTCATAGAAATACCAAACTGAGAAAACACAAAAAAACCTTCCACATTCAAAACTAGAGCCAGCAATTAAAAATCCATTGGTGTTGTGTGAAACGACTGTGAAGCCGACCCATGCCTGTCATTTGTTTATTTTTAGATCAGTATGCAAATGTACAAAGACATAATTAAAAATTTCGACTTAGTACCTTTTTCCCGATTATGGGTGACTTAGATACCTTTTTCCATGTTTTGCCATATTGTCGCATTTTGCAGTTAAAATAAAATGTTTTATTTCAATTTTTTTTAGTACAAACTTAATCATATAAGTTATATATATATATGTTATATATTATATCAGATGGCAATGTAACACTAGTGCAAAAATAATGAAAAAATGTAAAGCAGTATTCAAGTTTTTGACCTCCTGAGACTACTGGAAAAGCCTGATTTAGTTCCCATTTAAATGATGCATGGGGTGAACACAATTGAACCCATTTTCAGTCCTAACTCAAAATGTACAAAAAGTTGACTTAGTACCTTTTTCACATTTGCGATTCAATTTAAACCTGACACTTTCACCAGTCTCTCTAGTTCAGTTTTTGCCATTATAGAAACATATGTTGGCAACTTTTCTGAAGCCATTCCAAAGTTTACATCCTGAGTTTCAGGTTTGTTTTGCTAATATTGCTGCCTGTAGATTTGCCGTCGGCCAAAATCGTAAGCTACGGGGTGGGTGGGGATCTGGTGAGGGGTCGACGTCGACTTCACAGCATGCGTCTGACTTACTTCGGATACTCGTCGACGGGAAGGGCTGGCTTGCCGGCTTAGCAAGTCGTCTTCGGCATCGCTACTGGGTGGGCTCGGTGAAGCTTGGCGGTCCCTTGGTCGCCTCAACCTCGGGAAAGGCCCGTCTCGGTCTTTGGACTTGGGATAGCTTAGGTCTCCGTTTGCCGGTCACGACCCTTCCGTTGGCCGGCTTCGGGTGATGTTTTAGCGGGGAGAGCGAACTGGCGATCACCGCTAAACTTAGCTGCGCTGTGGCTCTCTTCTGTTGCCGGCGGCGTGTCTTTCGCTCGGCCGGCTTCCGGGCTTCCAGGCGGGGAAGGGCGGTTTTGCCGTCCGCGTTGGAGATGGCCTCGTCTTCCTACGTTCTCGCACAAACGCCTTCTTCGTACTACGATAACTACTTTGGGTCTCAGCCCAGACACACTGTAAATGTCCTTTCACTGGGAAGTAACCTTTCCCCTTGGCCACTCGGGGCCGAACACCAACTCTACTATTCTATCTCCGGCTGGAGATACACTTGTGGCCATCAGCCACGTACTAACTCGGAGAGCTTCTCCCTGCGGCTGGCTTGCCGCCACACTAACTGTCTAACACAGGTGGAACTCACCATTATATCCCCGGAGTCCGGCCTCGCCATCAGCTCTGGAACGGTCAACTAACCTCAGAGGTGACGGGGAAACCGAGCTCCGGGCAAGGAAGAGTCTACCTACAGGGGGGAAAACAAACGGGGAAAAATCACCAGGTAACAATATTACCTAAATATTCTTCTCATCTCATAGAGATGAAACTATGAAATGATGTCTTAAGCCCTTCATTCATCAGCAGTCCACAGTTTTGTCTTCATCATCAAATATAACTTACATTTCTACACATCTGTCTGTTTCAAGCATCTCTCCAGCTGACATTTCAGTTTTTTGTTTTTTTGTTACTACCACTTCTATAGATTCCATTCTGGCATGCAATTGATACACCTGAACCTTCATCCAAGTTGGCTGATGTTCTTTTTTCTGTAAGTGTTTCTCTTCCTTTCCATATTTTTCTCATACTTTTTATATTGTGTTCTTGCACAGTTTAGTCTCTGTCATTCCTGTACCATTAAACATATCAAGTAAAATATGGGCATGATCAATAGACAGAACTCTCCTTTTGTTCAGCACTTACCTTTTAAGTGACTCTTTTTTTATCATTAAAGCCATTGTCATTAATAATTTTCAATAACAGTCACAGTCTTCATTCTTCAACACTGATCCCTGTAGCATCTTGTTATTCAAAGATTTAAAAACTATCTTACGTCTATATTGCATTACCTCATTCACTTGCTGGAAAATTTTGTTAGTGTAATATTCAATGTGTGTGAAATTGTTTTAAGTTAAAAATTATTTAAGCCACCGCACTTGATTAAAAGATGAAAAAATATTTGCAGTTTAAAAAAGCACCCTACTAGCTGTGTCCAAAATGCAGATTGGATGCAGCTAGTAGGGTGCTTTTTTAAACTGTAAATATTTTTCATCTTTTAATCAATTGTGATGGCTTAAATAATTTTTAACTTAAAACAAGAGTTGTTAGTGTTCCACTTATTCTTTCTTGAAATTGAAATTAAAGTCTCTTTAATATTGAGTAAAAGGTCACTTATCCGCAAATTGAAAGGACCTTGTTCCACGTGTTATTGAAATATGAACTTCAAGTAAGCTAGACTTTGATCTCCAGTTCATGATAGTTTACCACTTTCTTGATACTCTACCAACTGTATTCATCACTTGACTCTCTCTCTTTCTAGTTTCTTAGCAGTTGTGAAGATCCTAGGACTACCTACTTTCAGCAATCTCTTCAGATGTCTGTTTACCGTGGTTATTCATTTCAATTATCAATTCCATGATTTGCTGTATACCATTTTCATGACAACTTCGGCTAAATCTATAGCCTAAAAATAGGATTTTTGAATACAGTTTGAATGTTGGACAAGAATGTTGCAATGCTATTTCTATTCAGGATTTTTTCCATCATTTCTTATTTGTTCCAGAAAAGATAAGAATCCTTCTCAATTCTTATTTTTTGCAGCAGTTCAGAGTCTTGTTATTACTGAATGTCATTTTTCTAGTTGATCACATCTCTTTAATTTAATCACAGCCTTCAAATTGAATTTGGTGAAAGGGGATTTCGCTGCGTCAGCCAAAAGTTGTCCACTCTGGTACACACAGCTATGTCTTTGATCAAAGAGCCTACATTTCAGGGAACTTTTCTAGTAGTTGGTTTTGCCTAGTTACCCTCATTCTGAAAGTTTTAGGTAATGTCTAATACAGTTTCAGTTGATGCAGCAGGAATTCTCAATGTCTAATTTCTCATTCGCTTCAGCTTTGCCTGATCTTCTCTGGCAGCAATAGGTAGCCTGCAACATCTAAGTTTGAGACATCTACATTTTCATTTATGATCACTCTCTGTATTCCCTCTGAACATAAGGATTTTTCCTTCAGCATTGCATTTGCTGAGGTTATTCATCATGACATATTGAAATGTATTGCTTCTCTGTTCTTCATTTAACTGTGATTTTTTTTTTTTTTTTCATTTCCAGTCTCAGTCTCTTGAGATTTTCATTATTAATAAATATATATCTTTCATTTTGCTGACAATCCATTTCATTGCTGACTTATCTGTTGAGCTCTTAATGCAGCTCCTCCACATTGCTGAACTGCATTGGAGTCTTGTTTCTTTTCTAATGTATTTCCTCAATGCCTTTTACCTTTTTTTTTTTTTTTATAGGAAAAAATGTTGTTTCTCTTGCTACCTAAACATTTGAGCTAGCTTTTACAACCCAGTTTACTGATTATTTAAACAAACAAAAATAATAGCAGTTTTGAAACCAAGAAAACCAAAGAACAGGACTAAAAGTTACTGATCTATTGCACTGCTTAGCATTAGCTATAAATTATTATTAGAGAGGCTCTTATATAATGGAATAAAGAAAAAGATCTTGGAAGTATACCAATTGAACAAGCTGAATTTAGACCCAAAAGAAGCTGCTGATCAAGTTTTATCACTTACAGTTTTAGAGACTGATTTTCAAAACAATTAAAAACATCAGTAGCATTTTATTGATGCTTACAGTTTGGAAACAGGGAGTTATCTTGAAGCTCCTTCTCAAGATACCCTGCAATTATAGTGAGATTAATAACTAATATGCTGAGTAATATTATATTTCATGTCATTATGGGAAGCACAATAAGTGACTAAATGAAACTTAATAATGGCCTCTGTATTAGCACCACTCCTGTTTAATCTCTACCTGGCCTAAATACCTATAATGAAATCTAGAAAATTTGGATATGCTGATGACTGGGCAATAGCTACAAGAAGTAAATCAATGGAAGATACATTAACAAACTTGAACATTTTAGGAGAATATTTTCGTAATTGGAAACTTAAACCCAGTGCAAGAAAGACAAAAGTAGCTCTTTTTATCTAAACAATCGATTAGCTTATTTGAAACTTAATGTACATTTCAGAAACAGTCTTCTGTATCATATAGATACCCTAAATACTTAGGAGTGACACTTGACAGAACCTTATCTTTTAAACAACACCTATCTAAAGTTACTGCAAACTTAAGTTATGTTGTACAATGTGGGACTCTTCAGCAAGCACGCTCTGAAGCTTTGCCTTGAAACTCGTCTACTTTACAGCGAATGCTGCACTTCAGTTTGGATAAACAGCCCTTGTGTAAAAATAGTTGATATACAATTGAATCACACGATGTGACTGATCTCGGGCACAATTAGATCTACTCCGTGCCATTGGCTTCCTGTCCTGAGTCACATCCCTCCCCCAAAGTTACAAACAGAGACCACAACTACCAGTGAATAAGACTTATATGATATGGGGAGAGATAGGTTATGCTCAAGAAAACCCCTACAAAAACAGTGCAAAACTGATAGCCAAAGATTTGAATCTAATAAATGAATGGAAGCAGCAGTGAAACCAAGCCATCTTATCAGAACTTTATATAATGCCATATTAAAACTACCCCATTGAACATGGACAGCACTTAATTGGATAAGGACCAACCATGGATGCTTTTTACAAGTGAAAAATAACATCTTCCCACAGTGTGACTGTGGTGATGGAAGGCAGACGATCCACTATATTACTCAAGATTGTAGTCGGAAAGATTACCGAGGACACGGGAATGAGTTCCTCAAGACGACACCAAACTCAATTGAATATATTATAATAAATTAGATTTAACATACTTTTTTTTGTTTTGTCATATATTTATAATTTTGAACTTGTTTTATTTTTCTGTCTGTCTGATATTTTTAATATTTTTTTCTGTTGTTATGTATGCCATATGATATATACATCAACTTACTGTTTACCCTACTTCACAAGCATGTGTAATTGATCAAACCGGTATTTTTCAGTAGTTAATTTTTTCTTCTTTAAATTAAAATTAACTATAATTCACCACTTTTGAATTTACTTACTTAACAAATATATACAATACATGTATTTTGAGATAGCCTACAATAAGATCAAATAAATAGCAGGATTTAAACAGGCTGGATGATAAATTATGGTCCACAGACTGTCTATGTTGTATGTGGGTCTGTGTTATATTGAGTCACTAGTATAATAGCACTTTATTTAAATCATTTTGTCTTACAAGACATCTCAAATTGACCTGTCTATGAATAGACCACAAATAATCTCTAATATACTGACTTCTCAATTGAAAAGTGGACACCTGCGGTAGTGGAACAACCTATGCAAATTCGGGCAGTAATTTTGAATATATTCGTTATAAAACAACACGATCATGTGTACTTGGAGTCATTTGATGTCGAGTCATGTGCTGAGGTAAAATGCCACCATCAAAGTAGCTGAGTGATTTTTAACATGGAGTAGTCTTAGGCTGCCACATTAATGGCCAGAGTGTGCGAGCCATAGGAGAACACTGAACCTGCCATAGTCAACAGTGGGTGCTATTATCACGAAGTGGAAACACGACGTAAGCCTGCATACTGACCGATAGAGACCGGAGGGCCCTGAAGCGGTTGGTTCAGCAGAACAGGGCTGTTTCAGCGGAACAACAGCGGCAGGACTTCCAGCAGGCAACGGGAACAACTATCAGTACCATGAGAATTCGTCAGGAGCTCCATGTCTTAGGGTACACCGGTCGGGCTGCTGCCCACAAGCCTAACATCACCCCTGTAAACACCCAGCATCATGTGGCCTGGTGTAAAGAGCGATGGTCTTGGTCGATGGACTGCTGGAAGAGCATTATGTGAAGCAACGAATTACGCTTCACACACTACTGATTAAATGGGCACACCTGGATATGGCATTTGCCAGGAAAGCGCCTGCTACCTGAGTGTGTCATCCCAACAGTGTAGTTGGGTGGTGGTGGTGTGATGGTGTGGTCGTGTTTCTCCTGGTTTGGACATGGTCTGTTGGTTGTGATCGAGGGGAACATGGCATCCACACTGGACATTCTAGACATTTCCAAGATTCCTATGTTGTGGTCACAGTTCGGTAAGGGGCCATTTGTGGTATGGAACAGTGCGCTGTGCCATAAGGCACATGTTGTCGGCGCCTGGTTTCCAGAGAATAATGTTCAGGAACTTCAGTGGCCCGCTCAAAGTCCGGACCTTAACCCTATTGAACATCTGTGGAATTGGAGCGCCGGGTTCGTGCGCATCCGATGCGACCGCAAACACACATCCAACTTATGCAGGCTTTGAAGGAGGAGTGGGCAAAAATACCAGTTGCTTGCTATCAGAAACTGGTGGAGAGCATGGCATGTGCTTAGGGCAAAAGGCCACAGTAAGCGCTGTTAGACCCACTTTAATAAAGTGTCTGTTCCATACCAAAGGTGTCCACTTTCAATTGGCAGTCAGTGTATATATATATATATATATATATATATATATATATATATAACATTGTATAGGAACATTTTACATAAAATGTTGCTGTGAATGTCAATATTGACAGTCGACAATGATACTTAATATGCAGAAGTCCATGGAGTATGGAAGGCATCTGAGTCGGTGTCAGTCATTCTTTAGAATTGTAATGACATCTGAATAAAGTGATAGTGTGTTAACAAGTATGCAGCATTTTTTTTTCCATTGCTATATTTGACATTATTTTACTCATTGGTTAATGGAGTTCATGGAATCACTATTGTTCAACTGCTGTTCCTCCTCCTCCACTCTTTGAAAATGCTCTGAGGCTCTTGCCACCAACCAGATGCACAATTTGCAATAGTGAACAAAAGTAATCTAGAGGATTCACCTGGAAAAGTAATGTGTCCAAAAAAATTACATTTAAGGCTTGTAAAAATTTAGCAATGTAGCCTTGAAAATGATCCTGTGATTCAAATCAATTCAGAGTCTTATTAATTTCACTATTAATTGCCATCTATAACATGTAAAAAATGAACTGTTTTTATGATTTTAAATACACTGCAAAGATATCAAAATTTTCTGGCATATGTTTTAGAATTTGTATTAAAGCCAATTGAAGTATGACCTGATGGGAATGTGCAATTGACCTTTGTGGATGGTGTTAAGATGCATAAAGCTTTTAAAACCATTCTATGGGATATTGTTTCATCTTGAATCTTGCAAACTTGAGAAACTCCTGATGTGAGTTATGGAACAAATTCTATGTCTTTATGTAAAAATCTATTTGGAGTGGACATCCACCATCTGTTCATATAGTGATTTTTCCATCTCCTGAATTTCTGCTACAACATTAAAGCCATGTTTTTTGGCACATCTTGCAAATTCTTTTTCTGCTTTTCCAACAGTCCTCCATTGCATCTCTGTAATAATCAGTGATGGTTTGCCAATTTCAATAAAAATATAAAATTAATTCTTCAAAAAACATATTGGAAGTAAAGTGTTGTAGTTTCAGCCAATATTTTTTTAAATTCTAATGACAAGTTGAGATTAACTATTTTTGTGGATCAAAAACAGATTTTAAAAATTGACATATCCTACCATTTTGAGTTATGAGCTAGTCCCTTGACAGAGAATGGTTTTAACTCTTACAACTCTTAGTAGCCAAGAATGATAAAAGTAAATAACATGTCGTATTTTGTGAAATGTTTTAAATGGGAAAAGAAAGGAAAAATAAGATTAAATGCAAGCATTAGCACCATTATTTCTCTTTCATTGTATTTTATATTATTTATTATTTGTTTATTTTAATTTTTTATCATTATGAAGTATACTGGCTGGAATGTGAATGGAAATCAATTTCTTTTAATGTGTTGTTTCAGTCCTGTTTGTTTCAAAAAAAAAATATTAAAAAAGTTATTACATTAAAACAATCAATTTAACTTTGATATATTTTTAGGAACTTGTTCTTTCAGAAGCATATAGCCCTGAAGTTTCTGATTACAAGGTAAACAAGTATCTTTTTCTTTTAAAGTGATTATTGTGAGTATAGTAGAACCTCATTACAATGGACTAATAGGGGCTGAAGGTTGTCCGTTTTAATGACAGTCCGGTTTATAACAAATAATTCATATAGGTGTGTAATGCAGCAGGGTGTACATCAATGAAAGTACAGTAGTTAGCTATAAAAAGTGTTTATTATATATCAAATAAAAAACAGCCTTCAACATAATAGGTTGAATTGAAAAAGATGTTTACATACACACTGCATTAATTTTTAGAACAAGAAGGTCCTGGTTCATGTTGATTGCTTACATTCATTGGTTTGAAAAAAATAATTTATTTTCTGCTGGGTTTGTTCGATCGATGTTTAATCGCTTGCTTGGAAATATAAAACTCGTCAGATAAAAATTAGCATCCTTTATAATTATTATAATTTTTTTTAAAACTGTCCGTTTTAAGCGACGTTCGTTATAATAGGGTCCGTTATAATGAGGTTCTACTGTACTGATATAGCCTAAGAATGGCATCAATACAACGTAATTCATTTGAATTGAAATGAAGGAACCACAGATAACTGAAACACAAGTAATTAATTTCGTTTGGTTCCCAATTTATGAATGCATTTTCATTCACATATTTGCAGTTCACACATCAAAGTTTGTTTATTTATGATTATCTCCAAGACAAATCAAATCAGTAGTAGGGCAGCAATTTAGATCTGCTCAAATGCTCTCTTGAAGTTTACACTTAAAGAAAGGTTTGACGTCACCTATGTAATCAACAAGCAGACAACTCTTCAGAATTTCTGTAAACAATTGAAGTCATGTATTGTTATAGGAAATAATTTCTTGGAAAATAAAATCTATTAAGTATTTAGATATGGGCAGGTAGGTGGGGGTGGAGAATCACTTGGTGATTGCAAGGAATCAAACTGTTTCAATCTAATTAATTCATCTGTCAATTACTTTGCTGCATTACTTAATAAACTAAAAACTTATTTCTTAGCTCAGTCATTTTTAACATGTGGTTACAACATTCAATGATACACACCAAGACGCACCAAATAAAAAAAAAAAAAAGTGAACATTTTATAAAAAACATATTACAGCGTATAACATTTATTCCAAGGAGCTGGGACGCCCCTTTTCCTGAGATGACAATGGTTTGTGAGAATAGGGAACTCATTAGTTTGACCAGGTGACATCATCAGCTTAATCACCAATCATAGAGTGGGGTTCTTTCATTCTTCTTACTTGGGAGATAATGGTGTCATCATTAAATGGCCTCCGCAGTAAGAAGAATGAAAGAATCCAGCTCCATGTTTGGTGATTAAGCTGATGACATCACCTGGTCAAACTAACGAGTTCTCTATTTTCACAAACCATTGTCATCTGAGGAAGAGGGCGTCCCGGCTCCTCGGAACATATGATATGTTGTAATATATTTTTTATTAAATGTTTACTTTTTATTTTTCCTTATCTTCTTACTTTAGAAGCATGGTTTAAGCATCTGAGAATAGGATGCTGTATCTGGTTTACAATCAAGTTTGCTAGTTTACTATCTGAATACTTTTTAAGTTTTTCCACAAGTGCATTATTGTACCATGCTTTCCTCTATATCAGAAGTAAATAATGGAGGGAAAAAAATTACCAAAATTTTGTTCAGTCTTTCTTTGTTTCAATCTTTCTTTCAATTTCTTGCATAAACAAACTCCTCCTTAAATACTTTCAGCAATAAGCTGGGTTTAGTGTTTGAATCTTATTTCATAAATAAGGATATCTTAATTCATGTGGAATTGTTAATCTAATTTGAATTGGTTCATGTAGACCAAATACCACATATAGTGAATTAGGGGTTGTTAATAGTTTACTGTTTTACCTGATAACTCACGTTTAGCATGATTAAAATGCAATTAGAATTATTTCTAATTTTCTTTTTCTTGCCAGATTAGAAAAATCTGTCATTTGATGAGTCTAAATCATTCATAGCTCTGAATTCCCAAGAGCACTAGTACTAAGCAATTAAAAGCTAGAATGGCTGTACATGATGATGCAGAATTTGCTCTCTGTTGACTTTGTAACTTTAGTACAGTAGAACCTCGATTAACCGAAGTGGTCGGGACTGGATCTCTGTCGGTAAATCAAAAATGCCGGATAAAAGAGAGCACTTAAAAATGGCCGCCAGGAGACCGCAAAAATTTTAACACTAGATTTTAAACATGTACAAAATAACTAAATGTGGTGTCTTTAATTATATTAGTACAATTATAAACAATAAATTTATTCAGTAGATATCACACAAATCAGAAAATGTAAATGTTTATATTACATACGATACATACTTTACATTGGCTTAAAAGGAAGTTTACTCTGCCGTAAGCATGACTGACATCATTTAGCCGCTCTGTCTTGAAGTTGTTTCAGTAGCATAAGTTCTATAGAATCAGATTCAGTCTGTTGCTCCAACCACATCAGTCCTTTAGCAAAACATTCAAAAGCATCGGAGTTGCTTATTTTAGAAGTTTTGATCACCTCATCTTCATCACTTTTGCTGTTATCGCTATTGGGTTTTTGTACTTGGGCGATGATTTTGTCTTTGTTCATCAGTTGAAATCCTGCATCATCAGCATCACCTTGAAGTGATATTGTTTATTTACCAAAAAAAGAACTTAAGGAAACAGACGGCGGTTAAACTAGGTTCCGGTTAAAAGAGTTTCGGATAATCGCGGTTCTACTGTACTTCATATGGTCTTATAAGTGTATTTCTATTTGCTATTAGGTTTTTTTAGGCTATGCATTTGTCTGTTGTATGGATGTATTCTACAATTTTTAATAATTATTATTTTTTTTCCCAACAGTTGCTTAGCTAAAAAATTACATATTTTTCAAATGAAGAAACTAATAAGAATGTGTAAGCAAAAGCAAAGTTCACTCTTAGATTCATCACTAGATTATAGCAAAAGTGATTCAGAAATAGGAGGAAATAAGCATGTGGTGTTTTCAGTGATTGTATTAAAACTGTCAGATCTGTCTGATTATTGGACTTCCAATCAAAGTACTGACTTTTGTAAAATTTTCACTAATAAATTTTGAATAGTTGTCAGTTTAAAGAAGAAAAAATCTTGAAAGATCCCAAGAAATGGGAAATTTCAAATTCAAAGCATTTTAAAATTTAAAAAAAAAAATCACTATTAGAATATTCATGTTAGAACATACAAATTAGCAAAGAAAAGTCATCCTACTTGAATTTGAATGTGAAATTAATCTGCAAAAAAAAATCAAATTCTGTACTCCACCTAGAAGTATCAAATATTATGTAGATGTACAAACATTCCTGAAGTATCATAAATTCCCTACTTTGTATACATTTACACCATCAAATCATTTCTGAAGATAAAATTCAGGACTTTCACATAATGGATGAAGTTGAATTATCATTTTCATCAAGTATATGAAATCTAAAAATGTATCAAAAATTATGTCACATACCATATGACTGGATTAGGCTATTTCCACCTAACTGACATCAGCTGAGTTGGTGTTTATTGTAGTGTCTAGTATAAACCTACTTAAGTTGTAGCCTTTTAACAATATGTATACTTTTATATGGCACTTTTAAAGTTATGATTTATGTCCTAGTGCTTTTTACCTCCTATTTCATAATTGTGAATGGAAAAAGTAATGCTTTTGCAAGTAAAAAGAAATTTAATTGAGAAAAAATATGCATGAATGGATATTGTACCTGTGCATCTTTTGTGAACTATCGTAAAAGAAACTATGTCAGCTCTGATAGAACCTTCTTTTTATGTAGTCCAGAGAAACTCCTTTATATCTTTCCTCATATCCTATATTCCCTTTTACCCCCATTGAATCCACAAAATTTCTCTTGGAATAAGACTCACATTTCAAATAATTTTTAACTGGTAGTTTAATATTAATATTAAATAATGTATTAATATATTAATCAATGTAATATAATATAATATATTAATATTAAAATTAATACAATGTCTTTGAATAATTCAAATAAACTTGGATGATTTTTTTTTTTATTTTAGCTGCAAAGAATCTAATATTTCACTAATAGAAACTAATATCTTATAACAGTTGTTTCCTGATTGCCTTAGGAAAAGTTTTAATATTGTTCTTGCTTATTTGAAATAAACATATAATTATTAAGCATCCTAAAAGTATTTTAATAAATACTCTATTTATTTATTTATTTATTTACAGTCCGTTTTCGTTTACAAGAGCCTTCAGCGCTTTTGCGCATGCGTCAGGTTTCCTGCGATTTCTTCCAAATAGGGGTGAGAAAGATGGGATGTTTACTTTTTATAGTGTTAGTTTACTAGTAGCTGCGTTCTATTTGCGCTTTTCGGGGAAGAATTATGGAAAGAATAAATACTATTGCAAAAATGGTCCTCCGTCATTTTTTTCTTAAAAGCGAAAATGTCCAAAAGAATTTCTTAGGAAAGTATCCATCTCAGCGTATCACCCCTCTGCGGAATAAAATCGTCCCGCATTGGTAGCTCTGCTATTCAGAAACGGACTGTATTTATTTGTTTATTTGTTTGTTTATTAATTAATTGATTAATTAATTATTGATGTGTTTAAGGAAGGAAAAGTTATTAACTATGATGATGCAAGTGGACAGTTAGAAATAGATCTCACTGAAGAATTAATTCAGCCTGGTGGGTATTGATTCTTAAATAATATCTGCTGTTTAATTAACAAAAGCATTCTTTTATTAATTAGTGTTGGTATTTTAATAACTGTGAAGATGAAATTTTAAGTTATATGGCTTAGATGCTTATTGAAACTGTTATGATATTTTTGATTCAAATTTGAATTTTTAATGTTTATAGCTTTTCCTTGTGTGGACTACATATTGTCTTTCTAAAACTTTTTGTTCTTCATGGGCAATTGGAAAATCATTCAATTTTTATAGTGTGATTAATATGGTGATCAGTTCTCTCAAACAAGACATTTCTTTGTCATCTAAAAATCATCTTTGAGCACAAGCAAGGTATTAAAACAAGGTAGGGAAAGCGATTAGTAAACCAATCACAATGCTTCGCAACGTCTTCTGATCATTGATATTGCTTTAATTTCCTTGTGTTTATTTCCAATAAACAATCACTATAAATGTGATTGTTGCGAATGCAAAAGATGCGATTGTTGTGCAATCATAACAATTTAATCATTAAAACTTAATGAGATTTTTAATGATACTTGTTCACAGACAGACAGACAAAACGGGAATATTAGTCTGCTGATCTAGATCAGAAGACTAAAAAAAACTCTTCTAATTTCCTGCATCAAATTCAAAGAAAAGCTCTTAAAGATCTCAAGTCAGCTTTTAAAACTTCACTATTAATCAGTACTAAAACAACAGGTGATAAAAGTCACTCTAGTAATCTTATGTGACATTATCTGCAGCATAGTTTTTCACTGTTCATTGATGATAAACATCAATATTTGAAGATTGTTTATGAAAAACCCACTCAGTCAGAAAAATGCATTTTTATAAGTATTACAGTTTATAAGTATATTATTTAAATCTGAACATCACTTTGTATTTTAACTTCGAAAGCCGACTAATCAGAGCAGGGCCACCCATAGATTTTTTAGGTCCCCTGACAAAAATGTTTTTTGCACCCCCCCCCCCAATCTCATTTTTATCAATATATACGATAATCAATGTATACGTTACTTATTTAGATGTTATTCTAATGCATTTGACATTTATTTACGTATATAATTGAAATCTGGGCATAAGACTGGAGAGCTCTTGGATTTTATGAGTTAAATTATGTCTTATCATTTTGTATTTTTCAGCTCTGTTTAAATGTTGAAACCTAATAATTCAAATATCATTAAAAAGAAAGTTCCATACATTTTGGAACTTTTCAATATTCTAATTTGGTTTTATGACATTTCTATATTTTACACAAATAGATATAGATACTGCACTTCTTTTTTTTTTTTGATAATCTTAGAAATAAATATCCAAATATATTTACATTTGTTTGAAACCATTCTGATAATATATGTTGACTATATCCTAGTCCAAATTGAAACACTTGTAGGACTGAAGCTGGAACACTGAATCTCCTGTTCTTGCCTGCATATGAAATCTTTAGTCACTTCTGAGAAACACGTCTTGGAAGCTAGTTCATGCTCTATGAGTTTTCTTGTCCTAGACTTGACCTGAGGTGATTCTTGATAAGGGAAAATTTACTAAAAACCTCTCTCTCCTGTTCTGTAGCTTTTCTGTGGTCTGAAAGAATTGCTTCAAAAGTCTCACATATTTTGAAAATCGCCAGAAAACAGGAAGCTAGCTGACACAAAATGATGTCAACTATAACATAATTTACATAACTATAAATCTTTCTTCTAGTGTTTCCTGTAATGTTTGAGAATGTCTATCCAAGTCATCATCACTTCATTTCTTTCATGAAAAAAAATCTTCCTTTTCCTCCTCCTCTTCCTCTCAAACTCAATATCTATTTTTATTTGCCGGTACGCACCGAAGTGCGAGCTTCGTAGCCGAAGCCTTCGTGTTCCAGAGAACGCTAGTGTTCCCAAGATGGCGAACCCCTAGCAGACTCCCTAGAATTTCAAGGGACAGATACTGGGATGGTTTCCCGTGGCCTTCCCCAGGACGCCATTAAGGAATGACGTCAGACCGAAGAGAAAGTGAAGAAGAGGCTGGACAACACAGGAAAGGAAATTGAAATAGCCATGCCACTGCCGGGATTCGAACCCAGGTACTGGCGCACTGGCCACCGAGACCGCATGGCCATCTATTTTTATATCTGATGATATTTTCTGAGCTTTTTGGAGGTATTCTTTCCCCTTGAGCATATTTCCTGGTCCACTCTTTTCTCTAGAGCCTTAATATTGTTCATCTCAGTATCAAGTGTTATTTCCTTTGATTGGAGAATCAGACTCGTTGTTGATTTCTTCGAGTATGTCTTCCCAAACAGCCAAAAAAACCTAGAGAAATACTTAATGAGATTGTTTACTTACTGCAAAGGATCTGTCTAACTAAATAACTTCAAAGGACCTGTCACAGGAGATTTCTCAAGTACATTAATGACATTTTCCTCTGTTGAAGGGCGCTGTTATCATTTCATTCAAGCTTCCCTTTGCTTCTCATCAAATTCTTTCTTTAAAAAGTAAATTCTGATGTGTTTTTATGCATTTATTTTAGCATAATTATTGTTTATCTTTGAAAGATAAGTTCCTGAAAATTATCTTCGGATTTATTAAGCTTACTGTTTTCTTGAAGTGGTAAAAATAAGTGCTTCATATTACGTCACTGCCCACAAATATGTGATTGGCCAAAGATCTACAAGACACACTTGAAGGCCATATAGTAACTCCTTTCAAAATCAGAAAGCTTTCGAATTGAAATGTACTTGAGAATCGTCTGACAGAATCACCATTTTCCTTTCAACCTAAAAACTTTTCATTCAAGTACCTTTCTCTGTGCCGCTTGACAAGAGCATCAATCTATTAAGAACAGAAAACTTCACTGCTACAGAAACCACAAAGCACAAAAACTAATTTATACAAGCACAAGTGGGTAACTTTGCTTTTCAGAGCCTATAGGAGAATTGCTGTGTTTGCCATGCTGTTTGTATGAAGATGATCTAGTATTTGCATTGAGGTGATTGTGACTTTGCCATCAGAAAATGCAGGAAGTCCAAAATTTTAAAATAAATGCAAACACAGAACTTGTCCCACAAGGTCTCGGGTCCCCCGACATTTGTCTGGTGTGTTGCCCCATAAGGGCGGCCCTGATCAGAGTGACAGAGTATGTTGCCACCAGAGGAAGCCTTTTTTGGATGGTTTGGAAGCATGTTGACAATCATGATTTTTCATCAGAATTTTATATTTCTGCAGTATACGTATAAAATTATTTTAATTACTGTGGTTTAAGTTATTTTTTGAACTATATATATTATTAAAGTTCTATATGAAATATATTACTATTTTAATATGATAATAAAAAAAAATATCCAAAACTTTAAATTCCTTTTTAATTACTTTCGCTCGTTGCTTGAGTAAAAGTGGAGAAACTAATTATCTGTTTTGGTTTTGATGATGACTGAGTGGTTTTGGAAAAACACACTTCATTTTGTGTGCAAGTATGTACAAAAACACTCATCTTTTGTAAGATGAATGCAAGTATGTAAACTTATAATCCCAAGCTGACTTTACTGTTGGAAAAGCCAGAAATCAACACATCTGCTTTCAGTTGCCTCAAATAAATATTTTAATTTAGAAAAACTGTATATAGCTCATTCTTTTTTCTTTTCTTTTTTTTTTTGCAATAGCCAGATACAGACAGATCATTCAATGGATTTGAAAGTTTTTTCTTAAAAGCCCATAAAAATTGATGGAATTATTTTAGCTGATTATATTTTTAAATAGATACAATTCTGAAAGGAAAACTTTTTGAAAAATGTAAATAATTCCATATTTTCAATGATAAATATTATCCTGGATGATTCATCATCCAGAGTTCATAAATAAGATTTGATCTGAAAATGTTTGAATCTTCTTATATAAAAAAAAACAACAGCAAGTTACAATAAATGTCTCAATGTGAGAGCAATAATATCAATGATAAAAGCAGATAAAAACAAACTAAAATTTAGCTCTATTTTCTTTTCTTTTTTTAACTGACTTCAGTTCATTTCTGTTCAGATGACACATTAATGGTTGAGGTTACATTACCTCATTGTTGTTGGGTTTTTTTTTTTGGTTTTTTTAATACACTGCTTGCCAGTTACACTGCCACCATTTATATCATGGATTTGGATATACTATCAGTTGTATTGCTTAACATACCATTGGAAGAAATTCCTAGAAAAATATTGCATTCCTATACAAACCTTGCACAGGTATAGGTCTCCCCAATCAACTGACCCAGTGCTTGTGAGAGAAGGAAAAAGTGGGGGTTCTTAAAAATTTCACAGAGCTTTTAGGTTGGGTCTACATGAGCATTTGAAAACGCTGCATTGCTAACTGCCAAAATTTTCCTGGTCTACGTTGACAACTCTGCTCTGGTCTTCCCAAGCATTAGTTTAGTCCACAGACAATTTTATAGGCCTATAATAAAGGAAAGTGCACCCTTGAGTACTGAGCGTTGCTAATGCTCACCAACACCTCATGTAGACAAAACCAGCGTTGCTAAAGTCATCCTACTTGGCATTGAAATTCTCATGTGGACCACATCTTTCATTTTCCGTTGAAATACATGGGATTTCACTCAGTTTGTAAGAATGTTAGCAACGCTGCATTTTCAACTCTCGGGTAGACCAGGCCTTACTCTCCTGCCAAGTTCAGAAGCAAAAAGAAGGAACAAAGAAATTCCTACCAAAAAATTAATGCATGGAATTAGAATTCTTGAAGCGGTTATGGTGCAGTTGTACAAACCGATTATAAAATGTTGCCTTTTTTTTTTTGACAGTTTGGTCTTAACACAGTCCTCTATTCAATTTATTTTAATTATTTAACTTTTTTCCTATTTATGGTTCCAACTTGTAACTTTTTTTTTTTTTTTCCCCAGTTAAATCAGGCAAATTTGAAATAGAAGCTCCAGATGACAGCGAAATAAATACAGAAAGAAAAGTGAGTAGTTTGAATTTAAATAAGAATTCAATATAATAAAATTATATCTACATTTATAATCTCAAAAGAAAACAATGAAGTTACTTAATTCTTTATTTCATTCACATTTTGGAGATTAAATCATTCTAACCAGAATATGATTGTGATACATGTGACAGACAAAATGGCTTCAGAATTCTAGAACAGTAAAAATAAATATAACATCACATAGATTATTTTTTCTACCATGTTTGTCTTGTGCTTTGAATGAACTTTTTTTTTGCCAATCAGATGCATATAAAAAAAAAAATAGGTAATACTGTAGACAAGTTTGGAGAGCTGCATACTGCAATTTACAACAAGTGAAGTTCTCTGGGCATGGCACTATCAGTTTGAAGTTTGCTATTTAAATAAGGAAAAAACATCTCCTTCAAATCATATCAGATGCAACTTCCAGTGTCACAAAAAAAAAAAAAAAGAAAGAAAGAATGTTTATTTGTGTCTAGTACAATGCCAAGTGATTACTTCTTCAACAAGATACAGGAGAAAATGCTGTTATCTGTTATCAGACCATTGACTTATTAATGTTGGGAGTTTTAATAACTATTATCTAACTATTTTAAAAGTTGTTATCTTTCAGCATAACAATGGTGAAGTACATCCTATTTCAAGTTCTTATATTTTCTTCTGCCAAATTCACTCGTAAGAAAAGATAAGAGCTTGAAACAGGGGTCCCCCCCCCCCCCCCCCCCGATCTACTTTCTTTATTTCACTCATTTTGTTTGATGCAAACTATCTTACAGCAGAAGAACTTCAGACGTTTTATATGAAAAGAGAGCAGAATGTCTCTGTATATAAATCAATGCAGCATTCATAAAACATAGGAATCACTTATCAGAAAATATGCTTAAGTCATTACTGCACTTTCAGGACTACTCAATACAAAATCCAGTTGTAATTCCTGTCTCAGCTGTAATTTATTTATCTACCATTTATTTTATTATTATTATTTAAATTCAGAAGAAGCTAAAAATTCAGAAACAGTTATGAGAAACTGTAACAATTTCTTCCTATTAAGATAATACAGTTAAATTGTTTGCATATCCCAAATGATCTCAGCAGAGATTTTTAGCTTGAATATTCATTTCTTAGGAGGTAGATGATAAAGATAGAATTTACTGTCAATTATTATTGATGAATTTATAAAAAAAAAAAAAATAATATAATTTTCCATAAGATAACAGTGAGAAAATAATTTTTTTTAATAATATGTGAAATATTAATAAAACTTCTGTTGTTATAATTTTTCTTTCACTTTTTTTTTTCAGGTTTTTCATCAGTTTTCTTCTTTAATTGAACCAAAAATAGTAAATGTAACTACTTTGTTATGACAGCTATTGATGTTGTGATTGATTTTACTGTATTTCTGATTTTTTGTTTAAAAATAAATGTTTTTTATTTCCTTTGATTAATAAAAAACAAAAGAATTCCCCTTATTTCTACAAAACATGGTTAGGTCAGAATCCAGATAAAGCAAACTCAATTAAAGTTTCCCCTACTGGCTAATTTGGCCTTGGGTTAATGAAGGTAGGCTCCCAACATTCCACGACCAACAGGACTGAGTTGAGTTCAAATGGTCGGCCTAGTGACTGCTTTTAACCTCTGAGAAAGAAATTTGCTACCCATTTGTCAAAGGGTTGGAGAAATTCTAATCTGGAGGGGAAAGAATCAAGAGAAAAGTCACCAACCACTGGGTCTAACTAAGCTTCCCTAGCCTGCAATCAAGTAACTTACCATTTGAACTACTGAGCCTATTCGGATAAAGAAAACACCTTGTAATATGAGGAAGGATTAGAAAATTTATTTTTAATATTTTTGTTTTTGTTCAAATAAGTAAATAAAAAAGTAAAAACAAAAAACAAACTTGAATGATAAAAAATCAGTAAGTAATTATTGAACCTTTGCTTCCTCATCCTAGATCATAAGAACTTTTCAATTTATTAATTCAACCATTTATAAAACATTTGCAGCTTATATATGGTTTAAGCAGAACACTTTAGCGCATTTCAGTTATTATTTGAATTAATTTTATTATTACTTGATTACTTAAAAGACTGCAACATTTTAACCTTGGTTGAGAAGAAACATTTAATTGAGCTTGCTTCTAATAATAATAATAATTTAATAATAAGAAAATCAATTGACTAATTGCTGCTGCATTAATACAGATGATACTCTACTTGCAAACGTAATTTGTTCTGAAATCTGTTCTTTAGGTAACTTGATCCCTTAATGGATATACAGAAAGCTTTAAATAACAATCTTAAGAAGTAGAGCTTGTTTCTCAGAGTACACAAAAAAGCATTTGCAAACATTATGATGAATTTTAAATAATATTTTCCATAATTTAAAAAGAATTGTAGGAAAATATATTAATTCTTACCTTACAAATCAAAAGCTGATGAACACACACATTATTGTAATCTTGACTCTTCTGCATCATCTCATAATCATCTCACTAATGCATTTTTCTAGAAAAACAGGAGAACTTGATACAAACACTTTGGTTGAAGAGGAGATTAATTATTAGACAATGAAGAAGAGTTAAGATCACAATAATGTGTGTGTTCTTTGTCAGCTTTTTGATTTGGAGGACACTTTTCATTTTCTTTATATTTTTCTTATAAATAGGATTTTATCAATACAATAAAATATCATGACATAAAAGAAAATTTTAAATAGTTAATTTGAAGTATCAAGTATGCAGGCCCTTTGGAGGTAGGGCTTCCTGCATTTTGCAACTAACGGGACTAAGTTGAGGTCAGATGGTCAGTCCAACATCCAGCTGTGTTTATTTCCCAGGAACAAACCTGATACCTATTTTAAAGAGGGCTGGGTGAATCCTACGACCATTTAAAGGAGAATTTAGTGTGGAAAAATTCCGACCTCTCCACCAGGGTTGAGATTAAACCTGGCTCCTCCAGGCCGCAGTCAAGCACTTTACCACTTGGCTACTGGACCCACATTTGATATTTATTAAATTTATTCCTTTAAATAATACTTTCTACATAATACAAGGGCCATTCAGAAATCAACCTCTGATGAGTTTTGAAAAAAAAAAAGAAGGGGGAAATGTATTTAAGTACAAGAAACACGTACATATCTACACTACTTCTCAACATAATTGCCATGGGAATTGAGGCATTTGTCATATTGTTGCACAAACTTTTATATGTCCTGGTCATAGAAAGTTACCGCCTGGATTTCAGCCAACTTGTTATGCCATTCATGAGTTCCTCGTTGTCCCCAATCACACTTTCATCTTTGCGAACAGATGAAAATTGCTTAGTGCAAGGTCTGGATTGTAGGGTGGGTGTCGAACAACATCGGAATTACTCAAGTACTCCTTGTGTGCATGCTGCTTTGTGCGGACGTGTGCTGTCGTGGAGAAGAACCACACCTGATGTCTGCGTGCCTCACCTCTTGTTCTGAATTGCTCTCCTGAGATTCTGAAGAGTTCCTTAGTAAGTCTATGAAGAAATGGTCATGCCTGGCTCCATAAATTCAGTCAGCAACACTCCATTTCGGTCCCAGAAAACTTGTAGCATTCAGCTTGTTGTTGGACAAAGTTTGTATAAATTTCTTTGGTTTGTTAGGCGATTGAGTGTGCCTGATCTGACCATTCTGAGATTTTATTATTTGCTCTATATCCACTATATTTAAAAGTTGGACCTGTTATTTATTGATAATACAATGCACTGAGGAACGGACACATTTTGGACAGTATAATGTAGGGACCCTCTATCAAAGACAAGATTGCCACAACTTAATAAATAATTGGAGAAATATAAGAGCGAAGTTCGCAGGAAAGAAAATGGACAAGTAGTAACAACAAGTGGTAACTTATTTCTATATTCTGGAATACCAAATGATGATGATATACATTGTAGAGCTGTAGAATCTCTTCAGTAAAAGCTGCAGAAATTCCCTGTTAGAATGGAACTCAGTGTCAGAAAGGATTATCACTGCTAAAATCCAAACTAAATTTAGCTTTTGTCAGTTGTGCAGTGCTATGCGCCAACAAATGATGCTACTGATGAAGAAAAAGAAGAATTTTACACTCTTTTGGATATAATGCTGACATTTATATATAGAAGTTATAATAACTTTATGATAAGCAACTTTAATGTCAAGATCAGAATAAATAATGAGAAAATTAAGTAAAAATAATGGGAAAACACATCATAACAAAAATGGCGACCTGTTAATAGAACTGTGGTAAATACAGTCTGGTAATTGAAGGCACATTATTTCTGCATAAAGACTGTCATAAGAGGATTTCGTTAGCTCCTGATTCAAGGGGAAAGATCCAAACCAAATTGACCCGATACTTTATAACTTGTCAATGGAAGGCATCACTCCGCTGTATTAGAAATAAGAGACGAACAGAAGTTGGTTCTGACCACCATTTAATTAAACTAGCAGGAAAAGGTATATGATCTGAATAAACTCAAAGAAAAAGAAACCCAAACTACTTTAAAGAAAAGTTGAAAGAAAAAGTAAGGGAGCTTTGGAGAATCGATGACACTGTGGAAAATAGATGACAGACAAACTAAGAATGTATTCCTAACTAAATCTTACATAACTCTTCAATAAGAAGGGTTGGTTCACGTTTATTCGGTTGATGTTTCGGTGTCATAGCATTCTATAAAGAATAACCCAAACTTAGAAAGCCTGGAATATGCTGATGACATTTGCTTGTTGTCCAATAATAGAATCGTATGCAAGAAAAGCTGTATGAATTGTGAATCAAAGAAAATGGGGTTACGCATTAACTTTAATAAAAGAGAGGAAATGAGAATTAATAACAAATTAAAGAATTCCATTACTTTAGAGGACAGTCAATAAAAAGAGTGTCTGACTTCACTTATCTTGGAAGTAGTGTCTCTGAAAATGTTGGGACTTTTAAAGATGTAACGGATATTAGAATCCAGAAAGCTGCGGGAGTTTTTTCGAAACTGCAAAAAATCATCCATTAGTCACAGATCAACAAAACTAGGATGTTTAATGCATGTGTTAAGTCTGTCCTCCTTTATGGATGTGAGATGTGGCTGGTTGATGTTGAAATACAGAGAAGGCTGCAGTCTTTTTGTAAACCAGTGCTTAAGATTTATTTGCCAGATTTGGTTAAAAGTTAGAGTGTCCCTCTACAGGCCTGGACAGGCCTTTGGGGCGTGGGAGGTCAGGCTCCCAGCGTTTCGTGACCAACGGGACGAAGTTGAGGTCGGGTGATCAGCCTGATGCCCGCCTGCCTTTAACTCCCGGGAAAGAAACCCGGTACCCATTCCACAGAGGGCTGGGTAGACCCTAGGACCCGTTTGGAGGTGAAAGGAGAGTGGAAAAATCCCCGCCCTCCGCCGAGGCCAGGAATCGAACCCGCTACCTCCAATCCGCAGCCAAGTGCCACTCGGTTACCTGGCCCACTTGCCAGATTTGGTGACCTAGATTAATTTTAAACTAATTGCTTTGGAAGGAAACCAATCAAGTAAATATTAATATAGAAATTAAATGGCAAAAGGTGAGGTGGATTGGCCATTTAACTTTACATAAGAATAATCAAGAACCCTGTAAAGTGGCCCTTACATGGAATCCCCAAAGTTCCAGGAAAAGAGGCAGATCAAAGAGGCTGGAAAGAGAAGTATATTAGCAGAAACTGGAAAGAAAAATGAGTGAGTTGAGAGCTGCTGCCAATGACAGGAAGTGGAAGAAGCTAGTAGACTACCTTTGTTTCTGATGGAACCTTGGACATTATTATTTTTAATTGTTAATAAACATTTAATTTTAAACCTTGATTTGAACCTATTAATCCTATTTTCTATGAAATCAGATATCGCATTTGAACATGTTAATTATTAAAAGTTCTAGGTTCTTCTTTACAATATAAGAGACTCTTTATAACTAGATATCAACCAAGGTATTGTTTTATATTTGAAATCAGTGTAAGAATTCTGGCTTAAGTATATCTTTTTCTTTAAAACCAAAGTGTTAAATTTCCATCCGTCTCTCTTAACTGTGGCATCAAGAAAGGGAAGGCAGCATGCTATTTCTTTTCATAGTTAAAGACCTGCTACTTTCTTTAAAATAATTATGTCATTGCTGCTCATATTTCCTGAGCAGAATCATCAATATACCTTCTATAAAATTTAATCTTTGGATACCGTATATGCTCCAATAAACGCCGAGGCTCTTATTGTCGCCGGTCTCTAATAAGCACCGGGCTGCAGAGGGAACATGACCAAATAGTAGCCGGGTCTTTGATATTTGCCTACTGGTACTAGTGTAAGGGTTCGTATCTTTATAGTCGTGCGTTATACCTTACGGTACATTGCGTTATAAAATGCCGCCAAAACGGTCATTTGACATTGCCTTTAAGATTTGTGCGGTAGAATATGCGAAAGAAACTTCCGGTGAGGCGGCCGCCCCTCATTGCAGATTCGGACGACGAATAGCAGCGAAAGGTATAGAAAGACATTGCCATTTATCTTTAACAGTCTTATGTAGCATGTGAAATTCAATTAAAGTAGCTGTTTGTAAAATTAGCTGGTATTTATGTTCTGAAGGTTTTTGCGTTCTGAAGGTTTTTGTCAATAATGGCCGGCTTCTAATAGCAGTCAGTCTCTATTAAGCGCCGGGAGCCGAGGCTAGTTTTGCAAATAAACGCAGTGGGTATCTATTGGAGCATATACGGTATATGATACTAATAATTCTCATAAGTTTGACCAATTTTAATAAGCACCAAGCCACACGAGCAATCTGCTAACTTTGTATATACAGTACATCAATAAACTTGAAATAGACTGTCAAATCAATTTGAGCAAAGGATATGCTATGAAGGACTTTGAAAAAAGCCTGTTGTAGAATAGTAGAAGGATAGTGGTATTCGGGCAACTGCTAACTTTGGGAATGCTGTAGTGTAAATGTGGCAAGACTGCTGAATATTTGGAAGAATAGTACTTTGTGCATTCATGATAGCTCTTGCCGTATGGAAGCTAACAGATAAGAAAACTTTGGGAATTATTGGCCAGAAAATTTAATACCAGGGACATGACAGTATTTTGCACACCATATCAAAAGAACCATTTTCAATGGATCTCCCAGTAAAGTCAGCCATGCTTATTTCTAGTCATTGGTGACTATGTCTACAGTTTGCATAAAGCATGTTAGGCCACTGGGAACAGAAAAACTTGGCTTTTCAGAAGAGTTTCATTTACAGTTATGCTACAGCAGGACAGTTGCAGAGGATGTCATGGACAGTGGATGTCCAGTAATGTTCAAAGATTTTATTGTCTATGTCTAACAACTCACTAGCAGTTCTGGTAATAAGGTAGGCTTACAAACTATTAAGGAGATAACTATCTATTCCATCAATTTTTTGCAGACAGCTTCCAGAATGATGTAATGTATGAATTCTTTTGTCTAGCACAATACAGTAAACCCATATTGGATTGAAATTAGTATAAATCATGACGAGACACATTAGTAATAAAAATCAGCTTTAAAAAAATGAAATAAATATTTATTTTAATATAAATAAAGTTAAAAGGTTATCTGTAAATTAAAAACACAAATTTCAAGGAGAGACCTCATTTATTTACTATTTTATCCTATTTCAAAAAAAAAAGAAATTCTGAAGAAAGATTAAATATTATTGAGCATGATGTGATATTGTTAATTATATTTCAAATATTCTTTATTTCTATATGATTTTGGAAACAGAGAATAGGATAAATTTTCGTTGAATGGGTTTGCAGACTGAATTTATTGTGTTACCTACTGTTTAGGCTTAATTTTAAATCAATGCTTATCAAAATCCCATGACTTTTTTTATCATGATGGGCAAAACAAAGCATCACATAAGTATCATTAAAATATACTGAGGCAGCCCAATAAGAATTTCCTTGTGAATTGTAATAAATAAATAAATAAATTCATAAAGCTTTAACATATGTCAGTCTGCACTTCTAAACTTTTTTTTCCCTAAATGGATTGGTATTTAAGGAAATTTTAACGTGAAAATAATTGTACAGGGGAATAAAAAGCACAACAAATAACAATCACTTACCAAAAGCAGGTCAGTGATTGTTATTTGTTGAGCATTTTTATTCCCTTATATAGGTTAGTATTGTTTGATTTTTTTTTTTTTTTTTTTTAACAAAAAACAAAAATCATTTTTACAAGCGTTTAATTTATATTTAACAACTATTTCACAAGCCATGAAATCTGATCTATTTCCTTTGGTGGTAGAGTTCAGAGCTGTAATTCCTACAGAATGAAAATGAAGCAGAAAATACATACTAAGGACAGTGTAAGTATTTCCCTTTGTTTTTATTACAAACTTGATGTTTACTTGCAAATAATCCAAAGGGTGGTCATCATAAATCGTAATACTATTCAGCCACTGCCTTGGCAGTAGAATTCTGGCTTCAGTAAAGTGCACGAGAGGAATGTAGCAATTGTATATAGAAGAGATAGGTCTGCAGTATTCTCTTATCTTCTTACAGGAATCATTACTAAAAGAACCTAGATAAGCATGGTGGCTATGACACAATAGCTAATAGGTACATAGTATAATTATCTAAAGCCTGCAAATTCAAACCTTGCTAATTTTAACACTTCACATTAATAGAAAATACTGTGGAACTATTAGTGTGAAGTATTAAAAAATATATCTTTGAAGAGATAATGTTGTTTTTTTTGCGAGACTCCTCCAACATATTAATCACAGTTGGGAATCTACATTTTTAATCGTATTAAACTCACCAGTTGATTTCTTTTATAATTTATCTATAAAAAAAGAAAGAAAGCAAGTTCTAAGTCAGAAAATTTGTCTTTTTGAAACATTATCATTTTAAATAAGAATGCCTTTTGAGTCGAGCTGATACTCCGGGACGGCCGTTTCGAGCTTATTGGGCTCTCCTCAGCCAGAGCTAATCAGCTCAGTGCTTTATAATATAATTATAATTCTTATTTGAATTAATTGCTTTTATTTTACCCATTAGAGGGTTTGTTATTTATTGCTTTTTTTTTTTTCCTTTCTTTGTGGTCAAATGCCTTTTGTGGTAGCCTGAGTGCTTCCCAAGGATTTGAATTCCACATTTTGTTCTTGTTTTTTATTTCTTTACTTTAGTCATTGAGGGGTCACTGTCGCCATCATGTGTTATTATCATTTTAAATATCTTTGAAAAGTTAATGATTTAAAGTTATAAATCTCTAAAACATCTTTAAAATTTTGATTCATTTTTATGGTTATTCCATTTGGCTGTTATCTTTCAAAATTCTGATTAAGAGGCTTAGAATAAGGAATTCAAACAAGTCCATTTCCATTTATAAATAATTTTAAATGGAGTGAAAATATACATGAAAAACAAAGATAATTAACAGATTTAGAGAGAGAATTATATTGATATATCCAGTTTTCAGAATTTCCTGTATATTATCTTTTTTCATTAAATAAATATTCGATGAAAACCTTAACAGAAAGTAAAAATCTAAATTATGATATAAAATGAATTTTTTTTGGAAATATTTTACAAAATAACTCGAAATATCAATATCATGTCAGCCCATAGTAAATGACACTTTTATAGGTTATTTTGAATGAAAACAAAATAGATAAATATCAGTTTTTTATTACCACACTTTTATTAACTCGCACTGTCTGGTTTCCGGGTCAAATCCTGTAATCAGTTTTTAAGTCACTTCCCATCAGTCAGTCGTTTAGAAATTTTGCACACTTGCTCATGTCTCATGACAATACAGTAATACCGGGTGATTCATAAAGCACTGGTGGTTTTCACCGTCCCATATCTTTTAAACTACTGCTCATAAAAATCTGAAACTTTTTATATAAAATTTTATATAACTTTTTATATATAAATTATATATTTTCATGTTATTATTTATTCATTTTATTTGCATTCAAAAACCCCCACTATATCGTATATTTAAATAACTGTTGTGATGTTGTTTAAACTCTAAAAGTCTGGATCCAATATTCAAATGATACAGAAACCTAATTAGGAAAATTTAATCTAAACACTTTTGTCATTAATTCCTTTGTTTAATTAAAAAAAAAACTGTATTTTTTTGAAAATGCATTGTGACAAATGGGAGACAGTAGAATAATTTTTTTGGATAATAATTTCGATATATTGGGGGTGTTTAAGCGTAAATAAAATGAATTTCAATAATAATGAATAAATAATAACATGAAAATATAACTCTTATATGTTTGACGATTTTATATAAAAAGTTTCAGATTTTTATGAGCAATAGTTTAAAAGATATGGGGCGATGAAAACCACCAGTACTTTATGAATCACCCAGTATATTGATATATTACTGTACTACCATACCAGCCGCTAGGCAGTGATATATACACACAACTACTTTCAGTTATACAGCCTATATATATATATATCTTATATGTCTTATATGTATTTAAATTATTATACATAATAATAGCTGTATAATATAGAAAGTGTGGTTTTTAAAAAATTTTAACATTATTATTTTATTCCTTATTTTAATAAAAAAATCAGGTGGTTTTGAAATGATCAACTGCATTTTTCAGTACTCTGTGTTAGTACTGAATATTTTTACTAATAATTGTATTAATATTTTTAGTCTAAATAATACTGTATTGCAGACTGAAAAAAAGCAGTAGTTTGCCTGAATAGGAAGCTAACAATACTCAATTCATCTTTTATTTTTGTCAGTGGTTACTTTTTGTATGCGATTCAGCATTTCTGAGGTACAAAATCATACCTTTCCTAATGACAAAATTATGGACTCTTTCTAATAAAGGAGCATGCATTTGCTCCAATAGTTTAATATATGGGTCATTAGTGATTGTTGATCAAATAAGTAATACTTTACATACCATCAAATGTAGAACATTACCTTTTTTTAGATACAGACTCTTTGGTATCAGGTTTTGATAGGATACTTTTGTTAACTCATTACCGATGTAAACAATTCACTTTTCATTTCCTATGATTATTCAATCCAAAAATTGTTTTTATTGGCAGCCAATTAAAAATGATCAGATGTTTCCATGCTACGACAGATTGATCTGCAGTACCTCATGTGGAACCTATTTTTCAACTTGGGAGAAACTTTTTTCATGTGCCTTTAAATATCAGTTTACAATAAAACTAGTGAAGTTAGGCTTCAAAGCTAACATTTCAGTTGTCAGACAAGATCAGCTTTCACTTAAATTGACAAGGCTCCTTCATCAAGCTCAAGTGGTTGTCGCAAATACTGATGACCTGTTAAGTTTTTAAGTCATCTTTGACATTTTTTGATGTCATTATTTCCATATAAATTATATCTGTTATGTTCTTTGCTGAAACAGTGACATTCTTTCCTTGTTTAACACATTCACTACTAATGATGTATATACATACATACATATATATATATATAACAAATTTACTCTTTTAAAAAATAGTTACACAGTGTAAACGTTCACCCAAACAAACACAAAAAATCACGTTTAATCACTGGCATTTTCTTAGGCAAGACGGGCCTCAACCAGGGGCCTAAGTGTTGCTAAGGTATTGACGTAAAATGTTCGCAGTGCCAATGATGGCTGTCTTTTGTAATTCAGCTGTTGTTATTGCTGGTGCTCCAAGTCTGGTGTAATAGTCCATAAATTTAAGTGATAGTGTTCCTAGTGCACCAATGATGATTGGCAACACTGTAGTTGTTTTATTCCATATTCGTGTAATTTCAAGTGCCAGAGCCCTGTATTTGTTGATTTTTTCCAGTTCTTTTTCCTGGACTCTACAGTCCCCAGGGATGGCAATGTCAATTAGGGTCACATTTTGTTGTTCAATTAATGTAATATCAGGCGTATTAGCTGTTACATGCTGGTCTGTTTGAATACGAAAATCCCAGAGGATTTTAACTTGCCCGTTATCCAAGACCTTTTCTATACTGTGATGCCAGGGTTTTTCTGATGTATGGAATCCAAATTTACGACATAGTGCCCAATGTATTTTCTTGGCTACATCGTCATGTCGCTTTTTATATTCTGTGTTAGCAATTGTAGAACACTCACAGATTATATGTATATATATATATATATATATATATATATATATGTCATGTGATGCCTTTTAATCCAGCTCTTGATGTATATATGTGTCACATTCACAACTTTAGTTCAAACGCAATTTATCCATCATTAGTATATACTACATACTCATGCCAAAAAACAACGTAATTGAGTTATTAATATTTTATTAAAAAAAAAAGGTTTTCAAGCCTATCCTTTAATGTAATTGTAGTAGTCTGAAGCAAAAAGCCTTAAAAAAACGGCTTGTTAGTAGCGAATGTGTTAAATTCATGCAGTAAACTGGCTTATTTTAGTTTCAATCTTTGTCTACAATTTCACTAAATTAGTTCATAGTCACATTGATGTGCTGCATCAAATCTAAAGACCACTCTGATCTGCAATGACAACATTCATCTGCATTGCTTTATTTTGAAATATTTAATGATTATGACACTCGACCTCAAAGTCTCCTTAGAAATATTTAGTACTAATAAGTAAATACAGTGAAAACTCGATTAACCGTCATTCTCTGTTATCCGTCATTGTTCGCAAAACTTATTTTGCGATTCTTCTCCGTAAAATAGAGGACACTGCCACGAAAAAAGCTCGAGCCTCGAAGAAACAGAAGAAGATGACTGATTACAGCGTTAACATATAAACCTTATTATCTAGTACTGTTTTATGTTTCTATTATTATTTGTTTGGTGTTTGACGATATCTATTTGTTACCGATAGATTTTTCTTTGTATTAATTTATTGTTTGCCTTTCGTCCCAAACCACCATTGAAATTTCGTTACTGTACATGTTTATTGCGAAATTTCTGTTCGGTTAACCGTCACAGTCCCGGTGATGACGGTTAATCAAGTTTTCACTCGATAGCAAACATTTTAGTGCTTATTTATTTACTTGGATAATAGTGATCTAATTCTAAAGCTTCTCAAATCCTATATTTTAAGATATCCTCTAAGAATCGGCCACAAAATTTTAGAACAATAAGAATATTCAAAATTCAACTAGAATATGTGCATATTGGTAATCCTGTTTAATGTTTGGATAAGTGTGCCATAACTAAGGTGTCATGATGTATAAATATACATTCAAAACCAAAGGAAAATTATATATTCTCAAACTTTAGCTTTGATTGTTCAATTAAAAACACCTTTAAATTCATCTTGTTTTGAAAGCTTTGAAATCTGCTATTCATCACTTTTTGTCTTGTTTTTGTTGAACACTGGATAAAAATAAAAAATAATTTGAAAGTGTAAATTAAAAACTACACAATGCCATAGAATGTATACTTATCAATCTCTGAAGTTGAATACATAAATGGAAATGTATATGGAACAAGTAAAATAAAATTTGTGCTACAGCATAAAATTAGGGGCGGCCAATAAAACCCACGCAGTCATTGAACGTGTGCATAATCAATTTCAAATAAGATGAAGGGAAAAAAATAAAAATAATTTTTACAATGAAATGTCCACTACAGGAATTGAACCTGCAACCTTCTGATCCAAAGTCAGATGTCTTATTCATTAAGCCAGTGTTCCGCCGCAACCTGTGTGCCGCCACAAAAAGACAAGTGTGCCGCGAACTTTTACCTATTGTAATAACTTCAATGTAAGGATTTATTTATTTATTTAGTTGCTCCCAGTAATGGTGTTTTATATGTTTATATTTCTCACTCTGCTGAAGCAACTGATTAAATAAGATGTCCCTTCTTCCCTTGAAGAATATAGGTCCCGCATCTTATAATTTCAGTTTATCACAGCTGTGCTCTGAAGTGAAATTGACTGATGCAGGCTCCGATTGAAACAGACTCCTGTGATTTTGACAATGAATTTGAATTAATAGTATCATAACATTGTTTTTGAGGGGATTAACATTTTGATGTGCTGTGTTGAGTCATGAGTGTGCTGCGAGGAGAAGAAGGTTGCGGAACATTAAAGTAGGCCATGGGCACTACATTCAAATTATTGTTAAATATTTCTTATCACTCCCTTTGTGTTTGTGACGCAATGAGAGAAGAGCCAGAGAAATAAAGCTCAAGAGTATTCCAATATTTTTAGCACACAAGAAAAAAAGGTGAAGTTTGGGAATTTTATTCCCTGAACAAATACTGACTTGAAATTTGGATACACTTTAGTGTCTATTATACAATGAATATTTGTTTTATTTCTACCAATCCTCAAACTGTTATAGATACGATTGAATAAAAATATAGATTGTATAGTAGACACTCTAAACTAAAGCATATCCAAATTTTAAGTCGATCGGGTCGGTACTTGTCAAGCAAAAAATTCCCAATTTTGCAGAAACAAACAGTCGACTGTTTGCATTTCTCCAGATAGGCAGAAATAAATACCCCGTTCCTATGGTGTTTGGGTCTCTGAATAGGATGGTAAAAGCGGTTTACTGATCCAACCTTCCGTTTGGGAGTTGTGAGGGTGGGTGGAAAAGACGGATGTAAAAGGCAAATGCAATAGCTACTAAATGGTTCGCTAAAAATCAACACATTTATGAATATAGGCAATGAAAAGACACTCTTTATTTAATGATTCTATAGATGATACCTATACAAGATGTGGGGTATAAATTAGATTGGACACTGTAACGTTAATAGAGAAAAAGAGAATGATAGGCAAAAGAAAAATGACAAAATGCATAATGAACAAATAAGATATCCTCATACATGGCAATTTATGGAATTCAATGGTATCGATCTTAAAGAGATTCTAGGCTTAGAATTAAAATATCCAAATTTGAAAAGCTGCATCTTTCCATGGACAGATGCAAAGAATACAGTCATTGTAGCTTCTTATGGCATCATGTATTTTTTTTCTTAAAATTTCACAATTCCTATTTCTCTTTATAATGGTGCAGGTTAAGTTTTATAAATGAATTAAGACAGAATGTGTTGTTTCCTTTGTAAGCAAAGGTTTTCGTTACCGAGAAAACCAGGAAAATAATTTTATGGATTCCTTTGAAGAAATCCTTCTCATTCATTTTTAACTAAAATAATGTGTTAAAAAAGTTTATCTATCAAATCCCCACCCTATACAGGGCGTTTCAGAATTCCCTCCGGGATTTCGGAGATCTGTACTCGCAGACAAACTTGCTAACAGGGACGAGAGCATGGCAGTGAAAAGAGTACATAATCAAGTTTTTAACAAAGCTTAAAGATGTTCTGTATGTCCATCTTTGGTTACTCAACAGATATCAATACTGCAATCTAGTTCATGCCACACACGTTGCAACATATCAACATCGATGATACCAATTGCAACCACAATTCTTCGTCGAAGCTCTGGTAAATAACGTTACAGGGGACACGTAAACTTTATCTTTAACATAGCCCCAGAGGAAAAAGTCACATGGAGTGAGGTCGGGTGACCTAGGAGGCCATGGAATAAGTGTGGAGTCTTCGTTAAACATATGTCCAATCCAACAGTTAAGTAAAGTGTTATTGAGGTGACGGCAAATGTCCAAATGAGAATGTGGAGGAGTTCTGCCTTGTTTGAAAATGAAATTGTTACTATTCTCATGTAACTGAGGTAACAGCCATTGCCATAACATGACTAAGTAAACAAAACCATTAACACTTTTCTTGGCAAAGAAAAATGGTCCATACACTTTCGAAGATGAAATTGCACAAAACACATTAACCTTGGGGGAATCACGGGTATGCTGAACTGCACCCGAATATGCACATTATGGCAATTGATCTTCCCAGAAAGATGGAAGCATGCCTCATCACTGAACATAACCTTACCTGCCTCCTCTTGTAGACTTTCTTGAAATTTCAAACAGAATTCATGACTGAGATTGTTATCTTCAGGAGTGAGATATTTGTAAGTCTTGGCTTGCTTGATGTGTTGATTTTTGAGGATTCCTGGTAAAGGATTCTCGTACGTAGTCACAGTCACAGGCAATGGCCCTGGCCTACCTGTTCGTTTTACGGCACACAAACAGCCCGTTTCCTCGAATTTCCTATTGTTTTGTCTGTTGGTGGTTCTGTATGATACTTGGTTCTAAACCATGTTGCAGTTTTACAATTGAGTCGGTTTTTAGCGAATTACAAAACACAAAATGATTTCTGTTTTGTCTGAAAATGCCTTGTTTCCACACTAGTACCTCCTAGTGGAGAAACTGGTAACTAAGCCACAGCATAGAACAAAAAAAAAAGCTTGATTATGTACTCTTTTCACTGCCATGCTCTTATCCAGTTGGGCAAATTTGTCTGCGAGCTACAGAGCTTCGAAATGCTCGAGGGAATTCTGAAACAACCTATATATCCTTGCAGAGCTTTAATACTAAAATCATCAATACAGCAATTGTTGAATAATCCACTCATAATTAAAACTCCAACAGTACAATAGTTCATGACAACGGTTTTGACTTTTTCTTTCTTTTTTTTTTTTTAAGAAGGAATTAAAATTGTATAACTTAACATTTGATTAATTTACATATTATGTTAATGTGAAACAAAATCTTCAGTTGCAAAAACAAAACAATTCAGTCACATCCTTGTATCTAAATGGTTTATTGACTACTAAGTAAATACAACTACTTTAAAAACTCTCACAATTTAAAACCCAGCACTACATTCCACAGATCAATAGAATGAACACAGGATTTACATGTGCAATGCTAATGAGTACACACAAAAACAGCACACGCAGAATAGGACAAATAAGCTTGTTAGGAAAAAAAATAGCAGATGAAAGTATTCTTCTTACTGACATGGTAAAACAAAATACATAACTATCACTAAAACTTACTATAATATAGTACTGTTTTCTATCAAAACTACAATATGAATATGATTTTGTAATTGATGAAATACAAATAAATAAATAATTTGATTTATTATACATTTTGATATCTTTCAAAGAAAGCATTTTACTGCATTTCAAAAACAGTATATTTCTGATCCTAATGCATTTCTAAAATTGAGTTCTAACATGTTAAATATTCAAGAAAAGTTATGATGGTGTTCCTCCCTACATTTTAACCTTGACATTTATGTTTCAAAATTACTTGTTACCTACATTCTTTTTTTATCTATAATTACAAAGACGAAAATTGAAAACAAAATACATTTATATAATGGCTTATGAAATTTTATGTTAATGCTTTGGTTTTTTTGTTTTGTTTTTAAATTAACAAGCTTACTCATATTTACTATGAACTCCTTAATTTATCTATGAAGAAAGAGTTTCAAGGTCTAACAAGAACGTATTTCAATTGTATTCTGAAACATTTTTTTTTCCTACAAAAAATATGCAAGATAGGCCAAAAATAAGGAGATTTTAACTCTAAATTACTATCACACAGATAACATGCATATAATTCAGGTCTTGAATAGATAACTTAGATACATCACATTAATACTGAGAGATGATATAAAAGCCGAGCATATGTATTGCCTGTTCAAAACTTCATAGAATTTAATAACAGGATTAAATGATCCCTTTTTGTTTCAACCATTAGCTGAATTTAATTGTTCAGTAAACTGAAAGCTGCACTTGTCGGTAATTCAAAACAGATCTGATATTAATGTTCTAACATTAATTTATGGAAAATATATTCAAGCCTCAACGAAGAAGTGTCAATGATAAAAGCAGTCTAAGAATGGGTATTTTTGAAATAAATGAAAGCTTTAAAAGATAATTCAGTGTTATATAAGAATTAGTTTCTACTTCATTTCTTATCTTTGCCTTTCTCAAAGTATCTAAGTTCCCTTACATTCCTGATTTATAATAGCCAGTTTCAAATTATATTCAAGATAGTCTTTTCAATTTTAACTTGTGAACCTATCTACATAGGATTTTATCTTACTTTACAATATCTGATTTACTTTATCTAAAGTATTATCAACTCTTATAAATAAATAGTGGACTATTTTTGAGGTAGTTCCTGTCCAGAGTTCTATTTGACTGCTAAAGCTGTAGGAAGGATATAGATTCCAATGCGGTACAGATCTTTGCCCAAGAGATCACCCCCTAAGATGAGGCGGAAGAGAGCAACTGCTTCATTTCAAAGGGTACCGCATTACGTGATTTATCGTTTAAATCCTTCTTTCCATTGTCGGTCCTACAGACGTTGTCATGGTCGTAATCATCCTCCATTTCACAATGCTAACTGGGCTCATACGGAACAGATGGCAGCAAACATGGAGAACTGGGGAGCTCAGTTTGAAGCCAACATGAAGAATTGGGCTCAAAATTTTGAAGCAAAAATGAAACAGAGTATGAAATTTCATTTTGAAAATGGAAATGCTCCAGGAGCTTTCTTTCAGCAGTCATGGAATTTCAATGAACGTCCTTGGAATCACACTTCCAACAATAGCAGGAAATGGCGAAACTACCATGGAACGGAATCAAAACCAACTCATAAAAGGAAACATCAAGAGGAAGAACGGATGGACAATAACTATAAATCTAAAAAAAAACAAGTATGAGGTTACCTGTCATAAACTACTTTCAAGTGGTAAGTTAATTGACTTGAAAGATCTTCCAACAGTCACCCGTTCTTTGATTGAAGCTCTACTTCATGATATTGATGCATCAAACACAACAGCAAGAAAGAACTCAAGAAGCAGCAAATATTTTGGCATCCTGATTATCAACTCTTACTAACATCCAGAAACAATAACATACTATTCTTTGAGTTATTCCAAATTTTACAGATATGTGGATGTAAAGGAATTTCTTCACAATCCAATTTTAACAAAATAAAGCTTATGTGTACAAAAAATATCGGAATAAGCTGGGAATCCTATAAATATATCATCATACTGTGGGATAAAGAATTGTATTCAGATTTTTTAAACAGTCCATCTATATTGTCTAGTAAAAAAAAAAAATAAAAGTTTTTGAAAACTTTGCTCATTCAATGAAAGATCTTTTTATTTTTAATAAGAATCAGATACGGAATTTTGATTCATCCTGTATTAAAATATATATATATATATATATATATATATATATATATATAAATAAATAAATAAAATAAATAAATAAGTTAAAAGCTCAAAATAATTATTGACCTCATAACTGAGCTAATAATGATGAACAATTTGTAAAACTTCTTAATTTTTATTGATATAGTTCAATCCTAATAAGTTTTGTTTATTAAAATAAATGAATAAAGCCTAATTCATCAAAATACAGGATGTGTGGGGATATCTTAACCTCTAAATACACAGAAAAGAAATAAAAGGAATGAATGAACTATATTCTGAATGCATTTCTGAAAGCAAAGAAATCCCACAAGTGTTTTTCAATTTTACTTACTTATAAAAAAATAAATAAAATCATACATTATAATCAAACAGCAAATAACCTGTAATTAGTACCTTTTTCTGTTAATAACTGATATTTTTCTAGAATATTCATTCATCTATGTCACTGTTTTGTTTAACGGTCCCTAAAATATAATGTTTTTTTTTTTTAAGGCAACAGTCAATTACGAAAAAATTATAATATGACGATTTCAGTCTCATTAACCATCAAATTGATAAATCAATTTATTTTATTTTATATTAAACAGCAAAATGTCCTCTTGCAATTCTTTGTAGTGCTGTGTCAAATGTATTATGTCTCTGAAATAAATAATCAAAATTACTTCTTTCTTGTGAGAATGTGTTTGTCAGTAGAACTTGAAAACATGGGCGACTCCATTTATAACAAACATTTTTGTTACTATCAATTTTTTTATGAATGTTTTACTTCACTACATGTGATAAAAGCTTAATAAAATTATTGAGTTTAGCCTAAACTGAAAATAAAAAAGAAGGCATGATTTCTTTAATATAAAAAGACTGATTTGTTTTGTATTTCATAAATTCTAAGTCTAATAAAGTTACATCACTAAGCATTACTATTAAAATCTTCTGTACAGAGCAACATACATAGAACAGAATAGCTTTTGATGCATGTGCAATGTTTTCATCAATAACATATTTAAAAAGCATTTTGCTGATGGAATACCCATAAGAAAGAAATGAATGTTACTTAAAGTTTGAATAATTCAATTTTGAAAAAACCATAATGTTACCTGGTTGTCCCTTTAATTAAATTCATAATTAAAAAAAATAAATAAATAAACTGCCATTTTGTTTACTGCTAAAATGAAATAAATAAAATTCTAAATGTTTCCATTTTAATATTAAATTGGATCAGTGCAAATTATGAGGCAATAGATCTAGAATAATCCAAGTATGTCATGGAATTCCAGATATTTTAATCAATTGTACATGCAGTCAAAGCAAACACTTATAAACTGAAGGAAAACAAATGATATATATGAAGATCTTTATTTGATAGTGTCTTTAAGGAGTTATTTTCTATATTTTTTACCTTTCCTATCTTCAAAAAGATAAAAGTCGAAGGTGCAATTTTATTTTCAATTTGTCTATGCAATTTTTAAGCAACAATTTTAATACACAACTGAAAAAAACAAATGTCTGTGATGTAATAAGACACATCACAACATTTTGCCCAACTATGATAGACTACTTGGCAAATTAATTAATTCTGTACCATTATATCAATTCAATTTGTAAATTATAAAAGCCAATTTTCGAAAATAACTTCTGATAAGTAACCAAGACAATGTAAATTCTTAGGTGAAGAAATAATGATCACATTCTTTATTTTCTCCACAATCCGTCAATATTCAGTAGAAAATACTTTCTAAGTGTTTTCTAAAAGAAATATTTTCTTCGTCCCTACAATATATTAGTTATTTCAATATACTGAAATTTCAGTTCTACAATCCATTCTGCACATTTTGCTCTTTTGTTTATCTTTTAATGTCAACCAAATGATTAAAAATTTTATTTTTAACATAATAATATCCTGTAAGTAGAGAATTTAATCTTACAGTATGTCGTTCACTAAACAATAGCTGCTGTCAAAATCTGATGCATTTATGAGGTTTCACTTCAAGTAGTGTAAATGGCACAGTGATAATGGCAAAAAGGATGACAGAATTTTTTTAATTAAACAGATGACATTTATACATTAAGGATTTCTCATAATTGTAATATAATGATGTAGTTGTAAGATCTTTCATTAGTCAAAGTGAGGAAGTGACATATCAGAGGTTGACTTGTAAAGCAATAAATTCCATAATTGGGAAATGAAAAGCATTTCAGAATTAGTATCAAATGGACAAATCTGCAAAGGCCAATGTGCTATCTTTTTTATATTACTTCTCCCCATCTAACGTATTAAAACAATTAATTATTTAAAAATTTATTGAAAATCTGAAAATATAAGCTATTAATTTATTTTGATCAAGCAATCCATAATAACATCACAGTAAAGCTTCCTTTATTGTTAGCATGCAGTTATTGTGAATTTGGGAAGATTTATACGGACAATAGAGATTTCAATGTCTTGTGTTTGGATCATAGCAAAAGAACTCGTTTCTTCTTCATTTTGCAGATATTCAGAAAAAGCTCAATTATTAAGAAAAATTATGTCTGAAGAGAAATCAAGGCCTGCAGATTCCTTTCTTATTAAAGATAATTTTATAAATTAAGAAAGACTTGCAATCAAAGCTCTTAGAACACACGAGGGTATCTGTATTTCTATACATCTACTGTTAACTATTTCACAAGAGTTTCTTATGAAAAGAATAAGTGGCAGTTTCTTTAAATATGCTGGAGAATGAGGAGAAAGCTTCTTAAGCTGCTGTAAGATAGTAGTATTTTAGTTAGAAGCTATGAAACTGTTTTACTCAACATATTGCAGTATTTATGCCTTTTCTTTGAAACACTATTCATTGGATTTATGATGACCAAGTGAGCCAATATAATTCACTTTGCAATTTGAGCCATTTATTTTGAAAGGTCCATTTTTCAATTTTTTTTTTTTTTGTTAACTGTAGTAAAGTGGAATTTGCGCACATTACTACAAAATAAACGACTCATTTCTTACATTTTTCCAAAGCTTTTTCGACTTTAGAAATCAAGGATATTATAATTATTTCAATTTTCATATCCTTCACTTCCAGATTCGTTAGGTCAAGGATATAAAATCTTATTATTCTTTATAAACGAATGTTAAAAAGAACAAACTTCATTCCATTATATTAACAGTATTAATTTTTAAAGGAACAATTTTTTTTGTAAAACTTCCAAATTAATTTAATACTTTAAAGAATTTCTCTCAGATTTCCAACCAAGTTAGAATTTTGAAATAATCCAAGCTTTCAAGTGCTGCCATGGCGTCCGAAACCTTGGACCACTCTAAAATTCTGATTTGGCAGGAATCCCGATAAGAAGTCTTAAACTTTGTCGCCAAGAAAGTTTCAAGCCTCATTTAATTTAATACAGACTGCTTGTAATTGTAATATAAAAAAACCCTGACTAAAGAAAAAAAGTAAAACATTATATAATATTAAGGCATCAGATAATACAATCTAACACAGGATTTTTAATGAATGTTAAACGCACTCTCACTTAACTCACATAAATTGGTCAAAATTTGCAGATGTTAAAGACACTAATCCCACAACAATATGTAACAAAAATTATGAAAATGGTATAATCTTTGTAGTCTCTTACAAGAAATGTCCAATATCAAACGAATAATAAAATCACTCAATGAAATGACTTTCATCTGAAATAAAATGCTAATGTACAAAGACAGAAAACTGACAAAAGCAAAAGCCTTCAAAGTAGACTTTCACTGCTTAATACAACATCAAATACAGATGCAAAATTTTTTTTTTTTAATTAAATAGCAAATAGCTGCAATTATGTAACATAACATCCATACTCTTACAACATCTTTTGTAAACTTTGTTTCAGAAAATGATTCAAAAAGAAAAAAACAAAACAAAAAAGTTGCAATCTTATCAAATCACTATTTCTTAAGCTGTAGGGGAAAAAACAAAACAAAAACAACAACAACAACTTGAAATCTTATCTTTCCCAGTAAGATTTCAAATTAAATTAAAAATAAATTTAAAGATTAGCAATATTATTGTTTTCATAATAAACAACAAAGGAAACTAATCTGAAAAAAAAAAATTGTTGTTTGTTTACAGCTATTTAAGCATGAACAATTAGAATCATTTATATATTACTATTAATAAAAAATAATCTTCAAATATAGTTAAAGTTAAACCTTGGGATAGCAATTAGATGGAACTAATAATGCAATGTATTAGTTGTGTAATTAAAGCAGATGCACTATTTTTAATTGTTTAAAATTTCTTTTTCATCCAACTTACCCTGAGAGTTGTGCTGGATTCGAAATTTTGTTGAAATTGCAATGAATATTCATTCATGCATACATGAGAACCAACGTGAGGATGCATCAGTAAGATTAAATATCATAAAAATTTTAAGCCAAGGTTTAAAACTAATTCAGTTTCACTGATTTTTGCTACGAATTTTTTTTTTAAAAATCTGCAATTAAAATCAAAACATTTGAAAGATACATGCAAATTTTGTAACCTTTTTGTTTAGTTATGTCTAGCGAATTTTCTTTCTGGTGCTTCCTCAAAAAACCTACGTTTCCTTCCACGGCCCCTGAAATTATCTGAGCCAAAATGTCCTCCTCGACCTCTATTTTCTCTAAATGAATCAGTAGGAAACTGACCACCCCTTCCTCTTCGGGAATCACGACCCCTTTCTACAGGAGCATCTGAATAGCGAGGTATAAAATCAGAATTTCCTTGTGTAAATGGATTTAAATCTCGATTGCCATTTCCTGAATCTGCTGACATTCGGCCTCGACTAGCAAAGTTACGCTTCCTTTGAGGGCCTCCACGCATGTTTGCTTGATATGGCATTTCAGAAGGACTCAGTTGATTTGGCATATCGAACCCATCACCATAAGGCTTTTCCATGACATTAGATTTTGGTCTTTCATAATCCTCTTCCAAGGGCTCCATCTTAATACGGGGATTACGCCTCTCGTAATTTTCTTCAAATGGTTCCTCCTTGATGCCGAGTTTTGATGTTTGAACACCATCATCTAAAGGAAAATCATCAGTATTTATATCAACCTGCTCATTTGTAGATGGCCGATTATCTGTCATAGGTTGCCAAGCTGGTTCATCAGCTGCCTGGCTTTCACTTATCGTATCCTCCTGGGTAAGAGAAAGGGTTCCATCCGAGAAGAGAGCTTTAGCTTGGGCTAATTTCTGCTGGTGTTTCTTGCTTGTTAGATGATCATTAATAGGCTTAGTACCAGTGAATGATTTCTTGCAGATATCACACCTAAAGCTATCAATAACAACATAACAAACAGCCTTTTCTAGGAGATCAGCGATGTCTTCACAACTAAACAGTGTTCCTTCTTCCAGCATACGCTGATGCCTACGATCAATAGCTGATGCTAAGTATGTAATAATAGTTTCCTTAACAATCTCCATTAATTCTTGATCTGTAAGAATAGCTGGTTTTATAAGCTCTGTTGTTACTGGATCCAATTCATTGGCCTCGCCTTCTTGGGACTTGGCAAGCTTTTTTAAATGTTTAATACTAGCAAAATGTTTTGTTGCCTGATCTGCTCCTGTGAAAAACTTACTACATAACTTACATTCTCCAAAGTCCCTTACTGCCAGAGTTTTCCTTTTGGTCTGAATAGCTATTTTTTCTGTGCCACCATTTTCTTCAAGTTCTTTCGCCTTCTGTACTTTTTTTAAATGCTTCACACTGGCAAAATGTTTATCTTGTTGATCTGTACCTGTAAAAAATTTGCCACAAATTTGGCACTCACCAAAAGCAGTTGGAACTCCTGATTTTGCAATGTATGCCTTATTCTGATGTTTCTTGCTTTCATAGTGAGCTTTTGCTGACTCAGGGCCTGTAAAATACTTCCTGCAGATACCACAAAAATCTTGGTCCTCTGCTGTTAGGTTATCATTTGATTTTCTTTCCTCTGTGATGGTATAGTCTACAGTCACTTTTTCACTTCCGTCGCCAAAGGACACTTCTGTTGCTATCTGGGTTTGTGTTGTTGTTACCTGATCTTCGCCCCCACCTTGTGGAGGGCGGAAATCATCACTCCAGGCCGATATTATATCCATTCGATGTTGATGGGGATAACTGCTGATGTGCTGGTTATAACTGTTAAGAGATGTCCAGGACTTATTGCAGAGCTGGCAAGCGTAGTTTGATAGCATAACTTTTTTTCCGAGGATAAAATACCTACAAAACAAATCAAATACATAAAAAGTATTAGTTTTAATTAACAAATTACAAAAAAATTACATTCATTTTTCTTAAAATATTTCTATTTGAGCTTAAAAAAAATTTCAACCTCCAATTTGTACATTCTTTTATTTGTAAATCAGATGATCTCCTCCTCATCTAATTTTATAAGTTGTAAGTTTCCTTACTATAATTTCCTCTGAGAAAGACCACTTTAACACGGGACTAACAGGATTTTTTCTGTGTTTTACTAAATATAAAGTAATATTATTTATTAGAAAATATTAACTGAATTACATCTTAATGCTAATAAAAAGGAAGGAAAACATAGTTCTCTGATATCTATGTAGAATTCAAAAGACCATGACCAGGTTTAATTAGACAAATATTTACTCTTCTGTGCAATATTTTATGTTCCTTAAGCAAATTATTAAGGAAAAAGGTAGTTTAAAAATTATCAGAATAAGGGTGCATGCTCCAAAGCTCCATGAATGCGACTGTCAGTAGATGAACTTTCTAATCATGATCAAAATTCTACAGGTCTTCAAATAACAGTTGGTGTGTACCAGTACAATTATTTACTGATAAGTCGTTGATAATGTGTTGTATTTTTAGAAGGGACTGTAATTAGATGATAATATTTATGTCACTTCTGGGTCGGGCCGAATTTTTGTCTTAAAGACAAGAATCTTCCAATGGACTAGCTGTATCAGAAGTTATTTTCGTAACTTTTAGTACAGTATAAATATCTAATTAACTATCAAATCGTAGGAATCAAGGGTCGATGTCAGTCATGAAATGAGCAGCTGAATTTTGACAAGCCATCAGCTGTTTATCACTTATGTCAAGGCACAGCAAATGTATGTTACAGGAGATATGAACAACAACTTTAACAGAAGTTTGGTGCATATCGCCCTAAATATTGCAAATAAAAAGAGTTCTCAATATTCTTCCAAACTTCACTCTTTCCCTCAAACTTTAATCTGTGCCAAATTCAATTTAAGGAAAATGATATCTTGAAAGATGTTACGCCAATGTGATAAAGTTTTGAACATCTTTTGTGTAATTTGTACCCACAATTACCTTCAAGAGTTTCTGCTGTAGATAGAAACTATGGAAACTTCTCAATGGAAAGTAATCACTGAGGTTAAATCCTGATGACGCATTCATTCCTTATTCAAAACGATATATTATGTAGAACTCATGACAATATTATGACTCAGATTGCTTTCTAATCATACTAGTACTTTGATGAATGATCTGTCATTCTTTCAAGATAATTAATCTCACTGACAAAGAACAAGGTACAAGGAAAGACTGCAATACTGCAACTAGCTAACCTGTCATAACCATTGTCCAAATGATCAGATATATAATAATAATCTTAACTATATAAGAGTCTTCAAGACATTGAATACTGTTCAATGGCTTCTAAACCTCAAAGCATTAAAGTAAAATTTAGGAAATTTCAAGAAATTTTTTTCAATCCAAACTATCTATCAACACTCATAAAAATCTGAATCAGTACTGATGATTAATCTTTAATAAAACATACCTTAGTAGAAGTATAGGAAGTGAAATCAGTGGTTAGCTAAGTTATTTTGTCACTAGCGGAAATAAAGAGGCACCCCAAGCCCCAAAGGTGTATTTGTCCTATCAAAAAAAAAAAAACAAACCATTTTGCTGCTGCCTTTCAAGTGTTACCTATCAGCAGCCTCTCCCTTCCTCCAGCTGCTCTACTTCGTGGAAAGTAAAGAAGAAAATGAAACAAAATGCTTATTGGTTGTTTGTTATTTTGGTCCCAATAGTGGAAGCACTAGTTAGGTCATTCATTCTTAACAGCAATTTCAGCAAAGAAAGAATAAGGTTTTGTCTCAAATATGGATGGAGATTAAAACAGACAAATGCTATCCAAAGAAGAAAAAAATATTTCTACTCAAAGTAGCACTCATTACAATGAAAGTTCTGCACACTTCCATCATAATATAAAAAAATGAAATCTATTTTTTATGATGGCTACTGAATTTCAGAAACTTTGAAAGATATGTGGATGGATACAGAGCCCACAAGAACTGAACTTCAATACTCAAATGTTTTGTTATGTGAGAATATTGCTCAATTTTGTCTGGTTAAAATCATAATTACTAATATGAGAATGCTGGTGACGTTTTTCAAATTCCCTGAAAATGATTGATATTGCCTTGAAAGGAAGAACAACAACTACAGGATCAATCAATATTTCCAATAAGATCAACAAACATTGTAGAACATTTTAGATCTCCTAATGACAAGATCCGGATATTAAATCAATACTAGATTTTAAAATCAGCAAAGAAGAATGTACAGAATAAAAGCAGGATTAATTCCTTTTGGATTCTGTCTAGACTAGAAGACTGCAAATAAGACAGCATAAGAGGTAGTTAAACTCATCCAAGTTTCACCTTTTGATGCTTTTTGAAAAGAATTTTTACTAACTTACAATTCCCATAATTTAAATATTGTTAAATGACTTGCAAGGCAGTCACACAAAGTGGTGATGCAGTTTATTTGTTTCTTTGATCGCACACATATTTCAGTGTGTGATTTTTAATTGTGCTTGTTCTTGAATTATTTCTTGAAACATCAAAGAAATAGAAGATAAAAAACAAAACTTTATAAATACCATATTTGAATGCATATAGTTGAAAGATATATGTAAAAGGTTTGGATATGATGTAATATTTGAATATAAGAATAAATTAAAAAATTTGTTACACTCAAAGGTAAGTAAGAGTGATCTGATACATGAAATGGGCGTTGCATACTAAATTGAATGCATGAATTGTGATAATTATTATCTAGGAGAAAGTAAACATAGCGTATGTATACTACAACACTGTAACTATATTAAGAGAAAGTTGATATATCTGAAATATGAGATCATTGCTATAAATTTGGATTTAGACCTAATACAAAAGTAGCAATGTTAGATATAGAAAAGAAAACTACACAAGGAAATTGATTGAAAGTTTGTTAATAAAAAATTTAAGAACAAATAATTTAAATAGGTATGATGGTGTTGAAATTGATAACAGGTTAATAAATTTAGATATTGGTTTAATAAATAAACATCCAAATTCTTATAAAACAGTAGAATCTAAAAAAAAATTGATTATTGAGTGTTAAATAATAACATCACTTATTTGTAATATTCAAATCTTAAATCTCATTTTTAGATATTGTTGTTACTAATAAGAATTTAAATGTTATGAGATTAGAAATGGTTAGTTTGTTTATTGAGAGTGCCAAATCGTAAACTGTAATATGAATCTGTTGCTATTGTAGTTAAATCACGTCTCTCATTTTGTTGAGAAACTAATTGTTAATCTTCAATGTAAGAAAGGCTTGAAGAATTCTTTTAAGAAAACTTGCTGCAGTAAATACAGTGAAACTTCTCCGAGCGGCCACCCCTGTATAGCGGCCACCCCTCTAAACGGCCAATTTTTCATGGCACGGATTTTTCGACTCATAGACCTAATGTTAAAATAACCTGTATCAGCGGCCATCCGTCCCCCTCTAAACGGCCACCGAGTGGGATTTAGAGATTTCCCACCACTTCATTTTTCGGGAAATTCTACTTGAAAACGAACTTGAAAAAATGGTTGTTATAGAGAAAAGTAAAAACTTAAAACAGACACAAATTGTAGCCTTTTTAAAAAAAATGTAAGAAAGCATGAAATAAAATACTATACTATTTTCTCTTTAGATAAGTTTTAAATTTCATTTTAAATAAGGAATATATGTCAGACTTGTTTATAATACGCATTATAATAATTATCTTATAATAATAAGATACGCATTATAGCAATTATAATAAAACCCTTCAGAGCGGCCAAATATTCTCGGTACTGTGGGGTGGCCGCTCAGAGAGGTTTCACTGTATATGCAATTCAAGAGATTAATTATTCTTTTTAATAAATATGAAGAGAGAAGAGGTAAGAAGAAAATGCAGAAATTTTATAAATGAGTTCCTCAAGCCATATAATATTTTGGTTGATGGCTGCCTGAGATATGTATTGTTATGTAACTAATCCAAGAGTAAATGCTGAAAATCCCCTTCTTCACACTTATTTGTCTCTTTTTCAAGAAATAGGGGTAGGCCTATTTCTTGTGAGATTTTTTTTTTTTCATTTGTTTTAACAAAGACTGAGTAAATTCCATCTTGAAAGACCGAATTCAATACATTTATTCTACAAAATTTATCAATAAGAGATAAATATCTTATTTTTTAAAATATATCATTTTAAAACATTTAAAATAATAGTTTGCCAACTCATAGAAACAATCAAAAGCACCAATTTAAAATTTTGTTTCCATCAATTTTGGAACATTTCCACAACTATTTTTCTTATTTATTTCAAAGTGCTGAATGCACCATATCCAGTACACGTTTGATATGTTTGCATACGAAATGTAAATTCATCATGCTTAAATTAAATACATCTGAGAAATAGAATCCCATTCATCATTAATTAATTAATCATAAATTTCATTAACTTTTTCAATTATGAAAAGTCTAGATTTTGTAATACAATGATTTGGACCTTCCAATCAATTATAGTAAAATACCTGGAATTTGTGTTAACTTTGTATTTTAAGTACGTAATTGTCACTGAGTTGTTGATTATGTTAGAAATAAAATTTAGGAAATAAGTAAAATAAAACTCTGTGAGAAACTCGTTTATGAAATTGAAAAAAAAAAATCACTTCATCAATTTAGTGGTGATGCAGAAATCCAATGCATTCTTTCTCATCACGTGAACTTGAAACAAAGAGTTATTCGACACCACAATTGTTCATCAAATCGCCTAAAAAGTTAAAGAAAAAAAAGGGGGGGAGGGAGAAGATTTTGAGAAATACGTTACTTAGGTTTCTAATTTTCTTCCCAAATAGACTAAATAAGGAATTTCATCTAAGATTTGTTAATATTGATCAACAATAGTATATAATCAAAACTATAGATGTTAAATATTCTACATGAGAATCTCCCTGATCTTCATATGAATTACTATTGGCGCATATATTTAAAATTAATAGGGTTAAACAGCTTTTTCTGATTAGAAATTGACATTGTGAGTATGTTTATAAACCTAAAACAAAACAGAGTAACGACATACGATGATTGAATTATTGTGCAGTCTTTTATCCCAAATACCACTGTCACAAAAGGTCAGTAACTTACGTTTGGTTTTTGTTTTTTATCCACTACCCTGTGATTTCAGCTGGAATATTCGACTTTATTTTTCTTCCCAAAACTTAAACTGAAGGAATCATTACCACTTCTATGATTTAGATCCCGTCTTCCGGAAGTACCTACTGCTCATGCGCCGGAAGTGGGCAGGGATTTCCGATTGCTTGTGATTCACCGATTGCTTTTGCTTTTACTAACCTTGAGGTAAACTGCTGTCTGAAATTAGCATATCCTGAGGTGACTTTGTATATCATTTCCAAAATGAGAACGTGAAGTTTCATTTTCTTTTTTTTTATTATTATTATCTCTTTATTGCGATACAGTTAGCGAAAGATGAATCAGGAACTTTGCCACCGTTAATTGCAACATCAAACATGGACAGAATTAACTTGGGTTTACTTCGTGAATGTGCCCGGAGGGAACTTCTTGAATGCCTGAATAAAATACCTGGATCTAAGGCACTAGTTTGGGATGAACAGTTAACGGGTCCATTTGGTCTTATAGCCGAATATGCATTGCTCAAGGATCACGAAGTCACTAGAATGTTTCCTCTCCGATTGGGTCCCCTCCCTCAGGCCTCAGTTCAAAATGTGATATTTCTAACAAGACCCAAGTTGGAACTCGTCGAGTTCATCGCAGAGAACATCCGTAAGGACGAGGATCATAAGCCAAAACGGGAATTTCATCTTTTCTTCGTGCCAAGAAAGAGCCTTCTGTGCGAAAGAAGGCTTCAAGAATTGGGAGTGTGGGGTTCCATAGCTCATCATGAAGAACTTTGCATCGAACTCTTTCCATTAGATAACGACTTAATTTCGATGGAAGCATATACTTCTTTTAAGGAATGCCATTTGGAGAAAGATCTAACGTCCATGTATAGCGTTGCTAAGGCTCTGATGACTCTTCAAGCGTTGTATGGAGTAATTCCTACAATACATGGTAAAGGAGAATGTGCTAAACAGGTGCATGATTTGATGTTAAGAATGAGACGTGAGTTGGCAGGAGGAGAGGCTCAGTTAACACCTCAAATAGACAATCTCCTTTTAATTGATAGGAGCATCGATTTGCTTTCACCTCTTGCCACACAATTAACATATGAAGGCTTGATTGATGAAATTTATGGAATTAATCATACAACTGTAAAACTTCCTCCTGAAAAATTTTCTAAATCTAATGATGGTGGCCCACAGGAATTAACAACAGAACCTAAAAAATTTATCTTAAATTCTACTGAAGAGTTGTATGCAGAAATAAGAGATAAAAATTTCAATGCAGTTGGACCAGCTCTTAGTAAAAAGGCAAAACTAATTGCTGCTCAAATGGAGGAAAGACATGGAGCTAAAACAGTGGGTGAAATTAAACAGTTTGTTGCAAAATTGCCGTATATGCAAGCTGCTAAGCAATCTTTAGCAGTTCATACAGCAATTGCCGAACTTATAAAAGAAATCACCGATTCAGATAAATTTCTGGAATCGTTGCAAACTGAACAGGAATTTATGAACAGTGTAGATACAGATAAAATTTGCAGCTACATTGAAGGATGCATTGCAAGGCAGGAACCATTAATTAAAGTATTGCGTCTCATCTGTATGCAGTCAGTCACAAACTGTGGTCTTAAAAGCAAAGTTCTTGAGTATTATAAACGTGAAATTTTGCAGACATATGGCTATCAGCACATCCTCAGTCTAGAAAATTTGGAAAAAGTGGGCTTGCTTCGAACTGTTGGTACTCGTAATTATGCAACAATTAGGAAAACACTTCGGTTAACAGTTGATGAAGTCAATGAACAGAATCCAGTTGATATATCATACGTCCACAGTGGTTATGCACCTCTCAGTATCCGATTAGCACAGTTCTTGGCCCGACCAGGCTGGAGAGCAATTACTGATATACTTAGCATACTTCCAGGCCCCAAAGTTGAAGAAATTCAACAGATTCCAATTGGATTGAGGAAAAGGAGAGGATCTGGGTCCTCCATTCAATCTGCATCAGAGGATCCAAAAGTTACTCTTGTGTTTTTTCTTGGTGGTTGTACTTATGCTGAAATTGCAGCCTTGAGATTCCTGTCGCAACAAGAAGATTCACCAACTGAATACATTATTGCAACAACAAATATCTGTAACGGTACAAGTTTCATTCAGTCATTATTGGAACCTCTAAAGCCTTTAACCTGAGCCTCAAACACATTTAAAAACAGTTAACCAAAAGATCACAATCTGACTTTAAGAGAAAGATATGTATACTATATTTCTGTGCTTTTATTCTATTCTGATTTAAAAACTGTGTCTTTTTCCTCTAATGATAATTGCATTCCACTTATTTGTGTGTTAATCATCACATGGCTTTGTAAGAAAATTCTCTGAATGTACTTCAAATTGAATATTCACATCACAATGAAGAAGTTGACCTTAAATATCTGCTTGTGTAATATTAGTATTACTAAGTTTATTATAATGTTTATCTGTCTCTTACATCCCTAATTAATTTGCATTCTTCTTACTGCAATGATGCTACTCAGTTATTGAACGGAATAAGGAAATTAAGAAAATAATGAAAAATATTTACAATCATAAGCCTATTGCTTAAATTTTTACTTTTATTTAACAATGCTGAATTGTTTTATTATCACAATTTACTTTGCATTTTTAAAATATGAATTTAAAGAGTTATATTCAGATCAAACTAAAATTAGAAATATATACTTTATTTAGTTAATAGGAATTTCATATAATTGTTATTAAATTTGTAGATTTTTACTAAAGTTTCTCTGAAACTACTGTATTGAAAGTAATCATGAATAGAAACATCAAATGCTTTATTTATCTGACTTACAAAAAAAAAAAAAAATCTCACCATTATCTTAATAAAATTTAATTACTATATTGATTATCTCATTTTTTTTTTTTTTGTTACTCGAAACACTTGATTTTTATTCTGAATTTCGCAAGAGCCTCTTGGGTTTTCGTGGTGGCTTGCATAATAAAATTGAGTAAGGTAGAATTGAAAATTTCCTTCTAATCCCCTACTTGCAAAATTGTGAAGAACTAAGTTATATGCTTTAGAAAACTTTAAAAATATTTATATTATATAAATCCCGCAATTTACTCCTGATACATCTTTTATTTATAATATTTCGTCATCTCTGACTTCCTCAGATGAAAAGAAAGGGATATTTTATCCCTCTTCTTAAAATTCGTATACATAAAAGAAGAATTTCATAATAAATATTATTAAACATCATCCACCTTACTAGAAATAAATGTCACAAAAAACTACATTTATTACCAGAAAAAAAACGAATTTTCAAGGAGATAATTCACCGTCTCCTCTTTTTCAAGCCTTTTACATTATAATAATAAATAAGCGAGATTCTTTTTATGACAATGACCTTAAAATATGATACTAACAATTAAAAAAAACGTTAATACAATATTAAGAAGAATTCATATTCTACAATATAATAATCACACATTCTTAACGAAAAAACATTATTATTATATATAAAGATTATTAACACTTTAATTTTTCGATTATTACCTTTTTGTTAGAGGTTACAAATTTTTTGTTAATCATGTCTCTAGCTAATTTTACTAAATTTTCACATACTTTAACTCCTTCATATCTATTGAAACTTTTTTCTTTCGAATTTCGAATACATAAGCTTTCTATTGTCTTTCTAATTTTTGTATTTGTTTCATTATACAAAATTTTTACCTCACTATTAATACAATGTTGTTTGTCTTTACAATGTTCTGCAATTTCCGATTCCTTTACTAATTTTTGTCTAATATAATATTATATATTAAAAGAAAGGGATATTTTATCCCTCGTTTTAAAATTCGTATACATAAAAAGAATTTCATAATTCTAATTTAAATAAACATTAACAATTTGTATTTAGGACAATGGAATTGTATTGTATAACAATAAATGTAATGTCT